>OY744493.1:8797499-8935463 GCA_963556185.1 Pseudopediastrum boryanum
AGGTTCTTCCACATGTGCTGTTTTGTGTGACGATTCGAGGTGCAGGGCATATGGCAGTTATGCTATGACATTCCATGAACTGTTCTAGTGGTGGTCGGAATCCATGGACAGATGTATACGAACCTGGTCCATCAGAATGATTGGTTGATTTATTTGTTTATTCATTGGTTCATTGATAATTCATCAATTGTCGACTTGATTGACAACTTGGTTGAATAAATGATCCATTGATTGATTGATTGATTGAAAAATACCGGGAGACGCACTAACCCTGCCATGTTGCTTCCAGGACTTTGCCTTTCCTTGTCGCATCACTCTACCCTGCTTCGATTACCTGTACCCAACCTCTGAGGAGACGGTGTCACATGCAGATACTTTATCATAATGTGTTGTGTCTATCGCAGGATGCAGTGAGGGCCATGTGTGATAAGGATGTTAGTAATCGCCCCACTGCCCGGGAGATGCTACAACATGATTGGATCAAGGAGGGCGGGTCAGCCAGTGCTGATAAGATCATTGAGCCGGAGGTGCTGCATAGGATGAAACACTTTGCTGCCATGAACAAGCTCAAGAAAGAAGCACTTATGGTGGGTTAGGGGGGGAGAAGGGGCGGAATGAAAAGCAGGGGGTTGGGCAAGGGTGGAGTGTTTTGTCGGAGGAGAGGGGGGGAGAGCAGCGGGGGGGAGAGCGCAGAATGACAGGACCAGAGATGGAGTAGGAGTCAATGTTGGTGGTTATATGTCCTGCATGGGATGAAACAGCTTTGGAGCACGGGACAAGCTGAAGATGGAAGCACTCATGATGGGCGAAGGGGGAAGGAGGGGGTTGGGAGATGCAGGGGGTTTCAAGGGCGAAATCTGGTATGGGAATGTGGGAAGGGGGGGGGAGGGCAGACAGAGCTCAGGATGGTAGTACTAGAGATGGAGGACCAGTCGTTGCTGATTATATTGTTAAGGATGAGGTGCTGCATCAAACGAAAAAGTTGAATAGTACTTGAGCAATGAACGAGCGGAAGAAAGAAGTAGTCATGGTGAGTTAAGGGGGAAAGAGGGGGCAGGGAGAGGGATGGGTTGAGAGGGAGGGCGTGGGGTGTACGGATCAACTGAGGGGGGGGGGGGCAGATGGAGATGGAGGGGGGAAGGGGGGAAGGGGCGCTGCAGTATGATGGGGGTAGAGATGGAGGACAGGCAGTGGTGGTGATTTTTTAGATTCTACGAGGTCTTTCAAAGGATGAAGACATCTTTGCAGCAATGAAAAAACTCAGAAAAAGAAGGTGGCATGTTGACTTTAGGGAGTGAGAAAGGGTGAGAAAGGGGGTGGAGCAAAGAACAAGGTCAAAAAGGAAGCCATCAAAAAGGAAAGAGGGACAAGTAAAAGCAGAGGAAAAGAGAGGCGTGAAAAGGAGAAAGGGAAGGCGGAATGGCATGAGGTGAGGGGTGGAGTAGAGGAGGAGAGAAAGGGGTGCTGCAATAATAACAATGATAATACTGATAATGATACTGCTGCCCACTGGCCGGTGCCCCTGCCTGCTGCCGGGGCCCCAGCTTGCTGCGTGCGGCACCACACAGCCGGGCAGTTTCGCCCTGGTCACAACCCGTTCTGCGCACTGCACCAACCTGCAGGTAATCCTCTTCCTCTTCCGGTATCTCTTCCTCAATTTCATCCTGGTATTCTGCCATGGCTGCCTGCTGCCTTGGCACTTTGCTTGCTTGGCTGTGCTTGCTGCTTGGAAACAATCAGAGCTAGAAGCTTCCACCTCAGCGAGTGGTAAGCTGGTTTTCAGCGAAGCGTGGCACCCGTGTATCCGGATTTCGCCGCTGCCAACACGGCTCATCAGCACAGTTTTGCTTGCTGACGAGTACACTGAGCCTCCCTGCAACTTATGGCTTGCTTGCCGATAGTGCGAGCGCACCGCCCGCAATCGGTGCAAGATACTGCCTTATGCTACTGCCACATAGGCCCTGGGTTTAGGTCACCAGCCTCGGTGACTTGCCCCCGCATTTCTGTTTTCTTTGTTCTGTTTCTTCTGTCTGCGTTTTGTTTCCTGTATTTCTTTATACTGGGCGTGCTTCCACGTCCCAAGTATCCAAGTGATAAAAATAATAATAATAATAATAATAATTATAATTGCTCATAATTGCACTTTGAACAAAGGAAGATTCGCCAGTGCCCATGTTGAATTTGAGATGCTGCGCTGTATGAAGCCAAACGATGGAGCAATCATTATGCCTAAACATGAAGTGTTATGGTGAGGTGGGTGGTGGTGGGGGCACGGAGATAGGGGAGGAAAGAGGGTGGGGGCAGCGGAGGGGGAGAGGGAGAGGGGGAATCTTCTGTGCCACACTCTCCTCCACCAACACCATTGGTGTTCATTTAAACTGTGGAATTTCACCGTCAGGTCTTGGGCCTAGACATGGAGGTTCTATATTGTCACTGTCATTATCTTTATTACCGTCAATGTACTGTTACCTACTGCTCTGATTTTGTGATGCTGTCTCAGGTGATTGCCAGCAACCTCCCTGCTGATCAGATCCTAGGTCTTAAGGAGGTGTTTAAGAGCATGGACACTGATAAAGATGGGGTCATTAGTGCACTGGAGCTGAAGGAAGGATTGGCAGCTAGAGGGGGAGATATACCAGAACAAGACCTCAAGAAGATTATGGAGCTGGCAGGTGAGCGTGGTGGGGTTCGGGTCTAGGGTCTGGGCTCTAGGGCATGGTGTAGGTTTAGGACGTAGGGTTTAAGGTATGGCGTAGGTGTAGAATTTAGATTTTAGGGTTTAGGCGGTGGCGGAGGTGTGGAGTTTAAGGTACACTTAAGGATTTGAACAGTAGTACAGCAGCAGGACCTGGTGAAAGTCATAGAGCTGGCAGGCGAGGGTGGTGGGGTTTTAGGGTATAGGGTCTATGACCTGGCTTAGGAGTAGGGTTTAGGGTTTTGGGGTTGGAACAGTATAGCAGCAGCACTTGATGGAGATCATGGAGCTGTCTTGTTAAGACCTTGGGTTTTGGGCCTGTCTTAGGTGTAGACTTTAGGGTAGGGTTTTGGATTGAAAAAGGACCTGGCAAAGATCATGGGACTGGGTTGTGAGCGTGATGGGATGTAGGGTTTATGCTCTAGGGTCTACAGCCTTGTGTGGGATATCAGGCTAGGGTTTGAGGTCTGACGTGGTAGAGCAGCAATACCCGGAGAAATTATGGGGCTGGCAGGTGAGGGTGGTGGGGGTTTTTGAGTTTAGGGCCTGGTTTAGGTATGGTTTTAGGGTAGTGGTAAGATTTTGGAGCAGTATAGCAGCAAGACCCCTGGACAACCTTGTGGGGCTGGGATGTGAGGGTGGTATAATCATGGTTGCTACAGCTTGTGTAATTTCTGAGGCTGGAGAAACTGTTTACAACGCCGTTTATGCAAGAGCTCTTATCAGTTGGTGATCAAGGGGCCTTTGTGCTGTAGGGTCGTATGTCTCGAGCCACATTGGTTTGCTTTCGTTTGTTTGCCTGCTTTGTTCCTTGGTCCCTTTGAAGGATGTTATCAGATCTTCAGGTGGACCTCCATTTATGCTAGCATGTCATCTGATTTTCAGGTAAACTTTTTCCACCAGAATGAAAACACAGAATGATTAATACAGGATTTTGTGTGTGGGTTTATGTTGAGGATGGCGGTTGTCTGAATAACGGCCAAAGAGCTACACAAAACACCCACTCACAAGCTGGGGATGCTACGTGAAGTCAATTGAACTGTCCAAGCTAAAGAAATACCGCAGATACACCCCAAATAACAGTTGCCGCTGACTGTGCCCTGGCCTCCTATGCTACAGACCTGAACCACAATGGTGCCTTGGACTACGAGGAGTTTCTGGCTGCTACCATGCACCTTTGCAAGCTGGAGAAGGAAGAAAATATACTGAAGGCATTCCAGGTGCGAAGCTAAAGTAAAATGCAGTTTTACTGCATAATACATAAGGTAAAATAGGAGATATTGAGGTATGTGTCTGTATTACTGCCACTGCTACTGGCAAGCGGTGCTGCTCCTCTTGGATAGGAAGCTCCCCTAGGAGCAAGCAGGTGGTGGGCTTTAGACACAAACATACGTGGCACACGCCCATGCCTCTTGCCATGCTTTAGGCTTTTGTTCTTTATGCGTCAACCCTGGAATGTTGCAGCATTCAGAGGATGATTGAGTGGAATTCCATTCGTTCTAATTGAAACGCGACCCCTAGCTGTGATGCATGTTGTCCCATAAGGTACCATGCTAGTTGTCTCATTGAAACTTCGTTCTTTTCCTTCTCCTGTCCACCAGAGCACGAGTTGAACTGAAGTCTCCCCCCCCCCCCTCTGCATGCCCTGCAGCACTTTGACAAGGACAAGAGCGGCTTCATCACAAAAGAAGAGCTGAAAACAGCTCTGGAAGAACACGCAACGAATGACAAAGAGCTCGCCCAAGACGTGCAAGATGTGCTGGGCAACATAGATCAGGATCAGGATGGCAAGATTGATTACTTTGAGTTCTGCAATATGATGATGGCGGGTAATGCCTGCACTGAGAAGGATGGAGGGGTGCTCAGGCAGCTTAGTGCAGCAGTGGAGTATGATGTCAGCAAACAGCAGATTAAAGCCTAGGGTAGTTTAGGGTTTAGGGTTAACCTAAAACCCTTAAACCCTAAGCTAGTGCAGCAGTGGAGTATGATGTGAGCAAGCAGCAGCTTAAAGCAGATGGGAATGGAAACAGCTGATGCGGGAGAGGAAAAGGAGGAGGAGGAGAGATGAGGGCATTGAGCCAGAGAGAGTGGAGACAGGGAGAAACGGAACTTGATAGGTGATTAAATCAGCTCGTGGATGGGTATGGAAACAGCTTATGTGTGAGAGGCAAGTCCTCCCTCCTTGTTGTTCTGGAGAGGAGGTGCAGAGGAGGAGGAGGAGGAGGAGGAGGAGGAGGAGGGGGAGGAGGACAAGAGGGGAAGGAGAGGTGAGGGCATGTGCAAGCTGATTTATGGATAACGGAGGGAGGAAGAAGCAGGGCTTGATAGGTAATACGAGGCTGGCCAATGAGAACGGTTACAGCTGACATGGGAAAGGCAGGTCCCCCTTGCCTGTATCCTTGCTACTGGGAACCAACCTAATCCACCATGCGGCAACTTGCTCTGAGCTCTGTTCTGCTCAATGGGGGCGGGCAGGTGCAGAGGAGTAGGAGAAGCAGGGGTGAAGGCATGGGCAAGCTGATTAAGGGCCAATGGAGAGAGAGGGGGAAACAGGGGTTGACAGGTGACGATAGAGGTTGTTTGTGGGAATGGGAACAGCTGATGTGGGGAATTGAAAGGGTGGGGAATGGGGGTGAAGGTGGGAGTAGGGGAGCTTTGTTTACGAAGGAACAGGGAGGGTCATAATGGGTGGAGTGGAGCTCCTTCTCCTCAATTTAATTCCCCATGGGGAAAAGGAATGGAGGAGAAGGACGCTCCATTGCAGAACTAAGTGAAGGAAGGGCATGCAACTCTGCAGCCCAGACTGCGTAGCTTAAAGGGCCTGATGGAAGCAGTTATACTCGAAGGTTTTCTGTATGTCCCACCGCATGCCTTATGCTATCTAACACAAGCTTGTGCAATGGGTGTTGCAAGCTTTATAGGAGGGGGTTTCTAATGTACCTGGGGGATGCTCGAGTGTCTCTTTGTGTTCCGCTTGAAGAATAGGTATGTCTTTGTGCATTTCGGCCATCATCTGCAAAGGTGGGAGGGGTCCTACCTCTAGGAGGCAGAACATGTCCATGCATACATAGAGAAAAGCATGACAGATTACATGCATGCTGCAAGTTGCAGTCACACCTATAGGGGCCATGCATTACTGGCCTTTAGAGAAGGTCTGAGAAGTCTGTATCTGTAGTAGCAGAAAGCCAAGCAAGCTTGTCCAGGTATAGGCATGCGTGTTCTGGGATATGTGCCAGGTGCTGAAGTCCCATGGACGAAGGGGCTGCAGTACATCTTAAGCTATACTCCCCTCCTGTGGTACTCCTATCTTCCACAGTCCAGATCGCCAGAACTGAGCTTTCCTCTTGTTGTGGGGTTGCAGTGCTGCTTGCCCATGGCATGGGTCATCTGCATGTCTGTGCAGCTATAAAGGGTGTAAGGGCCTCTGATTTAAGGCTTGCTTCCTTTGCTTGGCCACATCTTGTTGATCTTTGAAGGACATGATCATGAAGCCATGCATGACTTTGTGTATTTATAGTCACTTCTCAATACCTTGCACCTGGTTAACTTGAAGCCAAAAGGGCTAGCCAGGGGGGGAAGGGTGGCTTGTCTGCACTGTGCATATCCTACATGAGAGGACAGTGCATGGCAGGGCCCGTCCTATGGTTGGAAGTAATGCACCATCAACAAGATGGTGGGCAGGATGGAGATGTACATTGTTACATGCAAGGACAAGTGTGGGGATTGTGGGGAAAGGCTCACAGCTTTCTCAAACCCACTCAGATGTGTTTGCACCATCCTCATGTGGCTATATATGCTTTTGGACATATTCTGAATTCCTGCACCTCCATGTTGCAAAGTCAGTCACTAATGTCACTAGTGACTTTGAGGTCACTTTGAGGTCACTAGTGACTGAAGCAGGCAGTTGCCAGCACAGCATGCTATTACAAGTAATAGTGTGATGGTCCTGTGGCCATAGCTTCATAGAGAGGTCATGATGCATCCATGACGTGCAACTATAGAGCATCCTACACCAATCTACATCTCTTGGATAGGGACTTTTAAAATGCTTAATGCTTGTTTGTCTTGCTTTATTATGCCGCTGGAGCCTGCGGTGGCTCCCTGTGGGTGGCCCTGCCCCCACCGGTGCCCCACTGTGATGGGGCCTTTTGGTGATGTGGTTATCCACACTGCTCCTGGTCAAGCTCTCAGTGGTTCGGGTGATATAAGCATGCAGGATTGCCTGATCTTTAAATATATTACAGTTTGGAATGAAGTAGATGACATTGCCCTGTCATAGTGATTTGGGGTCTACAGGAACAAGCTGTACCTTTGCACCTCAGTGAGGGGTTTTCAGAAGGGTCCCATGTTGCTGTTGTCACCGCGCATCTGGATGGCTGTGAACGGGGTGTTTTTATCGGTGTAGGGCTTTGGGTCATCGTGATAACTTGATGTTACCAAACTGTGCCGCTCAGTGGTCTGTGCCTCTCATGATCAAAGCATCCCATCTTTGGATAGTTCTGTACTCCGAGGTGTGAGGGAGTGGACACCGCGCATGACCCCTGGGTAGGTTCAAGGAAGAGGCGGTACTAACACATGTGGTGTCTCCCCCCCCCCCCCTTCTACCCTTGACTCTGAGATGCTCCCATCTTCCTGCTGGAATGGAGCATCACAGGTGATAAAGTTCAGGGCAGGTAGGTCACAGATCCTCGGAGCCAGGCCCCCTTGATGGCCTTGATCGGCGGATGTGATGCTTGTTGCACCTGAGAGGTTGGCTGATGACAGGATCATTGCTGTTGGTCATGCATGGGCCACTGTGCTGGTAGTTTGCCACGGCAGAGAGTGAAGGTCAAGGAGGTTGGGGTGAAGGTTTAGGGCGAAGTTTTAAGGTGCACTACTTAGCTCCAGTTGGTCCCTTGAATACAGCACACCTGCAACTCAAGCTGTTGTCTCCCCGCCACTCTGTAGTGAGATTGAATTCGGACAAAAGCTGATTACTAGCAGTTGAGGGCATTGTAGAAAGCAGCTTGCAATGTGTGCTGTGCTCCCATGAGATGGCTTGAGTTTGCATTTTGCATTAATAGGGCTCAGGCATGGGAGGTTCAGGTTGCAGCATGCATTGCCTGGGCTACCGACTGACGAGGCTACGCTGAATAAAAGCAGCTCGTTTGTGAGGGGTGGGTGAGAAATGACAGCAGCTGGCCAAGGTCTGCACCAGCTCACGGGACAGCCAACCAGTTATGTAGAAGTAGACTTGTCAGCCAGTCATTGGCGGACAATCCTACTCCTTAACTCCTACATCTCTGGTTGGCTGTTCTGTGAGCTGGTGCAGACCTTGGCCGGCTCCTTCCACTCAGCTGCACTGCCATTTTCCTTACTTTGAAGGGGCGGCTCTAGGCTGATTGGATTGGGGTGGCAGTCTTGAACTAGTATCTGAAACTGAATGGATGTCTGACATGTGGAAGTGCATGTGTGGTGGGTGGTGGATGGAGGTTGCTGAAGGTTCGTGCACTCACCACACGTACACTATGTGCATGTTAGTCACTGCATGGGGACTTAATGTGCTTTTGGGTCCAGTGCTTGCTGTGCCATTGGTCTTACATACTTGTGCCTGTAAGTTACTTGATTTTGGGGCCAGAAACCTGATTCTGCTCACATTATCTATAGGTTTTCTAGACAGTTAACTGTTAACGTTGGACCTGATTTCGTCAGTACCAGGAATGCCCTCTTTGGGCTGAGTGGTGACATGGTACTAGTCAGGGCAGGTGATCGCAGCAATCAAGGGTCGATGTGAGTGAGAGTTGGGGTGATGAGCGGGGGCCGCCAATGTGCCAGCCAGTAATGTGCTAGGATGTCCAACAAAAGGCTCCTGCTGAAGTGCCCTGGGTGCATTGAGGCGGAGACTATAGGTCCCTGATTCAAGAAAAAGAGCTTGTACTGGATTTCTTGCATGTATGCATTCCCATTCCCAGTGATGCTAACAGCGCTGACAGTGTGCACAAAAAGCTGGTACAGAGAGGCCTCTTGGCAAGAAAGCAGGTGTATCGCGCCCAGAGCAGTGGGGTAAATGGACTGCATATTTGTTCTTAACCTTGTCTTCTGATGTGCGAATACTGATGTTCCTGTCACTCACACTCGCAGAGTGTCATCCAAGTGGGATCGGTCGAACGGCATAACATTCGTAGGAGATCCCCGAGTTTTTGCCCAGCGTAGCAACCGTGTTTTTTAGTCTGCTTGGGGGCTTAATTAGCTTGGATGTGTACGGGGGTGTGGTCGATACGGCAGCCCAATGGCCGTGGTCGTGCCCATCGGAACGGATGAGTCGCAATGTTCACCAGCACTTGCCCCCCGCGAAGCAGTGAATTGCCCCTGGATGCTACTAAAGAAGCTGATTTAGCACTCAATATGCCACATAGCACCGAAATGTGGCGCCCTGCCGTGCCTGGCGGTTGTACGGCACTACTACATAGAGGTCCCCACTACAATCAATGCACACTACTACGAGTACTGCCTCCCTGACATACAGCCAGCCTACACAGAACAAACAGCAGAGCATCAATCCATGCACAACATCTCCTATACCAAGAGGACACCAAATCTAGGTCAGTCAAATACTGCTACCAACTTCCGGTGTGAATTGACAGGTATGTCCGTGATGCCAGCCCCCTGCCAGGTCATGGGTGATTCCTCTGCTTAGGGAGTTTCAATCTCTCCTCCCACCAAACAGGGCCCACGCCTTTCTAAGCAATCCCTTTTCAAGCAATCAGACGGTGACCGGGCATAGCAGCCCACACCAAGACAGTAATCAAGTACAAGACCTCTGTCATTGCTGCGGGTCTATTCAATTGCATTTAACTCGCAACCATATATAGGTTGGCCCTACTTTGCAGTCTCCTCTTCCGAATGCACCATAATGCAGCCGCCTCAGCAAAACCCCTTCGCTCACACCGGACCCTACAACTCTACCCACACCTCAACCCTAAGGTCCCCTCCTTGAATTCAGACCAGAGGCAGAGGCACATTGTCAGAAAGGCAATTGACAGAAAGGCTTGCACCCTGAACTGGGCCAGTAAAAGGAAGCAGACCTCACACATCTCAATGGCAAGCAAAGTCAAGTTACTGACAGATCAAATGGCCACGAGCACAAAATTTGAATGCCACCACTCCACAGTTGCATAACCCTAACCCATATGACATGACCCTGATCAGTGCCCTGTGCCCAGTGTCATGCAGTCAGCATACAATCACCAATGTCACAATGTGGGCTGTCTACATACCCAGAAAGGAACCTTGGAAATGCAGAGGCCTCAGCACCTTCGGCTGCCAACATACGGTATGCTCTCCCTTTGCCTGCCTGCAATGAAGAGGACATCTTGCGCCTTGCCGTAGTATCTGGCTTGTACCACTAGTGTATCTGCCTATGAGACAAGCATATGCCCTTTACAAGGCATGTAGATAGCTAGCCCCATTGCCACGTGAATGCTACACCAACGACCTACAAAAACCATAACAAGTGGTCTGAAACGCGCCAATACCTTACTAATGTAGCAAGCCCCCAGATTAGTTCCCTCTATACCACACTATTGAGGGGAGATCAGCAGGCAACCACAAACCACACACCTCTGCTGTATACCGCTTGTGCTGTCTGCCTGATGGTATACGCGCACCACTGCCATTACACCCAGCAGCACCAAGCACCTGCACATGGCCTCCAAATGCAGCTGAGCCCCTGCCTTGCCTGACAGTTGCCCACTCAGCTTGGCGCTGCTCCTCCCCGGTCCCTCTGCACGCCCAGCTCAGCAAAGCTGCAGGGCCAAGTGGCTGCCAGGTCCAAATAGCCTCCCTCTGGTCCTCCATTACCCTGCAGCTCCTAAGTTGGGTTTCAGGCTGTGGCCTGTGTTGACTTGTCCTTGACGACCACCACAGGGCAGTTGACATGCATGAGGGTGTAGAAGCTCACACTCCCTCCACCCAGAAGTTCATCCCAGCGCCTGCAGAACAAAGGTAGGACCTTGATGTGTCAGTACTGCTTAGCACCTTGCATAGAGAGAGAGAGGCAAGAGATACTAAAAGAAACAGTGTGTTGATTTCCAGCCTATGATTGAGGGATGGGCCCCGTAGAGTAAGCATTCAACTTTGCATAATCTCTCCAGTTGCAGCAGCAGTACAATTACTCCTATTATGACAGCAGTCAGGCAGTATTGACTGGGTGGAGCCTTTACAGTACATATGTTTTCCCATGTGTAGCAGGGGCCGGGGATGGGGGGATGGGGGTGGGGTTTGGGGGAGCAAAAGATTGATCTCTTCAGGACCCTGCCTTAAAACTTGGCGAAGGGCCCCGTGCAACTGTGCGCTTGCTGCATGTCCTAGTGGCAACAATCCCCTTCCTTTCAACCTGCTGTTGTTTATGCTGCTGCCATTGCTTTCCCATTATTACAGCTTTGTGGACTATGGTTGCTGTAGCCCGACAACTTTACTCTTGTTAAAGCACCCTCTAGCCCGCAGCCACCGCACCAACTGTGGACTCACACCTTCCACCACACATTGCTTGCTACACCATGCACACCACTGTTACGTCACTACATCCCTTTAATCTCAGCAGGGCTGCAATCCTTACCCTGCAAAACTGCCGCCGCCAGCCTCCACCCCATTCCTACCCACTCCCATGATTTCACAAGACCTCACTTCGATTGCCCCCGCCACAGTACTGGTCCCTGCCTTGGCTGGGGATGCCGCCCCCACCTCATCGCCACATTTCCCCTCGTCAACCCCCGCCCCTTCCTGCCTTGTCAACCACCGCCATCCCTGCAGCCCCCCCTGAGTGCCCACCACCGCTGCCCCTTACCCCCTTGTCTCTCATGCCTCTCATGACGTCCACCCTTATGCTGCCTCCCAGGCACCCCTCTTCTTGCCCTGGTGGCAGTCCCCTCCATCACCTGGCACAACAGCCCTGGCACCCCTCTCTCCGGAGCTTTCCCCATGCCAGACCCTGCTGTAAACGCAAAGGAGACGTAATTAATGTCTGCCTGCAACACCACATTCCCACCTCGCTGCCACCCTTGCAGGCCCCTTTTGCCTACCACCACTGCCCTTAGCCTCTCTCCCTCTCTTATGCGCCTTTGTGTTGCCCCACTGCCCCCCTCTCTCCCCGCCCCTGATAACAGTCCCGTCATCACCTGGTACCAACGCTGTCGCCATGCGACACCACATCGCAAACACAAAAGATACACCTTCATGCCCCAGCCCCAGCCCTTTTCCGCCTTACCTCTGCAATCCCCTGTTGCCCCCCACCACTGCCCTCATACTCCCTCCCCTCTTCACCACTCCTACGCCCTATCTTTCCTCACTGCCTCCCCCCCCCCCCGCCCTGATAACAGTCCCGCCATCAGCTGGTATTGCCCCCCCCCCCCCCCCGAGTTCTACATGCCACAACCGCCATGTGAATATAGTTGACACCTCCAGCCCCTGCCGTTTCCCCTCTCACCTCTGCCACCCCTGCAGTCCTCTATTGCCCACCACCACCAAGTCTGTATCTGCTTTATTAATGAAGCTAGCAATAGCTTTCCCAACACCATGTGAGCCGCCTGTTGCCCGCAGCTCATGTATGTGAACCTTGTCCTGGTGGACCTGTAGCAATGGGAAGACACACATATAAGACCATGTCCGATTTCATTTGAAAACCAGGTCAGAAAGTACCCACCAATAGCATCACAAATGAGAATATCATGAACGCAAGGAGGGACCACGCAAGCTGATTACTGTCAAGAGCCATCTGCAGGTGCCCATTCCCCGCACTAGTGCCAGCTGCTGCTGCCATCCACATGAATAGCCTGTACCTGCTGCAATACAAAACAGCTGCTGCTTTTGCGAACTGAAGGTCATGGCACAGTGATTGATGGATGCTTCTTGGGCCCCAACCTTTCCTATGCCAAGCTACACCAATGAAAACACTAACTAACCTCTGCTCCATGCTCCTTATGCTGTATCTCAAACTGCTGTCCCCGGTTTCCAGCTGTGACCATCCACCCATAAGTGCTTATGGCCAACACCTGAGAGGCTGCTGTATCCAACCTAGTACGCTTGCCAACGCCACCCCATAGCTGCCCAGCAGGCTGTACTGGACTTATCCTGATGCCCCTGGAGGCGCCCTTCCTGGGCGCATCGCTGGTGCCACATGATGCCCCATTTCGCTTACTAATGTCTCGCAAACCGGGTCTCAGTGCCCCTGGAGTTAGCAGCTTTCCCCCTTGAACTGCAAGTGTATCCAAACTTCCAACTGCAGCTGTAGCGGCCCATGACTCTTACCCCTAAGCTCACTGCATGGTGCTGCATGAGAGACAGCAGGGCCTCTGTTTCACTTGCATGGGCCAGCTGCTCTGATTTCCATGCCTTCAAGCTGGTGGAGCAGGCAGCTGGGACATCGGCATCCAGGACCTACACGAGCCACAATGGTCGGAGGGGGGGGGGGGAGGATGGGGGTTGCTTTTAGCGAGCATGGAGTCAGACCAGAGTGGTCGCATGGGAGGATTGAGGTAGAGGAGCGGATGGCTTTGTGGTGTGCAGCATGGATAACAAGCAGCGATGAACTACAGCGTTTTGCAATGCTAGCATGCAGTAGCCACCTCCAGCTGGAAGGGTGGCTTGCTTGCAAGGGCATATTGCGCCCATGCTTCGCCACTGCAGTATGCAGAATAGGGCCTGGATGGCTCAGGACTGCAGGAGATGGTGCGAGATGCAGGCAGTGCTGAGTGCTAATCAAATCAGGCTGAACCAAATAAGCTCTTGATGTAATAGTAGGATCTGCACTGACCTCTGCAGGGTATGGGCCAGGCTCTTCTGGGACTACTGATACTAGGTGAATACTATCTGAGGGCTTCCAGAGGTTGCGAACAGCCCAGTCCAAAGCTCTTAGCGAGCCTGTACAAAAGGTCCTGGATGGCTTAGCTGGCTGATAGCACTTATCGCATCAAGATGTGGGCAGGCTTACAATCTGTGTCATCTATTGGCACTGCGATATCACGTGCAGGCTTCTCAAACCTGGCGATTGATGGTTTTTCTTTCGGTTCTCGATCCCACGGCCAGCCCATGACCCAGAATCAGCTTTCGTATCAAAACCAACGAGAATGGAACTAACCGTGCCTGTATGGATTGCCGACACCCCGCAGTTGGCTGTACGCTGGAACAAGCATGTGCATTCCTGACATATGGAGCTTTCAGCCAAAGATAAGATATGCTTCTGTAGAACAGTGACGGTCGACATGCCCATAATGTTACACAATCTCCTAACGAACGGCATGGCAAGACTGTATCAGTTTCGAGGCGGTACAAGTTCCGTCTGTACGGAGTGTGCCAACCGAAACGTTCGGGATGGCGCCGTTGCGAGTTGCGGCTTCTCGCTCGCTCCTAGTTTCTCCCATTCACGATCAGGTGAGAAACAAGTCAAGTAAGGGGTAGCAACATATGTTTACAGCAACTCAAGTACAGCTGCCGGCTCACCCTTGGACTGGGCCTCACCCCCTCTGGCCCAAATCCCACATAAACAAAGTCATCGTGCACCCACCACCGTCTCCATGTACAACAGCAGCACCTGCGCCTTGCAATCTGTACCCAGACCCCAACCATGAGCAGGCCTGCTCCCTTAGCAACCTGCAACCCCAACATGGGGCTTGACCTGAACAAATGCTACGGTGTATACAATGCCTAATCATATGAAAACCTTGATCTGAAGCGATTTTGTGTAAAATGCAAGACCGCAAGAAGGGATTGTCAGGGATCGTCGTATCCCTGCTAGTCTTGTAGCTGCAATGTTGGTTGCCAAGAGCTCAGCATCTCTGGTGCTTGATGGACTGCAATTCAGGTAGGTTCCTGCCATGCTCCACAGCCTTATACCTACAGGGTTCAGTCTGGAATTTTGCATACAAGCACCATCGGTCGTACTTACATTCTCTGCTTTGATTGGACAAGTTTCAGACATCAGCAATATGCCAAAACTATAGTGCTGGATACAGATAACTGAAGCAGAAGGTGAGCATAGATGGCGAAAGTGAAGGCCCCCACGGTGGCAGATGCCTCAAGATTGTCCAGCTCCCACTAGCAGGGGAAGCAGCAACTGCAGCAGGATAAAAGATACCTCAGAGCAGCAGCAGCAGCAGCAGCAGCAGCAGCAGGAGCACAACTCTTGGGGACCCAGCGTTAGAACTGACATTTAATGCAGAAGCACAACAAACCAGGAGCACAACGCGAACAACAGCCCAGCAGCAGCAGCAGCGGCAGGATAGCAAGCAAGCGTAGCAAAAGGGGCAGGAGGACTGTAATCCTGCCTGCTAAAATGGCGCTGAGTGATATGTTGATTGTCAAGCCAGCAGACTCACGTGCTAGGTGCCTCATGCTAGCAGGGTAACCAGCTTCCATATCAGGGACCGGGTATGAACGATTGGCTCCTAATGTCATAGCGGCACTTATGAGCGTTGAAGTATTGTATAATGAGCGGTGAACAGCAAGGGACCAAAACCCAGTCAGTACTATCACTGGCCCGATTGGTAATCCGCACCGACTGTGCATCATGGTGCCGCTGTTCCAGGATCTAGCCATGCTTAAGTTGATGTTCTCGCCCAGAGGCCTCTCAGAAGCACTAGGGCCTGCTTGTCTCCGCCTCTCATGACTTCAGCAGCTCTCTGTCTTGGTTTCTCCCGATGGCAAAGAAAACTAAAAACCTGGTTGAATGCATGCTGGGGTGCTGCACGCCCCGGACCGCTGTGCAGTGGTCTCTACTAACAATTGGAAACACTTTGAGCGGTGTCTTCATTAAATAGCGATCCTGCTCAGCACATGGGTGGCGCATGCAGACCTCAGTGATAATGATTCATGTCTGCCAAACACCTGTAGGCTGATAGGTACCTTCTGTATTCCTAGTGCTCATTTATTTGGTCAGCCCTGTTGGTTAGGTGTGCTTATCATGTTGTATCATGATGTTTCAAAGACCTGTTACATTAGAACTGCACTTTGGTCCAGGCATCCTACCACAAGCTAAAATCAGCCAGGTGATTTTCCACTGCTGCCCACTTTCTGAGAGTAGTTTGTAGACTCTGCCGACTGACTGGGGTTGGCCCCCTGCATTTGCAGTCCCACCTGCTTTTTACCCGCTCCCAAGGCTTGTGGCAGTTCAAGATAATCCCCTCCTGCACCTGCCCCCACAATGGGGGTCCTGCACCTACTCCTACCATTCTGGTTATGCAGAGCAAGAGGGATTACATCACATGTCAAGTATAAAGAGAGAGGAGGTGTGCAAGCATGCGAGCAGCTGAAAATCCATTGACCCCAAGACCACATGACCAAGAAGGGGACACATGAGGAGTAATAAGGGCTGATCATTTCAACTCAGAAGACTTAGTGGTGAGTGGTGGGCATGCATTTTTCCAGGGAGGCTACGAATTGGCAGTTGCCGCACCTCGTGCAAGCCTTCACGAGCAGGCATGTGCAGGATAATAGCATCTGGGTCAGGAGCTACCTGCAGGCAGCATCAGCATATCATCTGCAGATAAATAAGAGAACCCTTGGTCGGCGTATGTGTCAGTACACAATACAAAATTTGATACCAATGTCTGTGCAGTACAGAGGTTCTCTGCCCAGATGGCCCTAAGTGAATGCCAAGGAAAGGATGCTGAGAATGGACAGCAGGCAACCAATCAGTAGGACACCAGCTCATTGACACAATGTCTGCCAACATGTCCTGAAACATGAAAGCTGCAAGGCAGGTAGAGGCTGGTCAGCCAGCTGCAAAGCACCCGTTGCTCTCTTCCACCATTCATGGCTAGCAGCCTGAGAAGCGGTCGGTGGGTATTTACACAGGTTCAGGACATGTACAAGCACCACACACCCGAGGCTCTGAGCGGAGCACCACCCATGGACAGTAGAGTGACTCACGGTCACTAGAGTGACAGCCGAAGGCAACGTGATCATGCATGCATGCTTGACCATACCATATAGCATGTCCAGTAGCTACAGCAGGCTATTTTGTGAAGCATCATGGTGGGTCCTGCAGTGAATAGGAGATGAAAGCCTGTGATGGACAGCAAGCAAAGAATGTATTACATCACATAATAGGCAAAATGGGTAATGCATGTGGCAAGAACAAATGACTAAACCCTATTCATTAAACCTTATTACTAAACCCTATTCACTAAAACCTGTCTTAAATATAATTGTTTGTTTTAGCAAGGGGTGTATCAATTAGCATCCATGGTGTAGTTGGTTATCACGTTCGCCTCACACGCGAAAGGTCCCCAGTTCGAACCTGGGTGGATGCAATCACTCTTTTTCTCCATAACTTGAGTGTATTTGCGACCATGTTTCAGTGCTGCTCCACTGCCTGCGGCCAAAGACATTGCCTGCGTGCATCTACACTCCCTCCAGGTCTAACGGGCCACTGATGCAAAACGACATTATTTTCTTACTGTCCTTCTGTCCTGCGTCCAAATAACATAACAGAACAAATTTGAAGGTGTGGCAACCGCAAAGGGCTGCTAGGTCGAACCGACCAAACACACCATCGGATCGGATCCAAAACACAATGGGTTCCATACCACCAAGTAAATGGATACCAACCAGGTGTGTTTGGTCGTTTCGACCTAGCAGCCCTTTGCGGTTGCCGCACCTTAAATGTTTGTTTGTTTGTTCATCTAGAAGACTTCAACCAGTTCATCATCAGAATTAAGACATATCGAACTCCGAATCAAACATATCTAAGTACTGATCTTCCGGAAGCAAGATGTCTGGCAAGTCCACCACATCAGTACCACCAGACAATGCATGTTTGCTGTCTCATAACTCTCTCTTGCTGTCCATGTACAAGATCTGTTGCCCTTTTGCAATACCGGCATGGCACACACCGCCTCTGAATTGCTTTAAGTTGCTTGTATGTTTGGCTCCAATCGGGCGCCCCACGTGCTGGCGCCAAATTCATGGTAATCTGGTAATCTCGTAGAATTAACTTCTCTCCAATTCACCCCAGCGCTGGAGAACTGATAGGAATTCAGGATACCCACAGCACACCTGAGGGACACATCACTTCTGCATCACCGTGTCCATACCCAGGTCCCCCCCCCCACCTCCACACACACACACAAACACGCACTGCTGCTTTTCTCTCCCTCACAAGAAACACAAGAAATACACTGAGCAGACATGCAAACAAAACCACGACGAGACACCTTAGTAGTACAGAAGATCACCAGCATACATACACTGTCCATGCAGCTCTCCTTATTTCTTATCCCCCATGCCTCCCCCTGCCTCCCTGGCTTCCTGTGGCACCCACCGCTGCACCAGCATCTCAACCACCTCCACCTGCTCTAAGCATGAAGGCTGCCACCAATCCACCCCCACATCCGGAAACCTCACATACACCAGCAGCAGCTGCTTAAACACCTGATGTGCCAACCGATGCATGATCTCCACATCAAGCCACGTCAATGGCACACTTCTGCTGCTTGTGTTGCTGCTGGTAGGGCCGAATGCTGCTCCTGCTGCTGATACTGCCTGCTGACACTGCCTGTCACCGCTCCCTTCCGTACCTACACTCACCCCCCTTGGTAACCTCCCCGTCCCGCTCACCCCACCCTCCCCGCTTGCTGCTACCACATCAACCCCTGCTCCTTCACCCTGCATCTCAGCAGTACCACCTCCTCTTCCCTCCCTATGCAGCACTACACCACCCGCCTCCCCACCTGCCACCACCAGCGGCCTCCCTTCTCCACCAGCTACATACGGCTCCGGTACGATGCGTGCCACATACCTTGCATGCACAAAAGCTGGGTGCCTCTCATACAGTACATAGTGCGCTCCATATGCCAGGCCAGGCCTTGGCAGCCACCCTTTGCTGCGGAAGTGATGGTACACGGCATAGCTCACACCAAAGCTGCTGCTACTGCTGTTACCCCCTTCTGCAACAGCTGAACACCACTGCCAGAGATCAGCTTCATCCAGCAGCTGAAACTGCTGCTCCTGCTGCTGCTGTCGGGGCTGTTCTCTGCCTATTCCCTGTGGCTGTGGGTGTTGCTCATGTTGCCCTTGCCTTGGCAATCCCGGCTGCTGCGGTTGCCGCCGCCGCTCTTGTTCTTCTGCAGTCCCCTGCTGCTCCTGCTGCTGTTGCTGATGGTGCGCCTGTTCTCCTGCCTCTCTCTGCAACTGCGGGTGCAGCTCCTGCTGCTCTAGTTTCCGCCGTAGCCCCTGCTTCTGCTGCCCCATGTGGGCCTGGTTCAAGCCCTCATCCCCTTCTCCACCTCCCTGCTGCATGACCTCGTCAACTCCTCCTCCTCCTCCTGCTGCTGCTGCTGCCCATACCTTCAAGCAGCCCAGCACCCTTTGTAAGAAGCATGCCTCCTCCAGCTGCAGCTGCACCACTCCATCATAAGCCACGGTCATATTCCCTCCTACAGCAGCTGAGGCAGATAATCCCCCTGCTGCTGGTGCTTGTACCCTTCGAGGCTGCCACCTTGCTTGCTGCTGCTGCTGCTGGTGGCCATCGCATGCCTCTATGCCCCCCTTCTGCTGGATGGCTTCCCGTTCAACAATTTCCTCCTGCTGCTGCTGCTGCATGCGACCACAGCCCCCAACCCCCTCCCCCTCCTCCTGCCTGTGCTCCTTATCCTCTCCTTCTACTGCCCCAGCATCAACCATTTCCACAACACCCAATACCCTCCAAGTGTCACCCTCAGCTCCCTCTCCTCCCCCATTCCCCTCTCTCGCACCTCCCGCATCTTTCACCCCACCCTGCATCCCCCTGCCTTCTTCTCCTTCACCACCCCCCTGAGCCCCACCCTCACCTCCCTCTCCCTCACCCCCAGCATCTTCCCCCCCACCGTCCAACCCAGTGCCTTCTTCTCCTTCATCCCCTCCCAGCTGACCCCCCTCCTCCCTCACAGGCAGAGGTAGCACCCCAGGTAACACCCGCAGCTGCCTGCGCCCCTTCCTTGCTCCTGCCTTCCCCCGTCCCCTCCCTCTAGCAGCTGCTACATGCCATGCCTCCAGGTCCTGCAACACCTCAGGGCTTGCTGCACTACTGAGCCCCACTGCTGCTATAATCTCAGCTGCTGTTGGAATAGCCCCTGCTTCTCCCCTTTGTCCTTCTACTCGTGATGCTGCTCCAGCTGCTGTTCTGCTCCCTTCTCCTCTGCCATCTGCAGCTGCTGCTGGTGCTGATCCTGTGCCCTCTGTTCTTCCTGGTTCTACTGTAGCTACACCTGATGGTGGTCCTGCTGGCAACAAACCTTTTAAAGATGCAATGGCTACACGTCCTGTCTCTGCGGCTGCTGCAGCGGCGCCCCCTGCTGTTGGTGGCGACATGTCCCCGCCGTTTGCTGGCAGCGACACCCGTGAAGAGAGCATGTTGGATGTGGTGTGTGTGGGCGGAGGTGGTTGACCTATGCAGCATGCATCTAGCGCCCATGCCACTGCTGGTTCAGCTGCCAGGAAGATGCCGCCACTAGGGGTTGCAATGGCTTTGAGATCCAGATCCTGGAGGATGGCCAGCATCTCTGCTGGGGTGAAGGACTGCTCAGGGTTGATGCGGCCCTTCCAGATACCCATGATGATGATGATGATGAGGTATATCTGCTGGGGGTGCTGCTCCTGCTGCTCCTCCTTATGCTGAAGCCCCTGCTCCTGTTGCCACTTCTACTGCTGCCCCTGCTGCTGCTGTTACTGCTCCCGCTTCTTCTATGGGTCCGCTCCTGCTCCTGCTTGTCCCACTCCTGCCGCCGCCCCTGCTGCTGCTAGCACTGTTGCCCCTGCCCCTAGTACAGATGCTGTCTTTTGAGGCAAACTGCTGCTGCGGTTGCTGTAGCTGCTGCCGGCACTGTTGCTGCTGCTCTTTTGAGCAGTGATGTGATGAGAGTACCTTGGCAGCTGTGTAGGTGTGGCCCACGCTGCAAGCTGTGGCCCACGCTGCAAGCTGGCAAAGTCACCTAACGCTGTTGTTTAACCTGTGAAGGTGTGCAAACGATTTGCACGGAATCAGCAGAGGTTCAATTGGTACCCCTGCCTAGTACAGCTGCATGAAGGTATTCCCAGCAAGACAAATGATGGATACACGGGTATTAGCATTACAGGCGATGAAGCGTCCCTTACCTTGATGAAGAAACAGGTTCTAAGAGCTTGGAACTCCTTTTCACAGCACCCCATTTCTACCTGGATTGCAGAAGATGTTTCTATGACTGCTTGGCGAGATTTAGGCAGCTGAGTTTGACATGGAGCTGTTAAAAGGGGTGCTGGATTACCTCAGGCATCTTTGCAGCTAAGCAGCCTCCGTAAGCAGCTGCCTGAGAATTGCGATCAATGTCGTTTAGTGATCAGCTTGGTTCTATGGATGGTTGGGCAAATGATCGCTTGGCAACCGACCTGCGCACTGCATGCTTGCAGAGAGGATGCAAACCTCTGCATGTACTTCTCAGAAAGAGTTGTAGATGCTTTGCCGGACATCCTGGAAAGTATTTTATGTGCTCATAACATGCACACCTACGCCAAATAGATGCACACTTTCATGTATATTCAGCAAAGAGTGGCCACAGTAATCTCAATGCGCGGCACGTGCTTCCCTGCCCTAGCAGTTGATACACTGCCTGCTCTTTCACATCCTCTGCGCGTGTAGCTGTTGTACCTCCCCAAGGGTGGGGGCGGTGTGTGCTGTAGTGCAGTGGCACCAGCGGGCCAGAACCACGCGACTGGCAGCAGCGCCCCTAACATACCACCAGTACTCTGGCCTAGACTGTAATGCTTAATCACAACAGACGTAGCCGAAAGCCAGGAAACTTGTGGGTGTACCCTTGCTGACCTGTGCGCGTAACCAGTGGTCCTCGTGCGACGCACACACTTTTTGTTCTTGTTTTCTATAAACAAACTATCCCATAAACCTCGTTAACATGTCAATGTGCCGCGCCTTTGTGGGCAGGCATGTGCATATAGGCTGCAGATCATCACAGGTAGCATCCCACCCATTGCCTCCACCCTGCCGCTTGCACGGGCTTCGACGGCCAAGCTCGCATATCACAAAAGCAGCTGGAACTCCTGGAAGTTCTGGATTTGGTGTGTAAGCTGGAATCCCTTCGCATGTAGCTCCATTTTGCTTCCATGCAGCCCCGACCAGGAAGGCAGTTCTGCTCCCAGGTCCCCAGAAGCGAATGTTCAGTGCGTTCACTACCGAAGAGCAGTGGCGGGAGCTGGATAAAGAGGTATGCAAGCTTGTTAGGCTCAATTTGCAGCCTTTAGTCCGGCAGTGCGCTCCCAGCAGATCTTCCTGCATGGATCAGCAGCAACGACCAGATCCACAGGATATGCACCTCAGCCTACAAAGAGCAGCATACATACATGCAGCAGAAGGAAGCACATTGCCAACAGCACTAGAACAGATTATGCACATGGGTGTAACTACTGCACTACAATGCAGCTGCCCAGGAAAACAGTTCGGACTGCCACAGCACCCATCCTGCTGTCCATTCTTTGGTCGGAGCCACCTCAGGACTGATGCCTGCTGATCTTTGCTTGCAGTGTATCTCCTTCAGCTCGTCTTCAAGATGCTAGTACAGTAGCAAGTTGATGCCGAAAGAATCTTAGGTTGTTTTAGACGTCATTGTATCCTCAGCCTCAGGCATGGCTTGTCCTACAGTAACTGCTTAATCTTGTGAGCTTGCATTGCTTCCACACGATCTTTTGTCACAGTTAAACGATTCAGCAGCATATTTAAATCTGAAGCACTGCATGCATATCACATATGTGCTGCTTAGCCCCTCATTAGTGACTCCTGTCATGTTGCTGTGCCTGTTTGCTTCAGCACACAGCATCCATCGGGCCTTCGCTTGTGTGCTGGTGCCTGAATAATAATGGGCCTATCCACCCATAGGTTAACACGGGCGGCCTTCACATAAGCAAGGAATCTCCCTGCCCTGTGTAGCTGCCTTTCCTTCTGCCTTTGCCTTTTGATTGGGCGTCTGCTTCTTTAATCCTACACCACAACCATGGTGTGCGTGTAATCACTTGCATCGGTTTACTTCTCCAAAAAAAAACAGTATTTAGGAGCCCTGCATTTGGTTTGCTGCACTGCAGGTGAACAAGTACCCAGGGCAGCGTGTTTTCACAGCCATCGGCACTGGTGATCCAGACTTCAAAGAGTGCATGCTCAAAGCAGTAGAAGACATAGTAGGCAAGGTGCACATAGAGTGCATAAGGGAGACCCCTTCATCTGGAGGAAAGTATGTATCTATCCGGATAGGACCTGTTTGGGTGCGCAATGCAGATCAGGTGAGCACCAATCCTGCTGCGTTGTTATGAGACAGCGGTCTTATTCCACCTCATTCCACCGCGCTGTGTGTGTAACAGCTTGAGGTGCGAGGTCTATGACAATTTGGCATATCACGGAATGTAGTAAGCACGCAGCTTTCAAGCTGCGCAGTGCATGCGACATGACTGTAACCAGTTTGTTGGGTTGTGGAGAGTGGAGAACCAAGATTGAGAGCTGATGACACTAGAGAGCTCAGATGGGCACAACATCTCCAGAGTTACAAGATTGTTATAGCCCACCCTGCTACCATACTAGCTACAGGTAGACAATGAAGCACCATACAAGGCAAGTTGGATTCTATGGGGTTATGCTAAATTTTCAGCCTCTGAGACTTACGAGAGGGCCTTGTGAACTATGACTTTGCAGGTTGTGAAAGACGTGTGCAGTGAATGAGCAAGTTAGTGATGCTTCTGGTCCTCAATGTTTCAGTGGCTGATCAAGTTCAAGTAGCCACTGAATTTAGGAAGTGCCATCTCACACATCAGCCGTACAAGCGTGACATCCTCTATCCAAAGTATGGCATCCCACACTGGCTTCTGATTTTCACTGATACACTCGTCTGCCTACTGTGCAGGTGGTAAATGTGTTCAACAACATGCGGAAGGACAGCCGATTGAAATGGTATATGTGAAGCCACACCACCAATCACCAGCTTGTCATGGCATACAGGCATGGCCAATAGGGCTTGTCTGCTCCTGTATGATCCAACCTGCTGGTTCTGCAAAAACTCTGCCATCAGAGGTGTGACATGTCCTCAGTGGCTATGGACCAAACGTAAGCACGCGAGGGACTTTGTTGCGTGTCCAGGATGCAACAGGCAGTAGGTTGAAAATAAGTGTAAGGGACTGAGGTCCAGGCTTGTTGAGCTGCGTGGCCTTGATGGTTGATTTCCTGGGATGTCCTTAAGGAGTACATGCTTTGCACACCATAGAATGGTTTATGAGACTGTAGGCAAGCTTGAACAGGACACCAGGTGCATCTGGGATGCTGCCTCCTGTTGCCTGGGGGATGGGCTGTGATTCTTGATGTCAGTTACAGAGCCAGGGGCAGGTACTGTGGAGAGTCAGACTACTTGGGGTAGATGTTATGTTGTGCTGTGTCAGGGCCTGCAGGTGTTGGAGAGGGCATGCTTAACATTTTCCTGGCTCCAGTTGGGGAGGGGTTAGGAAGCTAGAAAATGTGGTTGCAGCTTCCAGTTAGGTTGCTGCCTTTGTATCAGAATGCCTAGACTATAGGCGCTTTGAAGCATCAGACCTTCTACCTTGTGCAACCAGGGAGACACTAGAGGAGCTAGGTCTGGTTGGTTATCAACTTGATACGTTTTCGTCTGATTATGATGATGATCATATTGATGAGTCTGGCATGGTGTATGATGCCCATGGAGCCTAGTTTGGCTCCGTCACGGGCGCCCCCTTTGTGGGGCCCCTTTGTCGGGCCAATGTCGGTCGCTCGGTACCGTGCGCTGTTACGAACTCACTCTTCGATCCCCCAGTCTCCTCCTGGTGCTTTGTTTGCTGGTGCTCCTATTTGCCGTGTCCGTAGTTGGATGTCTGCTTGGGTCTTCCTCTTGCTTGGTGGTATGGATTCCATTGTTTTTGGACCCATCCGATGGTGCGTTTGGTCGTTTCGACTTAGCAGCCCTTTGCGGTTGCCACACCTTAAATTTTTGTTTGTTTTGTTTTTGTAATATGTAATCTGTAGAAGGTGGCCCTGGTCGTTCTGAGGGTTGGGAAGGGCGTGACTTGCTTACTGGGATCTTTGTCAAGAGACCAGCATACTGCGTACCATGCCATGGTGATACGTTGTAGTTGCCAGGGAGCTTTTGAACCTTGCATCTGGCGTGGACAGGGCCTTAGTTCCCTACCGGGGCCAGCCAATAAAGCAGACGGAACACCATGCGCATTACCGTTTGCTGCACAGAAGGCCCCTCCATGACTGAAACATGGTGAGGCACTCCCTGCCATGTTTCTACAGGGATCGTGTTCTGCCGCAGACTGCTGCAAAGTTGAAGGACAACTAGAGGGGAGCGGCAGACTGCTATGTGCGAAGAGAACATGCACAAGGAGAGGCCAGATCCTTCTGGACAACTCATACACACCAACTGACCTCATGAGACAGGGCAAAAGTAGACGAGTCTGGCTTAATAGTAGGGCGTGTATTACAGCACCACACTGAGTTCTAGTCTGCTGCTCCTTGTAGACTCGACCCAGATGCAGCACCTGCAGTGTGGCAAAGCCACGCACACACCGCAGAGGGGCACAACACCACCACAAGTTCTGCTGTTCCTATCACAACATACACGGTGGACTATGGGAACAGTCCGCCCTAGATTTCGCCTAGAATCAGTCTAGATCTCGCCTAGGCGTCTAGGCACAGCCTCCTACACTGCCTAAAATCTAGACACAGCCCCTAGACTGCCCAGGTAATTCTAGGCACAGTCTAGACCCAATCTAGGTCCACTCTAGGCATGGAAGCAGTTCCACTGGGACATTGCCTAAGCTTTCGTAGGCTGCTAGTTCTGTCTGCTCGTTCTCACCGCAATGAACACTTTAAATTGCAAGTATGCTTACATTAGTAAACAGAACATCTTTCACCCCAAATCCTGGCAAGTAGATCGCTAGCTGTGGATCTTCCACACAAGGTGCCCTGTACTGGCTAAAATTTGCAACATATCTAGATGATAAAACCACATGCATATGCTGTATGATACAGCAGTCAGTACCAAGTGCATTTACACTGGGCATATATGCAAAGGTCATCTGCACATAATTCATAACACCTGCAGCAGCAGCAGCAGCATAACCTTACTATCCAGCGGGCAGAAGCAGCAGAGACTAGTACAGAAGCAGCACCGCTTGCAGCAGGAAGCTGGCAAAACATTGGGCCAACAGGAGGAGAAGGAACCATGTGACAGCTAGGAGCAGCTGCATGCATCGGCAGCTAGCTGCTCACCTGCAACATTGGACGGATGGGCACAAGCAGAAGAAGATCAGCGACAACAGTAGCGGCAATAGCAGCAGGGGAAGACACATAACCAGCAGACTATTGAGCAGCAGGGGCAACACCAGCAGAAAAGGAGCCAGCAGCAGCAGCCAGCAGCACCAGTAATGGAAGAAGGCCACACTGCAGCAGCAGCAAACCAAAGGAGCAGGAGGGGAAGCAGCATGAAGGGACTAATGACAAGAAGCAGCACGAGGAGCAGTTACGCCAGCAGTCATTTTAGGAACTACACCCCCATACAACATACACGGGAAGCTGAGCACCTAAAATTAACCTCAAACAACAAGCTTTATGATATGTCTGCAGCAGGACATGTTGGCATGCCACTGTCCTCTGCTGTAGTTGTTTGGTATGGTATCCAAAGCAAGGCACCACTTTCAGCAGCGCTTCCAAAGACAACCCCTGTGATCCCAACACAGCATGTATTTGTTGAAAGACCACTGCACAGCCTTCTGGGCCAACACAGCATATATTTGGGGCTGGCAGTAGCAAAAGAAGCAATAGGGCGCAGCAGCTGAAGGAGCAGCAGCAGAACTAGGAGCAGTAGGTGCCAGATATTATGAGAAACATCATATCACTGATAACAGCAAAGCAGCAGCAGACACTGCTGCTGTGTTGCTGATGCGATTCTCGTAACCTTTGTGCTGCAGGTGCCATTCCTGGTACCATAACTGGTAGTGGACCTACCTTACACATCGCTAACACATGTGTTAGGTACATCTCATTTGTTGTAATACACACATGCATGCTAAGCCGCAACGGCATGGTCGCTTGACTGCATGAATCAGGGCATTTGCCAATCAAGACACTACGCATCCTTGTGATCACAACAGATCCCATACAAGCAGTGCAGAACCGAAGGAGCCAGGATTGCACAGCCAAGCAGAGAAGGTTTGAAGTGTTATAACTTAAAAGCAGATTGCCATGTTGAATCTCCTAAGCGGCCCAAACTGCGCTAGTCAGAAGCTTCTTGTGCCAACGTCACTCCCGCAACTGGCATATATTGCAAGAAACTGAAGGATAGCAAGATGAGTTCTAGGGAAGACTGGAGTACCAGGGGTAAGCAAGGTGAGCAACCAGCTCCCAGCCTACCTGCTGCTGCCAGCACCCATGCAACCCCAATTAGCCATGGGCTCAGGTAGGTACCACACGTAGTCTGTGCCAATCCATGGTATCCATCCAGCTCCGTAGGCCCGTTAGAACGCTGGTGTTAAATACCATAGGAGGTCATGGGGCCATATGGCTTATGCTTAGGCTGTCTCTGCTGGCTCAGAGTGGGAAAATGCATCCAGTGGTCCAGCCTAAGTTGCCACCACGCAGATGATACGAGAGTCCTTTTCATGATAAACCCATCATAAACTCAGATGTGTGCTTAAATGAAAGGACAGCTATCTGGCTAGAAGTAGCTCGACCATCACTCGACACATGTGGAACGGTCAAGTGTCTGGCGGCCACGGAGAGACCTCGAGCTTTTGAGTGAGGACATTAGGCTCTGCTGTGGAAGAAAGAACCGCTCATCTGGTGTCCTGGCACTAAGAATGAAGAAGACAAGAAGAGTGCCGAAGCCACGGTTTTAAAGCGAGTGACTCCAGGTGGGCTCCGCCAGCCTTCACATGCTTGCCCAATCAATTGCATCCAAGGAGTTATGCTGTGAACTTCATGCATTTCCCCATTCTACATGGTTTCATACCCTGCTGTATGAGACACGTTGTATACATCAGTGCCTGCACCAGACGGTGACAACCACAACCTCCGAGGCCGCAAGCGGATCAAAATGATGCTTTTGAGCGAAAGTGTAGGCTGTGTTTTGCGAATGCTCGCCCAGAGCTGGCGTACATTCTTGCCACTATGTGTGTTGTCGAACCCTACCGCCCAGCATGCTATCAGCCCCCAAGCATCCATTTCAGTGGATTGCGGTCGAACGCGCACAGAAGTGCAGCTCAGACTATCACTAGACCCGATTCGTCTGTCCTGGAGCGTCCACGTCATGCATGCTCTTCTGGTTTCCTGGACATCACAGCGACTCGGCAGCCAGCCAGCCAGCCAGCCATATGGAGAAACCTAGGCCAAGCAGTTTGTACCTTACGTTTGAAGAGCTGATCGTCTTCTGCACTAATGTATCGGATCTGTGCATGTTCCGCTACTGACGGCTTGCCAAGGCAGCAAGTAGATTCTTTGGGGCTTTCCTTTGGCTGGCCAGAGCTGGTTGAAGGCTCCACCAGTTTCCACCAAAAGGTATACCCCAGTCTGGCTGATATCCTTAACTTCGTACCTGATACAAATCAGCATTTTTGCGCCCTGACCAGATGCTTATCTCACATACCAGAACAGCATTGCATACCTTGTTGAGCAGGGCTGACATGTTGACGAAAGGAAGCACACATTGCTTACATAAAGATCACCAGCAGCATGGCATGGATACCTGTCTTGGGACCTGTCGTAGCATGTCGGTCCAGAGGAGCAGTGACTTGCGGCCGTGGTGAACTCAGCAGAATGACTGCAAAAGTCAATGCAGCAGGAGTTTTATCACTTATCAACTTTGCCTGGCCTCTTGTCGATGGTGCACGGTGCAGCAGGAATTGTCCCATTTGCCTGGACCCAAACCTGCTGCCTGGACGTTAGGGGCAGTGTGGCATGCCGTTGCATCTGGACTGAACAGCAGATATGTGGCAGTGTTGGCCATATGCAGCCATCCCTCAGTGCATGAACTTTTTGCTTGATGTTTGGTTGTGACCATTGCTTTCTTGTGTATTTTTCATGCAGATCACTGGTACAGAAAGGGTGCATGGTGCCACCTCCTCAGCTTTTGCTGCCGTCAGGTCTGCAGGATTTGGCAAAGACCTTCAGACTTTCTCTGAAAGGATTCCTGGTGTGGACAGGCTGGAGCTACCTGCAAGCAGTCAGACATTCCTCCGGCCCTCAGCTAAGGGCTGCCATGCACAACAGCAGCAGCAGCGCCAGGGTTCCGCATATAAGGGGCATGCTGTCCTCTCATTCAGATCAAGTATGCATGCGGTACAAAATGTAATGCAAGCGTCTGCGTTTCCTATTTGCAGTAACCCCAGCATATGGGCTTGGGCTGCATTGCAGTGTGTAGATCAGACATGCACCTTAAGGGGGCACCTGTCGTATTTGCTATGGCAACCTACAAGTTGCCATAGCAAAATGCAGTAAGCCCGCAAACCAAGCTGTAATTCGGCATGCATGTATCAGTGATTGGAGTGGACAGGTTTGCATTTGTGCTTTTGTAGAGGTCCACCAATGTTGCAGTCTAATCCTCAGGGGACATGCCATAAGAGATTGTGGTACAGGTATGACTTCCGTTAGGGCTGTGGCACTTTGTGCTTTTACACGGAGTCATGGTAACAGCCAAGGGAACGGTTGGTCAATAGCGCTCCTTGTGCGCATTGTCTCCTACTACTTGCATGTATTCAAGGTTGACACAGGCAGGTGGGGTTGTCACTTCATGAGCTGGTGGTATGGTTATTGTACAGCTTGTCTTAACTCGCTTGCAGAAGTGGTTTTCTGCAAAAGCTGTTGACTCTGGGAACTATATGTTGTGTGCTTTTGACCTTGGTGGTGTAATTGGTCGTGTGGACTCCATTGTCTTTTGCATCCATCCGATGCTGCGTTTGGTCGTTATGACCTAGCAGCCCTTTTGCGGCTGCCGCACCTAATTTTTGTTTGTTTGTTAATGATGTCCGTGCTATCCGGGCAGTGGAGGTTTTGGGTGATTTTGACCTAGCTGCTGGACCTCATGTTTAGGCATGCATATATTATCATACATGTCGAAGTTTACCCGTATTCTGTTCCACCTCGCTGCTCTTTGTGACAGCTTGAGGTGCGGGGCCTATGGCACTTATTGCTATGGCATATCATGAAATGTAATAATAATATTGTTCATGAGTGATTCTGCTCTGTGAACACCTCTTGGTTCTGGCAGAAGATTTTTGCTTGGGGGTGATCCTGGTAGGTCACCTTCCACGGTTCTACTGGTCGCTTTGTGCTATCTATTTATCTATAGACTATTAGTGGTCATTATCGTCCCAATGCAGATAAGAACTCATGATGCCAAACGATTGGGGTGCTCGCTAGAGATTGATACTGTTTGCTGCTTGCCTTCTTACTTGTTACAGTTTTGCCATTCAAGTTTGTGGGCATGGCATTTATCAATGTGTGCTTCCATGCTGGCAGGGGTTGAGTGCCACAGGTTGGCACTCTTTGCCTTCTGGCAGGCAGGGACATTGTGCTACTGGCAATGGTAGGGTTGCTTGCTGGGTAGCTCTAAGTACTGCTGTCGTGTGTGGGTGCGAGTCTCAGGACCAATCAAATGAACTGTGAGGTCATTGTGCCAAAACAGATTAATCTGGAGGTTCCTAGAACCGCAGGCGGCTAGGACCCCTAGACCTTGACAGCCTAGATTTACCTGGATCTGCCTAGAATGCAGGCGCCTAGACCGCCCTAGACCCCCCTGTGTCCGCCTAGAATGCCCCTAGGCCCCTAGGCAATCTAGCAAATATAGGCAGGTTCTAGGCGAGTCTAGGGTGATTCTAGGCCGAATCTAGGGCGGACTGTTCCCATAGTGATAAGCATTCATCCACCATCAGGTATGTCAACGCGAGCATGCATCTATGTGTGTGAATCTTACATTGGCAAACCCATCGGCACGCGTGTGGTGCCACAGTTCACCACAGGGGTGGCAAAGCCACTAACACAGATAGAACCAGGAAAAATTGAACACCATCCACCAGTTTGAACTCCATGATCATGCATGTCGAAGCAGATACAATGATGCAGAATACTGGCCCTGGAAAAGTGCACACACAATTTTTTTTAGTTTTATTTTTGGGTTTTTTTATTTTTTGGGATACACCCAGCAAAGAAACAGCAACGCAACAGCATATACCAGAACTTTGTATACAACCTATGCCAAAAACACTCTCATCCAGATGTGGAGAATCACAGAGCAGCAGCAGTTCCAGAACTAACACAGACTATTAACCAATACATAGCCATGCCTAAGAGGTGCCCAGTAACATGAAAGTCATAGATAATTAATCTATATCATGTCCCATAATCCGCCATAGGTTGTAATCAAAGGGAAGATAACCTTCAGGCATGATTTCACCCTCTGTGCCATCGTCAAGCAGTTGTAAACAGCTTTCCCGCCTTTTCTTCAGAGCTGAAATGCACCTCACAACTTGCACATGATAACTATGATTGAGAATAAACTTAACATGACTATCCTTGGATTGCCCTGGTAAGCAGGTGGGCTTGAAGAAGAGGGGAAAACTGTCCCGGACAGGGTGAAGCACCCTACAGTCCAACATGAAGTGAACAAGATCGTCAACTGGAACTGACCCTGTAGTATCATCCCTATAACCAAGCGTTTGACATAACCGACACACCCTGTCATCCCTTAACATTCCATTGTATCTTCCTGTGTGGATGGCCAAGCAGTGCCATCCTAACCGCATCTTTGCAATGCATTGTACCATGCGAAAAGATAGGTTTTTAGCCTTCAAGTATGTAGGGGCATCGTCATGGAGCCCTCTTGCCCATGCAGCATAGGAGTTATGAATAATGCGATTCCTGGGACAGGTTGGGTCCTGAGGGTGCTCACAAACGAGGTCAACATCCTCCCAACACTTGTCAAAATCTGCTTCAAACTCTCACGCACAACTTTCTCTTGAATGTCCAAAGCCATAATGCTGTCCACTGTGACATTGCTAGTCCCACTAGGAGACCAGTCGCTGGCTTGCACAACACCCATGATTGTGAGACTCTGAAGCAGGTAGTATGACCAACATTTCTTACACCCTGCCAACATGAGCTTGATATCTGCTCTCAATGCTTTGCATGCCAGTTTTTGGGATCCCATCTTAATAGCACGAATCCAAAACCTCGAAGCCAGAGCTACCCAATGCCACATGACAGGGTAACGGCCAAATTCCCTCATGAGCATGACCTTATCTGCTCCAGTCCCCCCCCCCCCTGCCATGATACGCAAATAGTTGATAGGGACCTTCTCAGATGGGAGGCTGAGCGGGTTTCTCAACTTGCCAACAAATATCTCCGGGCCCCAGATTTGGCATCCATAAGACAACACTGGCTCTACCAAAATGTCAAAAAGCCTGAGTTTGAAATCAGGTTGAACAAAGTGGTGCTGTCTATATTGTGACAGCAGTGCATGCATGGCCTTACTGCCAGAGGATGCCAGAGCATCACATGCCGGCCTGATGCCCTTGGTGGCATGGTGAAGAGCTCCCAAATCAACATAATTGTCACCAACATGAACCTCCTGACCGTTGTAATACCACTTGAGTCCCTTTGCAAGATGTGTACCAGATGGTCGGAAAATGACTATGCATGTTTTGTGCGGCTTCAAATTCACCTCCATGTCAAATAGACGGCAAAACAGATGCAACACATCCAGCAGCTGTTGCAGTGCCTTGGGGTCATTCACAGCTAAGAGCTTCACATCATCAGCATACATGATCTCTGGGACGCGCATGTCACCAATAAGAGGTCCTGCTCCTGGCAGCTTCATCGCAATGGGTTCATGCAGCTGCTCTATAAAGAGGCCAAAGAGAAGAGGGCTCAGCTCACTGCCTTGCTTTGTGCCTTGGTAAGTCCTGAATCTGTCACCCACACAGCCATTCACATACACAGATAGATAGGCATCTGCATATCTGCAGTTCTTAACCCCTGCTGCTAGGGGAGCCCAAACTGCTCAAGCAGCCATCCACCAAGTATCCTCAATACAATACACTACAAGCATTTGTCCCCAGCTCCTGGCCCCTGCTGCTGGGGGAGCCAGCACTGGTCAAGCAACTGATCCACGCATGTCACCAGCACGTCACTACATAACATAACATACAAAAATTTAAGGTGTGGCAACCGCAAAGGGCTGCTATGTCGAAACGACCAAACACACCATCGGATGGATCCAAACACAATGGTTTCCAGACCACCAACCACGCAGTACGGCTGATACCGAAACATGTATCCACCAAGACAGAGCCCATGATCAAGAACACCACCCAGTCCTCCATTGGTTGCAATGACATGACAGCCTATGCGCTTACCACGGGCTGGAGATGTACAAGAACCATTCAAAAGACTCAACCACAGAGGGATGTATGCAACCAGACCCAACCAACATGAAATGCGGCCGAATCAATCCCTCAAAGGTCAAGGCAACGCTCCTATCAAAACAGAGCCATGATCAAGAACATCAAGCACTCCTCCATTGGTTGCAATGGCATGGCAGCCTACAACCATCCGTCCATCCAGCAGGTATCCTCAACACAACCAATTTGACCACAGCTCCCAACCCATGCTACTAGGGGAGCCGACACTGCTCAAGCAACAACCCATGTCCACAATCAGCATGGCTACAATCCCGATTACCACAAGTATTCAACAAGGGCTCCTGGCCGCTGCTGCTTGGGCAGCTGATGCTGCGCGAGCAACAGTCCACATGTTTGGACAACACAACCGTTTCCTCCGCACGCCCTGCGCAAGCCACATGGTTAACCTTGTGGCAATGCAAATCCATAGTACCCTTGGACAGAGTTCCACTGGCAATCAGTACACACCAAGCACACATTCATACCACAGCATGTAAGGATCCCGAGACCATGAGCCATTGACATTTATTGAAACCATCTGCCAAGCATCCAACAGCATGTGTGCCAATCAACCTCCTTTTGTGGAGCAGCTTATACAGGCAAAGGCAAATACGACAGCCAACTGCCCATCATTGGCAAGTTACTTTATAATCGCTAATTTAACACAATGCTAGCAGCGCAAGTGGCTGCAAACTAATGGTACCCTCACACCCTAGTACCACCTGGCTCTGCACATGAAAGCTTGTACACCCAACACACCAGGGAGTGGCAACGGCCCAGCAGGTTGCTCAAGGGCCACTGGTTGCCTCCGATCTGCCATCAAATCTGTGGTGGCGAGGCCTCCTCCGGCTGGCAACAATGGAGGGGCAACAGCCCAGCAAGCTGTTCATGGTCAAGCTATTTTATCCTCTTTGCAATCCGACCAACAATGATGACGGTGCTTTTGATCAGTCGGGTTTTGTACCACTTCTGCTTAAGAATCTCCCGAACAACTATCTTACCTGTCCACGTGCTGAGACGTGCAGCTTCCAGCACATGGACAACCTCTTCTTTGACAATAACCCCGACCTCATTCCTTGTAACTCTGGACACCCATGCATCTGGAAATTTTCTGATGCCCTTGGTATTTTCACACTTGCCAATTGACACAGAGCCATCATTGACACGGAAGTCGATACCTGGATTTTCAGCCCTGAGCCGTCTTGCTATCTCTTCCGCTTTGCTCTTGCATGCCTGAACAGCCTTCTGATGCTCGGGGTTGCCAGCTGCACCCCACTTGTTAGAAACTACGCCTCCTGCTGCCGCCTTAAGCACGCCATCAAGAGCACCATCTGTGCATGTTTCATGGATCCTCATTAAAATAAAATCATGAGGTCCATCACCACCTACCTCCAAGGTTTCCCCAGGATTCAACCAAGTATCAACGAAACCGACAAAGGTGCCATCTCCAACAAAAACTGAACTAATCGTATCCTTTTGCCTTATTGATGCCGTTCGAGAAATAGCCCAGTCTTTGATTGTCTGAAGCTCCCCAGCAGAGATTTTTCCAAGGTGTAATGCAGCTTGTGCATCCTTATACTGCTGATCAACCGCTGACACCGCCCAAAAAGCTTCGTCACTGAGGTCAGCATCCCCCTCCTCCATTAAGCTGCCAATGTCCAAGGACCCTGAGGGCTGTTGCACACAATCGTCTGAAGGGCAACTAAGAGCACTTCCTGGTGCTGTCCTGTATGTCAAGGTAATATCTGGAAGAAGCATCCAAGAAAGGGGGGGGGGGTCTATCAGTGATGCAGGAAAGACTATCTCTGATATAAGTTTGTTGTCATTCCATTAGAAGGCACATTTTACGGAAACGTTGATATGATTCCACACTTCTCTTTGTTTCCAAATTATGTTCACAAAATGGAATGAGCTCCACTTACTCTCCCATCTTTCCTTGCCCCATCTAAATCCTCAGTTTCACACACTCATGCGTGTGCTAATAACTTAGCATTTTGTCCAAATGCATAGAGCGTGTATACTTAGCAATAGCTGTTGAAAAGACACACCTCTCTATGACCCTGGTTCCATGACCCTTACCTGAGTGAGTGCAAGGCGCAACAACAGCAGCATCCACCCAGAATCCAAATGTAAAGTCTGTCCTGGTGTCCCATATAAGGTTGGCAAACCGCCTGCCATCAGGACAAGTCCTCAAGGGCTTCACTAGGGTCAAGTCTATGATGAAGGCCTCATCCTTGATGTTCAGCACTGATGGCTGCTCAGCTTGGCAAGGGTCACCATTGATGCCATATATGGTTAGATCGCTTGTTGAGGGTATGACAATCTCCCGACATTCTGCAAGCAAGTCAAGGAGAATCAAATACATTAATTATATTATGTGGAACTGGGGCACTTTATGGCTCTTTCTGTAACGGTGCTGAACCCTGTCGAGACAGTTGTATAGGGGCGCTGTAATAGCGTCAAGCACGTTTTGAGGCCTCATTCTTGCGACCATTCCATTTTCTGTGTTCTAGAGTCTCCAAGGATACCATATGGTTTCGCAGAACCAAACATGGTAGGTAGCTTTGTGTATTGTGCAATGGTTGCAGGGGTTGTTCACAAGAACGTATATTCTTACATGGCACAGTTTGCATCCTTGCCATGTTTGAGCTGTGTCCGCTATAATCAGCAATTTTAGCCAAGCAACTATGATTTTTAATAATCCAGCAAGATGCTCAAACTTTCCAGATGCCATAAACAAAACAAGGTAGTGCTAATAAATTGTTGTCTGCTACAGCTTGACATTTATTTAGCCTCATAGTGCGGGCCTGCGAAGGATTTGTTCTAGACTGCTTGATCCAAGGCGTTAAGGCGCACCTGCATTGCACTGTGTTGCCCCCTCGCACGATAAATACGCATCCTCATCGGAGGATGGTGGGTCTGCACAAGATGAGCTCTTCTTGACTGCCACCCAACCAGTATGTCCAGAAGACGACGTCACGTGGGCCCAGCAATATCCATCTGCATAATGCTGTTGCTCATGGTATGTCACTTTGTCCACACACCCTGTAAGTGTTGTAAGCACCTCACTTGTTACAGATGGAGCCGAACGAAGATTCAAACCATTTCGCCATGCGATGACGAGGCGCTTGTCAGAGCCGCCACAGGATCCTGCGCAGACACATTCAATCATGGTAATGTCAGCATGGACTGAGCATTGTTGCTTGACACTGCCAGGAGAGAAGTCGGCAGCCTTTGACTGCAAACGCCTTTATTTGATAGCCAGGTTGTGACAACAGCCATTAATGGTAGCCATCAGACCCAAGCTCGGAGTGACATAACCCTCATAACTATGAGGTCAACCAAAAAGGACATGCAAGCAAACAAATGAGCTACGATACGGGGACTTCCATCGCTGCCAGAGCCACTTGGGACCAAGGCATGACACAAGAGGCAGAGTTGATAACATGAGGTCCTAGGTTTCTGAGCCCTAGGGGTGATGACACCCAGACTGTGTGTTTGCCAGGTGACTACTGCAGTGCTTGTTGCAGAAAGTTAGTCCTAAGCAATAATAGCGGCCTGGCAATATCCATCAAGCATGCACAGTATAGATAGCAGAATGCTTAAACAAACAAACAAACAGAAAGAAGCCATACTGGTTTACTGGCTTAATAAGCCATTTGAGCATTCTGCATGCAATCCCAAATGCTTCTTCTAGACTCCCGGCATAGTCCCTTCAGCTAATCTTGCTGCAGTCGTGTGAAACACTCAAACAGAGCACTCACCTGATGGGCAACATATGACATCACCAGGGCATATCTTGTCAGCATCATTTACATGCGTATTTGAGCTCAGCAATGCCTTCAAGGTCGCCCCACAGTTGTAGGCTGCAACCTTTGCAAGCGTGTCCCCTTCCTTGACACTATAAAGGTGATTGCTTGCACAGGAATCTGGGCTTCCGTTGGGCACCCATGCACATGTACCTGTAGGGCACACATGCATAAGTAGAAGAATGTTCCAACACACATTTTCCAACTGTCCTTAGGACTTCCTTATCCACCTTTAAAGCAGCTAAGCAAGGCGCATCTTAATCAAAACGGCAGAGGTGTCAATACAGGCATTATGCAGAGAGCCTAATCATTTACAAAACCATGTGGTCCTTGCCCACATGTGTCATGGAGGAGTGGCTCATGCATATGTATAATACATATGGAGTGTTGCATTGCTTACCTGGGCATAGTGCTGCAGGATGGAATGCCACAGTGCTTGCTGAGACTGTGCTCGATCCAGGACTTGTCCCACAAAATACATTGGAGTACGCATCAGCAGTCAGACCATCAGATACTTTGATCCACCCCTGAATAAATGAAGTCTGTACGTAGATCCAACATGCTGTATACTGGGGACTTCCCGTCTGTTCACCAATCCTTGCATTGCAGTACGCATGTGGTGTAGTCTGTTTGCTCCCAGGCGTCATTTGAAAGCTTTCACAGTTGTAAAGATGATTAGAGCCCAGTTTAAACTGTGGGTAATCACATGGCTCTGAGTACACGTCAACGCCTGCTGTTGCAACAATCTGCCGTGTAGAACCACTTCCTGCGGCTTGCAAACACCACAGAAAAAACATAGTATTTATGTTAACAAGCCAGAGTAACCGTTGCTCAAAGGTGCCAGCCATATGCACATATTGAAGCACAGATAAAGGGTACTCCATGCACTGATAACAATTTCAAAGCTGCCAAGAAACGCTGAGTGCCCCTGTTGCTCTCTCAACGTACATCTAATGACACAAAGGTGCTTTGCTTACCTGCACCACAAATGGGATTACCACACATCCCCAGGTAAACCTCTGGAACGCCGTTCGTAACAATTACAGGGCCGCAAACATCACCAGCTGGAGGAGCGTCTGCTGAAGTTCTTGTCATTGAGATCCATCCTTGTATGGCAGCAACATCCCCTGGGGGGACGTAAGCTACCTGCACCCAGCAACCAAGATTATCGTTTGCCACTCCATAACCTGAGCAGTCACCGCGTGTCTTGCTGCCCACAGTGTAGGTTAGGAGCTCACACTCCCCAATTGGGTGGGCCAAGGCTTCAGTCGTGGGCTCTGCTTTCCAACATGGGTTTGGCTTGATGTACAATGGTGGCGATGTTGCCAAAGTCATTCGACACTCTTTCCAAGAGCTGTCACCTACGTGTGGAGGAAAGAAGAGGCAGACTCATTAGGTCAGGTGAAGGACTATACAAACAGTACTGCAACCTTATACAGCAAACACTGTGTATAGATTGTTGATCGCAGAACAGCCATGCAAGGACAAAGGCTGTCGGTCAATAATAGAAACTGGCCAGAGCAACCATTAACCCTCACCAACTTGTTTCCCCCTCAAGTAGATGAAGTAGTAGTACCCTGATCACCTGATGTGCTGCTAAAATTGATGCATGATGCATAGTGACGGAGATAGATTGCTGCATGTATGGCTGCTTCCTTGAAGTCCATGCACCACATGCTATGCAGCAGTCTTTTGAGCCTTTTTGAGCAAGCATATGTCTGTGTTAGCGGTTAACCTGGGTTAAGGAAAGAAATTACTATCATACACAACAGTCAATTAATTTGGAAGAGATACTCAGCCCCTGTTCTTACTGAGCATGGTGTCTGAAGGTGCAATTCAAGATTGGATGGTCATGATATCAACACCGCACACCTACCGCGCATACAATTGTTGTCCGTAGGCACGCCAGTCACCAAGTGAGCTTCATCCTCCACAATGGACGGCACAGCTGACTTCAGGAAGCAACCGCCGCCTTTTGTGGTATCCCACCACACCCACAGCTTGCAATTACCATTAGGGTATGCATCACAGTAATTGGCACAGCAGCTGGCGTCGGCACAGCGATGCTCCCAAGGGTTGAAGTCTGGCAAGTCTGTGCCATGGTAGTCAATATCCATCAGCATCTTGTAGCCACACTTGGACCCAGTGTAACCAGTATTGCACCTGCAGCTGCCTCCCTCCATGCTGCCATGGCCACTACAGTCATCAGTGCAAGGTCGTACAGCCCAGCTTTTAGTGGTGCACGAGCCTGTCATCACTGCAGCGCAGATGGTTCCTAAAAAGGAGTGGAAAGGCGGGTGTTTAGGGCTTAGCCATTCTCATCCTCACATAGTTAACCTGGTGCCGTATATAAGAGATAGGTTTATTACAACAAGCGACCTGGCAGCCATCTAACAATATCTTTTCTTCAAAATTGAAGCTAGCAACATGTTGATGACAGGAAACCTCCTTCTGCCTGTGACATGGGATACACACACCTGACTCAAACCAGGTTGAAGGGATGGTCTGAGACAGTTCCTCAACAAAGACTGGGGACTCCATGGCAGCCTTTATAGCTGCTGCGGTTATGCCAGGCGGGGCTCCCAGAAACACTTCAAGCAGCAGAATGTTCTTGCTTGCCAAGAGACGACGCCTGTACGGCTCGGCAGGCTCAGGGGTGATGCTCATAACACGGATCCCAACATTAGAAGCATGGTAACCGCCAAATGGCAGCTGGTCTGCAATGAGGGTCTTCAGCGCTGACTCCATGCCAACAGTGAAGCTGTCATAGAGAAATCCAGTCAGGCGCAGCAGCTGTATGGCACCATCGACTGCACCAAAGAAAGAGGAGAGGGCTGATTACGCAGAGCGATCTAGCAGCCAGATATTGACATGACTAAAGCCAGTTTCTGGCCTCGACTGCAATACCTAGGGTGAATGCTGAGTGGCTATGAGATGGGCAAGGTGTTGGTGAAGGCTGACATGTTGATGAAGACTAAGACTATCTCCGTGTTATGCACAGATAGCAAGGGGAACATATGAAAGTGGAATGGTCACCAGGCTTTGGGGGCCACTGGTGGATACCAAACAATGTTATTGCAATGCTCTGAAAATCTTCTGTAGTAAGCAACAGTCTGCCATCGGGGTCTTATAGGATCCTATCCAGTCTGCTTCCGACAAAAGTGATGGACACATCAGCTTGGACAAAGGCATGCCGCTGAGCAGCTGTGTCACTACAATTCTAGGCACAGCAGCATTGCTCATGCACACATCATACCTCGCACCTTTGCAATCACCACCCAGACATACCCCAGAGCCGCCAGATGGCAGGTTGCAAATCGTATTCTCTGAATTGTTGCTGTAGCTACAGGCTCCTGTGGTGCTGTCACAGCCTGACAAAGTTTTGCACTCCTGAACAAGGCAGTTGCAGTTCTGGCAGGCATCCTTCCTTCCACCAGCAGAATAGGTTCTCGGCATGCAGTCCAGGCATGTTTTGGTGGTGGCATCGTAGCCCATCGCAGGCTTGCAACCTGTGTTCAAGCATTCATTGTATTGGAAGTGGCATGAGTGACAGCACCTAGTTAGTGTGCAAAGAAACATGTGAAGTCTTTGTGGTGCCCATTCAAAAATGACTTGGCTTCTGAAATGTGCCTGGGTGCGCATCGATGTTCGTTTGTTTTTGCAGCAACTCACCGCAGAGTCCAGACTTGCAGAGCATCCCCACTCCACATGCCTCCCCATCCGCCTTGAGGCCAAAAGTACATTTTCCCGTTGTGATGTTGCATGCAGCCTGCTCCTTGTGGCAAACACTTGGAGGGCTTCCACAAAGGCAGGCCTTGCAGGGCTGCAAGCCTCCAGGGCTCCATGTCTTCCCGCGTGTGCAGGTTATGCACGCCTTGGGGATTTTGCTCTTGTAGCCAAAGCTAGCAAGGCAAACTGCACAATCATGTATTGCAGCAATCCATGTGAGATACAGATTGAGTGGATACAGCTAGCACTCGACAAGGTTAAGTGCCCCTGAAGGTCAATGCACATGTAAAACTAACCATGATGCATCAGAGGTGGTGTGTGTGCATGCAACTTTGCGAAGCCTATCAACAAAGTATATCAAACCATAAATTGTTCTTCCTTGATGTAGTTGCTGCGCAGTAGCAAGGAATGACATAACTTACTTGTGCATGATGTCTCTGCTGTGGCTCCCGGCACAGTTGTGGTCCAACCAGTGGGGCATGCCTTGCAAACAGTTGAAGATGCAGGACCACCAGGTGAATATGTCCCTGTTGGGCACTTCATGCAGTAAGGACCCCCGTTCGGCAATTTGCCACACCCTTTTACACACCCTGAGGCAAGTAGGGGCAGGTGTGTGGCATATGATGTCAACTGTGAATCTACTGCAAAAGTAAGTCTTCTAAGCACCTTAAATGCTTGCAATGGAAACTGTGGCACTTGTGACATGAGTACACGGTAGTAAGGCACTTTCGGCACGCAGGGCCTTGGTCTGCTGGAATGGATGGTTGTAGGACTCGATCCACAGGGCGGGATTGAGGAAATGACAATAGGGCGCTTGTAACATGCATGCCTGGTTTGGCAGGCGGCTAGACAGGCAAGCAACGAACATAGCAACAACGCAGACCCATCCAATGTGTTGAATAACAGTAACTTACTGTTGCAGCTTGTCGAGGCTGTTGCTCCTAATGAGGCAGTGGTGAAGCCCATATCACATGAGGTGCATGCTGTTGCCACCCCACCTGCAATACACACATCTGTTAATCATGGACCATGGATGGTCTGGTAAGAATGTGGAGCCATCCATCCATACATGCAAATGTATGTTCGAATCCATCAACATAGCTGCACCAATTATCATAACCCAACTCATTCATTTGGGGCCCTGGGGTGCTGGCCTTAGAACAGGCGTCTCCTAAGTGAGGCCAGAAGGTATACAGCATTGCAAGTATGCAAATGGCATGGGCATGTCTACATCCAAGCTTACCTCCACTATAAGACCCAGTAGGACACGGTGTGCACGACTTCTTGTTGGATGCCAAAAAGCTGCCAGCCATGCACCAATAATCACAATAGTAGTTGCTCCAAGCCTTGTGGCAAATCTTGCATGGAGCTATTTTGCTGCATAAGGGGTAGCATAGGCTTCGCCTGAAATTCGCCTTGCAGGTTGCTAAAGCCTTATCCTGCTCCTCCTGAAAGGTCAAGGCGGACTGGACTGACTCTTGGGTTGAGGCTGGTGCTGCCGCTACCTCCATCACCTCTCCCTCGCCCACTGTGCCACCGTGGAGCATGAGCAAACCCCCGTCAACTTGGAGATTGCGGAACGCCTCTACCCCAGTGGTGACAAAGATACAGCAGGTGATGACGCACAAAGCACCCCACCTAAGAGCTGCTGTACTATGCTCAGCCATCCTGACTGTAGGACGTCAGGTGGTGCTGTGTGAGCAAATACCTTTGTCACTTTCACTTTGTTGGTTTTTCCCCTTTTTTATCTTTCTCACACTTTCTTGTTTTGGGGGTAGACGGAAGATTCCACCTTCAGGGGCTCTTTCTGCAAGCACATAAGCATGGGACAGGAGGGGCCTCTTGAGGGGAAAAGAGACGTCTACTTCAAGACGGTACGCAGGCATAATCAGGCTCCACACAAGGTCATGTGAGGCCCCTGTGTACCTGAAAGACTTGTGCAGTAGGGTACAAAAGAGGGGTGCTACCAAGGATATGAAAGGCAGAGTGCAGATACGGCTGACAGAGCTCACCTCCTCCTTCACTCGACCTAGAAATAGTGGCAACAATTTCAAAGTGGTACAAATCTGCAAGCACATACACAGGCAAGTGGCGTCACCGGCTCATTGCGCCACGGAGTGTCAGAGATCGATGTGTCTAAGATGTGTCAAAGAAAAAAAGATATCCGCCGTAGCTCACCTCCTCCTTCAACCGATCTAGGACAACGTGCAGCTGGTTCACAATAGTAGAAATCTACAAGCACTGACGAGCAACGTCAGCATGCGGCTCATTGCGCCGCGGGGGAGTCTCGGAGATGTCTCGAGGAAAATGCAATCCCCGCCAAAGCTCACCTCTTGCTCAAACGGGACGCACCAGACGCTCAATAGGTATACCAACGGTATATCTGCATGCATATAGCAACGGCGTGTCAGCCTCTCCGCCGATGCGCCCCTTGTTGCTTTCGGTAGCGCAGCTGCATGGGTCGGTCACCTGTCGCAGGTTGTGGAGTATGCCGGGACACTATTGTGTGTTACTTTCGATCTTTAATTGCCATTGAAGGCTCTTCTATGCAGGAAATAGCAAAATGTAGGCAGCGCAGGAGGTCAGCAGTGCCAACCGTGGCACAGTGTGCAGGTAGTACTCGTACTGCATTACGCACTCCGTTTTTGCTTCTTTCTGCGCTGGGCTGTCCTTTAAGCCACCCCATCGAGCACTATTGCAGGCGTTTCATTCATACCTACTTGTCATTTTAATCCCTGTGCGTGCATGTCATCCATCACATGCGATGCTTGCTTGCAAAACGGTTGGGTGCTAGTGGCTAAGGGTGCTAATGTCAATGTGTGCAATGTGTTGAGTCTTGCTGTGGACGAGGGCTATGGGGAGTTGGTGCACCTGTTGTTGGATGCAGGCGCAGATGTTAACGCAGCAGATGGGCAAGGCCAGGTTCCATTGCACTTCGCTGCTGATCGTGGTCATCTTGCAATAGCAGAGCAGCTCATAGGACGAGGGGCCAGTGTGCATGCTCAGGCTTTAAATTTGGTTATGCCTCTGCGCATTGCTGCAAGAGAAGGCTACATCCAGCTGGTTGAGCTGCTGCTGCGGGAAGGTGCAGATACAGCAGCTGAGTCAGAAAGTGGCAAGACCCCACTCGCCGCTGCAGCTTTTGAAGGGCACATGGAGGTGGTTAAGGTCTTGCTTGCTCACCTGCGGGGACCAACAGCACTAGCAGCAGCAGGGCCAGTGGCAGCAGCTGCTGCAGCACCATCGGTGGTACAGGCGGCAGGATTGGGAGTGTATTCTCAGCAGCAGATCGTAGCAGCAGCAGCTGAGGCAGCAGTGGCAGAGCAGTGGCACGTATGGTCCCTACTGGTGCGGGTGGTGGGGCAGTGCTTCCCAGATGCTTTGCAGGGCTGCTGGGAATTTCTCACTACTGATCAGGCGTGCCGGGCATTGCTGGGGGCCTGGCGGGCGGACATGGCGGGCCTGGAGGAACGAGAGGCGGGTGTGACCAGGGAGAGGGAGGAGTTAAGGGAGGAGGGGGAGGAATTGAGGTGGGGGCTACAGCACTTCATCATACAGGGGGCACTGCTGCATAAGCAGGCGGAAAGGAGCGGGAATGAGGCTTAGGCAGTTAATGCATGTGGGTGCTCTGGTCTATGCCTGCGAGTGCCCGTGGCCCGTAGGCAGGGGGAGGGTGCAGTGCCAGCAGCAGAGATTGCATCGTGTGGTGGCAGTGGTTGAATGACAAGCCTAGCTTGTCCACTTGTTTTGTTTTTTGCTTGAATGTCAAGCCTAGCATTGTATTGTTTTTACACGTTTTGGCCAGAGGTCTCTGTCTATTTGCTTCATGGCCCTCAAGCAGCTCTCTTGAGACACCTTGGATATGTTCTGGCACTCAACTCTGTGGATGCACGTGTTGCAACTCTGTGTTTGCAAGTGGATGGAAGCAGCCCGTATGCGCTTCAGTGGTATTCAACCAATCATGAGAATGTGTAGTTCCCAATTGATGTGCGAGAAAGGAACAGTCCCCGTTCAAGGCAACACTGTCATGGCGCATTATGTCAGTTACTATGAAAAGTCGTTTACTTGGGGGTAGATGTGTTGTCCTGCTGTGTCGGAGTTTGCAAGTGTTCCATGGGCATGACAATTTCGTTTTCTGGCTGCAGCTGGGCAGCAAGTCTGGAAGGAGGGGTTGCTGGGCGTTCTCGGGGTTGGAAGTGCATGCCTGGGATCTTTGCAGAGAGAGCAGCATACCTTGTATTGCCATGGTGGGCCGGATGTTGTTGCTGATCAGCACTCGGCTTGGTAGATACAAGGAACCTATACTGAACTTCTTATTGTCTGGACATGGCCTTCATTGGACGGGCGGGTGCTGGGCACATTATCTTGAGCAGGTAGACCAGCCATCAGTCCTTGTGGTGAAGCCGGTGCAGTTGCAGCTATTGGGTAGTGGTCAATTTAAGTGTAGGAGACCTCCAGTCCATCGGTCCCATGAAAGGCTGAGACATGCAATGCAAGATAAGAGGAGTCAGGATGCCGTTGGGCAGGCTGCATAGATGGGTGCAAAAAGAGCTGTTCGGTATTTAGATGTCATGATAGCATCAGGTGCCTGGGGCAGATGCTGCGGCTGGTTACTAGTTAGTTGGGAACAAGCTATCAGCTGCTCTGTGACAACCATCACGGCAGGCTAGTCAGCTCTATATAAGGTGCAGCTTGGTCAATGCAGCATGGTCTATTTTTTCAAGGAATGTTCACCACCAGTCTTCCAGTTGTGTGAGCATGGTTTGGACTTCCGAAGGCATTGGTTTGACCACTTCCTGCCTCAACCCACATGCGTAACATGCGGTGAATGTAACTGAGTCCCAGATTCCATCATATTATCAGTGATTGCTTCAAAGCATACACGCATCGTGGAAAGGTGCAGAATCACCTTAGTAAGTACGCAGACTGCAAGTGGAAGCACTGGATGTGCCCCTCCGGAGATCATGATTTGAACTGGTGTGCAGCAGCTTGATAGATGCATGTCCATGGCTAGTTAGTGCGTGACTATCCACTGGAAGGCCCAAGAGTTGGCACATAACATGCTTCCGGTCGGTGGAGGCCGGCTCGTCGTGTACTGCTCAGTAGTGCCTGCTCCTTTAAGGCCTCGGCTCGTCCGTTTGCGGCATTCAAGCTAGCCTTAATTTGAAATGCAAACATGTAAATGAACTGTCTGGGCATTCTGCTATTACATTATGTTCGAGCTAATGCCTAAAGGCGTGTCCTAGCCCGTGCGTCCAGTAGCCGACTAGATGCTGACTCCCCAGTCTCTTGCTTAAAGTGAGCATTCCCACCATCTTTTCGACCTCACTCAGGTACAAATCAGCTAAAGTGACTGGCACAGTGCTTTAGGTGGCGATCCCTCATGTTCGCCGAGAAGTAAGCACTAGTGGCGTTTTCATCTATTCCGAACAGAACATAGAATTGCAGCGCAGCGGACCCTCTCTTACATAGTATTACAGCAGCCTACGTGCTGTGGACTGCTTGGCAAGGCTAAGCTGGCCCTCGGCTTCTTCAAAGCCACAAGGCAACCGAAACGTTGTGGAGGAGTGCTCGTTGCACGATGGGCCCCAAGCTGGTTGTGCTCCTGTTAGCCTTCTCCGTGGCTCTGGAAGTAGTGCAAACAGCCAGCAGTGCTGCGAACTGCTCCATGATACCTGGCTGCTCCACCTGTACCTTCATCAAACTGAACGCCAGTGGGATTGCCTACCAGAAACAAGCACACCCTCCCATGCAGACCAGCACACCATTGCAAATTCCGCAGTTTCAGCTTCCCTTCCCAGCAACTCCGAACATCAGAGCCAATGATAAGTACTCCAAGAATGGTGGTCAAGGCATGTCTGGTGTCCCAGGCGGCTTCTTGTCCCCTATCATGATCTTAGGGGACAATGGCACTGCCCTGACCTGCAAGTCTTGCAGAAACTCAGCATATAACCTGACTATCCAGGGGCCAGTTGCCATCTGTGGTAAGTACAAGTTTCTAGCTATCTCACAGACAATAGGTGAAGCCTGCCAATCTCCCAGATAAACTGCTTGATCAGATGCTTCAGGCTGCGTCTCCGCAGTGTCTTATACTTGGAGTGCTTCGTGCAGCAGAATCATGAAATATCATGCAAACCATGGTTCTGGCATGTTGAGTAAAGCTCCCTGCTGGTGATCCATGCAATAGCCAGTTTAACCATTGTTTAACACCGTGCATGAAACCACCAGCTAAAAGTCCTCTACCACTCTGTACTGCAGACTGTGCTGCTGGATATGGCCGCAACTATAACAACAACACCCTCTCTGGACTACCCCCCATCCCCAGCAACCCCAGGAGCAACTTCACCGGCACTTGGGCCCCAACCGCTGCTTACAAGAACACCCTCAGCACACAGCAGCAGCAGCAGCAGCAGCAGCAGCGGCCTCTACCAAGTCCCATGGCTCCACGCTTCACATGCTCAAAGTGCAAGCCAGGTGCAGTCCCCTTCACAAAGGACTCTGGCCTCATGCTGTCATGGGTAAACAGCAGCAGCAGCTGGGTGGCGGTTCTGGCACCCAATAGTAGCATGTCAGGCTATCCCTATCATGGTCCCGATGGAGCTGCCAAGAGGATGTGGCCTGATGGTGGTCCTACCGGAAACGATAAGGAAGGTCACCAACCAATCTGGAGCTGGAATATGGACATGGACAGGCCTGGAAACAATACTAAACCCCAAGGCGCCGGGACTACCTTTGCAGGGGCTCAGGCGCGTCATAATGGCTCCCTTGGCCAGCCAACCCCTACAGCTGGTACTGGTAAGGGTGAGAGGAGTTTTGCGCGCAATGTCGTTAATCTCCCAACAGACCTGCTGGCGAGGGTGCTTAACAGGACAAGGTGGGGTGGAGGTGGTGGGACCTTCTTCTTCAATGTCGGGCCAAAGTTCAACACCAGCACTGCCAGTGCCCTCCCAAAGTGGAACAACAGTGTGGGTCCTCATGCTGATGCTCCTAACAGCAGCAGATCTGGAGAAACAGGTCACTTTGAGCTGAATAGAGGTGGCCTTTTCAATCTGTTTAACATCAAGCTTCGCAACCGCCGTCTCAGTTCAACTGCAGAAGAGCCTGCAGCTGTTCTTACTGGACGGCCTGCTGAAGAGGCATGGGCTCTTGGAGTGTTTCAGGGTGGTGGTGGTGTCATGGGCGCTGTTGGAGGGTTTAAGGGTGCTGGTGTCATGCGCACTGTTGGAGGGTATAAGGGTGGTGCTGGTGTCATGGGCGCTGTTGGTAGAGTGCAGATGAGCCAGCAGAGGCCTATGCCCACAGTACTTCCTGGTCAATGTGTGACATGTCCCAAGGGCTCCTCGGCAAACACTGCTGGAACTGCATGCCGCAAGATCTCTTAGTAGTGACGGAGTCTAGTGGTATTTGCTATGAGATTTGCAGATATGGCACCTTGCTCTTGACTCTCCCATCTGCATGATCTTGGCATTTTTCCAAGCCTGCATTACAGATAATGCTATCATGTTACTGGTTTGACAATCGCAAGATACGCATATTGCTTCATGTGAATGTCCATGTGGCTCCTGCCCTATGCAGGACGGCCCTGCGTTCAATATTCTACATGGTCCATCTTCATTATGGTACCATGCCGGCAATCTTCTTTATGGCATTATGGGATAATCTTTTTTGGCATTGGTTGAAACATACTGCATACTGCTGTTTGCTTGACGAAGGAGAGTAATATGAGTAACATGGCTAGAGTTTGAGACACACAGCCTCACAGAAAAGGGGTTTCGTGTAGTGAACGCCTTCAGGAGTGTGTGTGTTTGCCTGCGAAGGACCTGAGGTGCATTCGACACATTGATTAAGTGTCATTCCTCAGGCCGGCAACATGGGCGAACCCACACTTTGACCCGATCATACCGCGTACGGCATGACCCTTCGAAAACCCCGCCCGCATCGGGGTTCGAACTGGCAACCTAGCGGATAGCAATGGAGAGTGCTAAACACTACGCCAAGGCGCCAGGGAGAGTAGATAATGGACAAATCCGTCAGATTATTACTAGTGGGTCGAAAAGGATCCAAGCTATCTTCAAGGTCCGGTCGAGTCGTCCTCCGACTACTCGTTACCGGGAAATGCCCAGCCCATGCTCCCGATAGCCTGGAAACAGTGGTGAACGGGTGCTGCTGCTGCTGCCAGTTTTGCTACTGTCGCAATCAATCAATCAATCAAAACGCAAGACCAGCAATGCCAATGGCCAAACAAACCTAGGCCACAAACACAAGGCTCCTGATCACAATCACGAAGCCACACAACCGATGGTGGATTTGCCACACACAAGCTGAGGCTAGATGCAACGGCGTGCACACCAAGGGGAAACAAACACCACCACTAAAACCCAAAACCTGCTCCACTTCCATCACACATGGGTGGCGGGGAGGCAGCAGGATCAAGCACCACCCTAGTAGGGGCTGGAGGTGGCTCCCACCACCTAGGTACTGGTGAACCACCATCCTCCCAGCCACTGAAAGGCAGCACATAGCGCTCCACATGCTTATCAATAGCTTGCTTAGTGCGCCTTCTACACCTCACTAACCGTTGGCTTTCCCAAGGGTGCGTAAGATCCCACAACCTCTTCCTCCAAGCACTCTTAATCTGACATGAAGCCTCCCAGCTCCCCTCATCTTGACCAAGCACCTTCAGATCAGCACACACGCATTTCTCCCAGGTATGGCGAGGCCTACCCACTGGCCTCGTCATGTCACCATGTAATGAAGAGAACAACGCAATATGCGGCAACCTGCCCTCCTCCATGCGGCCCACATGCCCCAGCCACCTCAGCCTATTTGCTGTGATGTATGCTGACAAGGTGGCTACACCACATGATTTCCTGATATGCTCATTGGTGTGCCGATCTGACAGCCTGACCCCCAGGATGCTCCTAAGGCAGCTAGAGTGCACCCGCTCAAGCTTTTGCGATTGCACTTTGGTCAGGGACCAACACTCACTCCCGAACAGCAGAATTGGCAACACATATGCCTTGTAACACTTCACCTTCGTAGCCAATGACAGATGCTTGGTACCCCACATCTTTTCAAACTGCTTAAACCTCCCCACAGCCTTACCCCTCCTGATATTCAACTCCACATCCAACCTGCCATCAGTCACAAGCACACTTCCCAAGTACTTGAACTGTGACACCTCTTTTACCACACCCTCACTGATAACCACCTCTGGTCCTTGCTGCACTGGCACATCCCCCTCCTTCCAATCCTTGTCAATGGACAGGATCTCAGTCTTGCTTGCATTGATGCGCAACCCAAGACTAGCAGCAACCTTGTCCATCACCTGCAGCATGACCACCAACTCCTCCCTGCTGGGACTTAGCAACACCATATCATCTGCATACAGCAGAACAGACAACAGCTCCACACACCCACCACTACCACACCCATCACGCTCAAGTTTCCCATCTGCATGATAGGCTAGCTTCACCCCACATCCCTCCGGCATCTGAGCCATTGCCTGCCGAACCACAAAGTCCATGTAGATGTTGAACAGCAAGGGAGCAATGACACATCCCTGCCGCACCCCGCCATGCACATCAAACCACTCAGACACCACACCACCCATCCTAACAGCAGCCTGTGTGCCAGTATGCAAGTCCATCAGCAACTCTATCAGCTTTGTGTGTACCCCGTACACATGCAGGATGCGCCATAGCGTGTCTCGCGGTACAGAATCATATGCCTTACGCAAATCCACAAAAGCCATGAATAGAGGCTGATCGAATGCTACAGACTTAGAGATGACCTGGCGTATGGTGAACAGAGCATCAGTGAGGCCCCTCCCCTTCCTAAAAGCAGACTGGTTATCAAGCAGTTGTGCATCGATATGAGAACTGATCTTAGCCAAAATGACCAAGACATACACCTTCCCCGGTATACTTAGCAAGCTTATCCCCCTATAGCTATCTCTCACTTTGCGCTCTCCTTTGCCTTTATACAGTGCCACCAACAGTGCACGTTTCCACTCCACTGGCGCTTTCCCTGACTCCCACACCGCCACAATGACCCTGTGCAACCATTTCAGCATGGTCCCACTGAGCTTTAGCATAGCCGCTGCGATACCATCAACCCCAGGAGCTGCCCCATTACGACAGGCAAAGACAGCTTCTTCAACCTCCTGCACAGTAGGTGGCTGAGCTGCTGCTTCACTCTGCTGGTTTGCACCTTGCCCTGCCTCCATCTTCTGCACTAACTCCTCAATGGTCTGCTGCATTTGCTGGTCGAGCTTGGCAGGGCAGTTGAGGACATCAGCAAAGTGCTCAGCAAAGCACTTCACCACCTCCTCCCTGCTTTGGAACAGCTGCTTGCCATCAGCACCCCCTAGCACAGCTGTAGGAGCAGCAGAGCTACTGCCCTGCTGCTCCTTGAAGATCCGCTGGACATGCTTGTGGAACACGGCTAGATTACCAGCTTTTAGAGCATGTTCCGCAAACAGCGCTTGCTGCTTGAAGTACCGCTCCTGATCCTTCTTAACCGCTCGCCTAGCAGCATTATTGGCCTCCCTGTAATCTGCCCTGGTAGCATCATTAGGAGAGGACAGCACCGCTGCATGTGCTGCATGTTTCCGCTCAATCTTCTGCAAGGTCGCATCGGATATAGCGAAATCTCGGCGCCGCTGCTGAGGCTTGAGGTTTAGACCAGCCTTATGGGCTGCTTGGCTGGCTGCCGCTGTTAGCTGTGTCCATTCGTCTTGTGCGCTCTGCAACTGAGCCCCTACCAGACGGCTGAACTGGTTAGACATTGCCAGCTCAAAGCACTGCTGAGTTGCTGCAGATTCTTGCACTAATGTCGCACCAATGTGGAAAGATCACGCGGTGCTTCAGATCAGCTGACCAGCTCGGATCTCCGGCGCCGTTGCGGGTGCGGTGGCATCGATGTCACCGGCCGCGTGCGGTCCCATTAGAATGAAGAGCCGAGTAGGATGCACAAGATAGACAATGCATCTCACCACAACATGGGTCACAATCGCCACTGGCACCGACCGTTTGTTCTCACAACGGTCCCCCACTTTCGTAAATCCTCGGATTCGTTCTTTGAACATCCCAATCATCACACGGCACCGCACGCGTGCCGATGGGTTTGCCAATGTAAGATTCACACGGCACTTCTCGCACACAAGGAACTATAGTAGAGACCACGTGAATGCCACACCCGACGAGGATCGTACCTTAGAAAACTGAGAACCAACGCAGCTGACCAGTTTCACCCTCCCTTGCCATCCACAGCCACCCTGTAACGCTAAGGGACTTTGGCCACCTTCCACTACCCAGAGAGGACGTTTCGCCCTAGCCCAACATCACGACAACATAGAAGCATGCGTAAGGCGGCACATTCCACAACAAGTGGTTTATTGAATACCAGTGTGTGCATGATACATGTCAGTTTGTCAGAATGCTGCAACTGCCCAGCTGCCAAGCCAGGCTGTAGCTGCCTACATTTTGCTACTGCATTATCCCAAGCGAAGAGCATTGTCATATGCATGCCAATCGTACTTCAAAAACTAAACTTATCCTTGTCATGTGCTATAGTATGCATATTGCAGCACATCCCACATCCCCTGCAACAGCTCTTGCAACCAGATCTACGGTAGCCTCACAAGAGCACAACCCAAATCACAACACATCAGCTACAAACCACCCACTACGTTGCACATCAGCAGCAGAATGAACCCGTACAGCAACAGATTCTGCAGCAGTTCCATGACGCGAGCAAAGCATCACTAACAGCATAACAACTATCACCTGAACCTAAACAGCACTGCAGAAGGAGCATGGGTAGGGCCATCTGGCTCTCGCTTGCCTCAAGCAGATGGGGACACCTAGCCCTCCCGAGCTGTGCCTCTTAGTCATGGCCATAGTCCATGGATGGCTCCCCATAGCTGTCCATGGCATCGTCAATGTAGTCATCTGTTTCTGGACCATAGGCAGGGCCTGCTGTCTCAACCTTGCGGGCCATCTGCAAGCAGGAACAACATGACCTCTTTGCCACTAGCCCACCTCATCTACAATCATTGGGTCCTGTTCTTTCCCTGGAACTGGCTTTGTCATTTGTGTGTTCAGAGCATGAACCAGACATGGGAGAGAAAATGCCCCATCAGCACACAGCATGGACCTTGCCAAGCTGCAACACTAAGTTCACCGCCCATCAGCATACTACAATGATAATGGTGTAGTGCATGTCACCAAAAATACCATAAATCCTTCTAGCTGCCATTAAACCAGTCATGGCTACCAGGCGTCCTGTAGACATGCTCTGTAGCTCAAAGTCAGGATATCAAATTCGCTAAATCCTTGACAACTACAAAACTCACGCTACTTGCCGTTGAGCAGCCTAAATGGGCAGCGTGCAAGGAATGCCTGCCTATGTACGCGTAACTTACCGCCACTATAGCTGCAATATCCTCTCTCCGCTGCATAGCCTCTGGTGGCTGCCCCAGCCTGTCATTCATCTCCCGCACACCTGGCGGAAGGTGCTTCAGGTACCTACATCAAACCATTGACAAATGCCGGTTACGTGAAGGCAGCTGAAAGGACGACGACTGCAATTGCAGCTGCATACATCAGCGCATGCAGGACTGCAGGGCAACAGTGTTGCATGCAGGCAACATCTCATGCTCTGGGAGTGCTACTGCTTGGCTAATATAAAGACCCCTACTACTGCTTGGCTCAGACAAACACGAATAAATCAATGAGGCGCTTCTGTCTCTCCAGGAGAGGCTACCTTAACATTCCATGGTTTACCGCTAAACTTGCATCCACTCCTTAACGCATACTGCAGTCGTTCAGAAGTGCACCCATGCAGCTTCAATAGTGAACACTAGCACATGCCCCTTCCCTATAACCCCAATGACGTAGATATCCCTGTGCAGAACTGCACCCATGCAGCCTCAATATTCACCATTAGCACATGCACTTGCCCACTAACCCCCATGATTCAGACAGTCATCTGCCTTACCAGGGGTGGTTGTAGATGTCCTCCACTGTCATGCGCTTGGCGGGCTCAGCCACCAGCACCCTCCTCAGCAGGTCCCTACACTCCTCACTGAGACGGATGTGGCTGGGGATGTGATAGTCCACATGGAGGATACGCTACAACAGCAGAAGCAGGCAACATGGGGCACATCCAACATCATTACATGTGTGAAGCCAGGCCTGTGCCTTTATGCAGCGACCTTGAGTTAACAGCATATTGACACCTTGGCAGCATGAGCAGCAGCAGGAAACACAGTTTCTATCATTCCCAGCAGGAAACACAGTTTCTATCATTCCCAGCAGGAAACACAGTTTCTATCATTCCCAGCAGGAAACACAGTTTCTATCATTCCCAGCAGGAAACACAGTTTCTATCATTCCCAATATGTGCCAGCTCATGCTGATCTAGCTTGTCGCACTTGGCAGGACCAACTGCCGACAGCTAGAGATCTTGCCAGTTTGCTGTCTGTGTACCACACCAGCATGAGAGAAGCATTACCATGCCATAAAGTACGGCCGAACACCCTTCTACCATGACCACAATATCGTCCTGACAGCACATTCGTGCATTCAGCCAGGAGACAGTGCAATTGAAAAAGCACTGTTGGGTGCCATTGTGCACACGCAACCCTCATTGCTCGGGCTGGCATAGCAGCCCTCCTGCGGTTGCCACACCTTAAGTGTGTGCATGATTGTTTGATTATTGCAGCTTCCCGACGCCAAGTATATGAGATAGATCACTGCACAGCTTTCGGGCCGTGCAGCACCCGAGGCATAACTCCATCCAGTTTGTTGGTATGTGGAGAGCAGAGATCCAGACAAAGAGGCTAGACCGCTAGAGAGCCAAAGCTGCCAGACCATGCAAGAGACCCAGGAAATTACAAGGTAACCACTGCAAGCGCTCCAACAACAGCATGCTTTGTGACTGGCCAACACTACCCCATATGTATGTGGCTGTACCTACCTGGATCATCTTCTGCAGCTTCTGCGTGTCGTGCTTGTCCTCTGGCCGCTCAAAGGGGTAGGCCCCAACCAGCATAACGTACAGCATCACCCCGCACGACCAGATGTCTGCAATCTGCATGGCAGCAAAGCCAAAGGGCAGCAAAGCCAAAGGGCAGCAAGAAGCAAGGGGATCAGAAAAGGCCCGGCAAAAAAGAGCATCCAATGTCCCCAAGTGTGCTGAATCCACATGTGCAAAAGAAACATGACCAAGCATGCTGAACCTACATTTCCAAAAGGAAGGTGACCAAACTCCAGGAGCCACCTAGAGAAAGCATCATTTCACTCACTCTATGCACACCCAAGGCCCAAAACCCTGTAGAGAGCCCAGAATGGAAGGCACACAACAACTGCTAGAAAAGATATGCCATGCAATCCCATGCAATCACGACCATTGCCCTTCCAACCCGCCAGGCTCCACCCTCACCTTTCCGTCGTAGGTTTTTCCCCGCTGTGTTAGGATGACCTCTGGCGCTAGGTATGCTGGCGTGCCAACACGAGAACCTGGCGCTGACTGGAACTTCTCGTGCTGCAGAGTAAAGTAGAACACCAGGAATAAGACGAAGCTCATCCCAATCATAGTAGCAACATGAAGAGAGGAGCCTCAGCAGAGCCTTTAGCAACTGCTATTCCATGCATTTCTATCTTTTGTCAGTCTGCAAATTCCTGCTTCACCAGCTGAACTTGCCTTGCCGCAGCTGCTAGTGCTGTACATAAATGCTTCTGCTTCTGCCGCCGCTTTGCTGCAAACATCGTTACCAGCAGCAACCCCAATCTATACTTTTCATAGCAGAAAGTGCCCCGCACCTCAAGCCGTCAGGAAAACAGCGAGGTGGAGCAGAAACTCAAACTAACAGCGGTCACACACAGGACACTTGCTATGTGAACCAGTGGCGTGCCATGTTCCCACTGCTCCTTTCCGATCTGCTTAGCTGAGCAGTACAACTGCATGAACGTACCTTGGAGTAGCCAAAGTCACAGATCTTCACCAGTGGCCGTGGGCTGGAGTCCAGCAGCGTGTTTTCTAGCTTGATGTCCCGATTTACTACGCCCTGCAAGCACGACAGTAAGCGCTTTCTCAGACCCATCACAAACAGTCGTGCACAGTAACAGTCCACAATCAGGATAAACGCTAATTTCACATGCAGCAAGCCCTTCTCCTAGCAGGTACATCCTGCATATGCGTGGGTGTGCAATGCCCACCCATTCCCGATGTGTGTGAATGTCCCACCCATTGCTGATGTGTGAGGGAAGAGACTTGTCCTACTTGCACCACCTGCTCTCCATACGTACTCAACCCCGATGAACTCAGTATCCCAAATCCAATTAATCAACCGCCAGCTTCCCTGCCAGGGCTTGTATCTCCCAAAAACGCTTGCCACCAGGACCTTAAGCTGCACCAGAAGACTCAGCCAGCTGCATGAAGCTGCAGACTTATTTGCGTTTGAGCAAATATGCTGCATCGCCGCCTCTTGCATAGCAGGTACGTGGCTACGTAGGTTTGAGCGGGCCTTAATTATCAAGATCGCCGATCCTCAGGAGCCAAGCCTAACACAGCCAGCACTTGCAGAGCCAGGTAACTCAACACAGTCAGCTTAAAGCGGACACACTTTTATCTCTCCCTTGGCAAGCACGTCACATGCCCTACTGCTGTCCTCCCAGAAGAACGACAAGGTTTCAGCAGATGTAGCTGTGTGGCAGATGATCCCTTACCATGCGATGGCAGTAGTCCAAGCCCACAATCAATTGCTGGAAGAACCACCGCGCCTCGTCTTCTCTCAAACCGTTCTTCTTGACCACGTACTCAAACATGTCCCCGCCTGAGGCAAACTCCATGGCAATGGCCAGGTGCGATGTTGTTAAGAACACCTACAGGTGCCAAAGCCGCAGCCAAGACCAACGTGACGAAGTGATTTAAAAAGTCAACAAGCAGTCTTGAAATGTTCATCCAGGACCCCTTGGATAGCAAAGCATGCTGGGTTCGTGTGCAAGCTCTGCGTGTGTAGGAACACACCTGCACTACACCACATGATGTGTCATAATGAAGACTCGCTGCAGCCCAAGTACGACTTATTGATTATAAACGTTGCTGAATTGCCTGTTTGTGCTCTGGTACTGGATTGCAGTGGGTGGAAGAAAAGCATGCTGCCAAAGCTTATGATATTGGATACCCCATAGACAGGCCCATACATCGACGACCTGAAAACGATTGACCAAGACATTTTGTGACGAGTTTGAGCAGACCCTGCCTTAGGGTCCTAGTCCCACCTCAAGCTAAAGACCTTGAAGAACACAACCCGGCCTGGGCATCTAAATTCAAGAAACCCAAGCAGTTTACTGAAGAGGGGGTTAAGGGCTTGTGGAAACAAATCATGTCTTGGTTGTTTCAGCATTCCAACTTATAAAGCCCAAGGCCTGCGCTTATGTTATACTGCAAGCACACCCTGCTGTACTTAACTCCTCCTCCTTGAAATTAGAAACGAACAAACAAGACAGAGTTGAAAACTCCTGCTACTGAAGGTGCATGTCCTGTGGCAGTTCATGGTAGGCTGTAGCTAGCAGCAGTGAGATCAGCCCTTGACAGCAATCACCCCCTCACCTCTTTGAACTGCACTATATGTGGGTGTACCAAACAGCAGTGATTGATAATCTCACGCTCCACATACTTGGTGACCTGCATAAGGTCAACAAGGAGCCTGAGTCTCCTAGCCCAGTCGCTTCACAAAGGACCTGTTCATGACGACTGCATGCTCGACAGGAGGCTAAGGGACTCAATGCAATAAAGCGTGGTTGATGCTGTAGTGATCCAGTTCCCTCTGTAGACGAGGTTCCTTTACCTTCTCTCCTCTTTCGATGAACTTCACTGCTATTAGCTCTCCTGTGGTCTTATCTCGGGCAAGTTGCACGAACCCGAAGGTACCACTGTTAAGGTCCTTGATCTGCACACACCAGAAAGGCAGCAGAGTGAAAGACGCGCTGGCACTACCGCTGGATGAGGCAGACCTGGCAGAACCCAAACCTTCTCATATTTTTGGTGCCCCTCGAGGGGCTCAGGTTTATGTGCCCGGTTCATCTAGGGAACAATAGAGCGTGCTCCCGCAGGATGTATTTATTCTTCTAGTCGATAGCTACAGCGACTTCACATACGAACTATTGTGTGGCATGCGTCCAGCAGGAGCAAATGCATCTGGTCAAAATCCAAAACGAAGCAAGTTCCTAGGATGCCGTCGATGTGTTCAAACTAGGTTGTATGTGCAAAGGAGCGCAGAGTCTGACATCGCCATGACCGCTGGGTTCCGGAGGACGGGTTTGGGTGACGCATGGTGACGATTGCGACCTACATCTGCTGAAGTGTGGGGCCATAGTGGCAGCATGGATGCGGCACTGCATGCGTCCTCCAATTCTGGCAAAGGGGGAGGGGGGTTCAAAGGTGCAGCCGCACGGCCCATCGGCAGAAGGCCCTAACACCTACCTCTGGCTTGAAATCAGCATTTTGCCACAGGATGCCGCATGGTGATGTTGAGTTTTGGCGGTGAACTTTGGCATTACCTTGTGTCACTCATCCGCAAATCCTGTACAAAGGTGACAAGTCTGCAAGGCAGGGAATGCTGTGGAACCGCACTCTGCAAAATTGTGTTGCAATACCATTGGAAGGTAGTTAAATGCAGCGCATAGTGGAATCTGGGGCGGATGGTCGAAGCAGCAGTGAACTCCAACTGCATCCGACCACCCCCTGCAGGGGACACCTCACCCAAGTCCGACAAAATGGGTGGCCCCCATCCAAATGAATTGCACACCAAAAGGAAAAAGGAATCGATCAAACCATTTGCTGCTGCTTGCGGAGTAGTAAACGTTGCAGACATAATAACATGGGGGAAGTTAAGCAGCCAAAACCAGCTGAGCCAAATGAGCCCCGTTGTTGAGATTGCAACAAGAAGGCAAGCATTACATCAAGTTCCACACTGGCTCACAAACAAAGTCAGTACTGGACCACAAAATTGGTAGCTGGGACAGTTCCAGTCAATCGCCAAAAGCTTGAAGCAGTTCAACAACAAAAGCACCACACATCTCCAGCAGAGCGATGGGCGCAATTGACATGTTACACAAGCAGCTCACCTGCTTAAAACTTGCTTAGTTATAGCAACGATTACGATTACGATTACATCATGGCCCCTCAAAGGGGGCGCCCGTACGGAGCCAACCTAGGCTCCATGGGCAGAAATACTGGAACCTGGTCCATCAGAAGTGAATGTCTCAGCAATATCACCTCTTGGTCCAGAAGAAAAGGTATCGAAAATACGACCTTGCCATTCATCCCCGAATAATGACAAATCAAAGTAAGGATTATAGCAACAATGTGTTGCAGAAGTCCCCGCGCACACAAGCATTGTTTGAGAATGCAGCCCTGATTAGTGCCACCGTACAGGCCCCATTGAACCCATCCCTTTTGCTAGAGCCACATCCAGCTTTAACGGTCCCACTCAGGCTGTCCACCCCAGCGCTTGTCAGAGGTGCAGTGCTCTCAACCAAAATTTGTTTGATCTCCTCCAAACACCCTCAACTAGGTTAGCCTTCCCCAAACCAGACCCGGTAGCTGCCCATTAGGAAAATGCAGCTCTGCCCCTCCTCACAATGCTCCTGCTCCAATACACTCCTTCTGCAGCTGCCAAATGCTGTCACTGGACACCCTCGTCCTTGCAGCTGGCAAGTCCACCCCTCCAGACTAACCGCTATTGAAGCCACTACTGGCACCATAAACTTGAACCCATTGCTCGGCCCGGCTTTGGGGGGAGCTATCACTACAGGCACAGCAAAACGCAATGATGTACAATTGCCTGCTCCCCCACCAGGGACCAACTGTCATGCCACACCTGCTCCATGTGACATCACAGCCTCCATCAGAAGTCTGCCTCTGCATCATGCCTCGATTACTGATGATATGAACAGGCCTAATGAAGGCAGCTATCCCTCCTTCCCCTGTCACTCCCAGGAGCCACCCCCACATGCATGTCTCCAATTGGGACCACCACAAGCGACAGTACTTAAGCTCCATATTGCTGTTGGTACTGGCAGCCTGCCACAGTAAAACAACACATCCCCTTTTTAACACCCCCCTTCCTTGTATCCGGGCAAGCCCTTCAAACTCACCCCCCTCCTTGTATCTATGCAAGACCTCCCAACAACAGAATCAATAGCCACAGCTGGAATAACACAGCTCACTCCCATCCCCCGCTACGTCGCAGCCGCCACACCAAGGTTAATTGCTACCTGTGCACCCACAGGTGCCATGACCTGTGCCTGCTGCTGCTGCTGTTCCAAAGGAGCCATCATCATAGGAATACCAAATGGTGCTGATATACAATTGCCCGCCTCCCCAGCAGGGACTGCCTGTACTACCAGCCCTGATCCATGCATCATAGGCAGCGGCTGCGGTACAGGCAGAGGCAAAGGCATAGCCTGTACAAGGGTTCCACCAGCTGCTACTGCTGCTGCTGCGCCAGCCACAGGGGCACCAGCTGCTGCAGATACTGTGGCTGCAGCTGTAGCCGCATCTGAAGTACTACAAGCAGCAGCAGCAGCTGCACTAACAGGTGCTGCGACAGCAACAGGCATTACAGCTGTAGGTGCTGCTGCTACAGGTGCCACTGGCACAGCTGTTATTGGTAGAGCAGGCGCCATGGCTCCTGTGTTTGCTGCTGCTGCTGCCGCTGCCGCCGCCGCCGCAGCGGCCGCTGCTGCCTGTTGCATGTCTGCTGTTGCATGCACCATGAAAGGCATGGTGAACTGCATCGCCTGCATAGTTTCGGGTGGTATTGAGGTGGCCATTGGCATGCCCGCAGGTGTACCTTCAACCTCAGGGGGCACTACACCTCCCAGCGACCTCACCTGCAGCCACACCAGCAGCACAGCAACCAGGTTATAAACAGCACAGGTTCCAAGGCTAAAAAGGCAAAGCAATAACCGCAAGCACCGCAATAAGCGCAAGAGACATGCTCTCCCGACAGCCAGCACGGGCAGATACATACAGAATAAAGCACCTGATCCAAAATCACCAACTCTATCCCTGCCTCTGTCATTCCCACGCCTTTGGCCCAGTTACCAGAAGCTGGCGTCGAACATACAACCACCCTCGAATTACCCTTCATACCTAAACATACGGCAGTCAAGTATTCAACCCCACAATGATCACTCCACACTATGCAGATATGTGATGTGCCTAAACCCCCAGGACCATAGGAGCCTTGCTTGATATCCCAATCACTTGCAGATCAGAATGCATACCAACAACTTGCATTGTGAAATTACCTGATTAATCAGAGTAATCCTGTCTTGTGATAACTTTGCAATCATGAGGGTCATCTGGTCCATCCTCTGCTTCAGTGCTGCATTCTCAGCCATCAGTTGAGCGCGGTGCCCCTCAATGTCCCCCAGCCTGTGGGTCAACTGCTCGCTCTCAGCCTGCTTGCGCAGCCGGGACCGTCTGGCTGACTCTCTGTTTGACTGCTTCCGCCGTAGCCGCTTTATCTCCTTCTCGTCCTGCAGGATGAACCGAAATTACAGAACAGTAACTATCGATGGAGTGAGTCACATATTTCACACAACTAGGGGCACTTTTATGCTTTGGTGTCTGACAGGTAGAAAATAACCCAGTGAAGCATCGTTGCCCGACGACAATGTAACCTTGGATGTTGCTGGGCCAATGACTCTAACATGGTCAAACACGCAGAAACAACCGTGATCCCTCCAGTCATGGAATGATTAGTAAGCGAAATCTTATCCGGCAGAAGGGCAGCATCCTACCTGATGTTAAGTGACTGCTATCTCCTGGGAAGCTTGGAACACGCAACCAACCAACAGGATGGTACATACAGTAATTGCGGTGTACTGCCTCCTTCACAATACATGCACCAAACCTTGCATGTCCATTCAGCTCACCATGTTGTCCGTGTCCATATTGTCTGCTGAAGTGTGCCCTGAGTTGCAGGGCATAGCAGAGCTCTGCGATGTCAAGCCCCAGATATCAGCCGGGTTTTCTGGCGCTTTGCTCATCACCACATCCAGGCCGACTCCACCCCCAAGCTTCCCCACTGCTGCTGCTGCTGCCGCCGCTGCTGCTGCCGCCACTGCTGTATTCTGCTGCAGTTGCCCTCCAGGTTGTAGCTGCCCAGCAGGAATGCCAGCAACAGCACTTCCTGCTACTGCTGGTGCTGGTGCTATTGCCCCTGCTGCTGTTCCAGCAGTAGCTGGTGCTGCAGCCATTGCTGCTGAAGCCTGCATGGGTGCCGACAGGAGCATGGGCATGCCATTTTGGGCTGTCATGACAGGCAGTGGCAGGAGGGGTGCTGCTGCTGGCATGATAGGACCAGAACTCATCATCATGGGAGCTGATGTGGCTGTTGACGGTGGCAACTGAGGAATGGGCAGAGAATCAGTTATTACTGGGAGGCTGCCTCCTGCTACTGCTGCTGCTGCTGCTTCTTGTGGCTGTGGCTGTGAGGTATGAAGGGCTGATATAGAAGGTGCCATGGCTGCTGCTGCTGCTTCTGCACCTGATGTTGCTGCATTGTCTGGTGGAGATGCACGAGGGAACGACTGCTGCTGCTGTTCTTGTTGTTGCTGATGGAACTGTTGCTGATAGTGTTGCTCCTGCTGCTGCTGCTGTAGCTGTAGCTGCTGCTGCTGCTGCTCATGCTGCAAATGTTGTTGCTGCTGCAAGTGCTGCTGCTCCTGCTGATGAAGTTGTTGCTGCTCATGCTGCTGCTGCTCCTGGTGCTGGTGCTGCTGGTGCATGGCAAAGCCCTCTGGGAGGACTGTGGTGCCGTCTGCATCGAGCCCCACTGGCATGGCAGATGTATCCACCTGTTCTTCCAGGAGGACCAGCAAGAGGTTTACATGCAGTCAGTGCCTAGCAGGCAAGCAAAATCCTATGACGATATTAATTCCATGCCCAACCTGATGCCGCAACAGTCCCTACTTGAGCTGGACATTGAAAGTCAAAGACAGCAGCTACCCCAACATGCGGCTCCTTAGGGCCTTCGAATGCTGCTGTAAGCTGTGTGTGCATGCAATTGTTGAACCATGCACAAGCTTTGGAGGGCTCACCTTGCAGTCTGCATCACCCCCTTTGTCTTCTGGATCAGCCATTGGTTGTGCTGCAGGCACTGCAGGCGACATGACTGGGGCCGCGGGCGCACCAGGCATCATCATAGCTGCCATATCTGCTGCACCAGCGGGGTTCGCTGCTGATGGAGCCATCATGGCATATGGGTGGAACATAGCCCCGCCATAATAGGGCATAGCCCCGTAAGGGCTCATGACCGGCTGCAGCAAGGATATTACCTGTCGGATCGCGGACATACTCAAGCATTAAGAGACTACATCCAGCGTACACGCACCTGTGAACCCCATTGCGCTGCTCCAGAGATGCCACCTGAAGCAGCTTGCCACTTCCAATACTCGTGGAAGGATGCCTGCCAATGAGCTAGGTGCTGCTGATACAGTTGCTGATTTTGATCTGCAGTACCCACGGGAGCAGCTCCAGGGTCAATGTGAGGACCTTGAACAGCTGCTCCCTGGTCCATCGCCAAGCCTTCCAGAGGCAGATCCACCGCTTGCGCAGCAGTCATCAAACGCCCCAAGCTGACTCGTAGCTACGGTCCTCGGCTGACCGCTGTTGACCTGCAGTACAGATATGCCTACATGGACACCTGCCAGCATGGATTCCAGCATGGCGTTCCATGCTGGCACTTGATTGGCGTTTTATTTGGAGTTCCTTAATTCATGGCTCCGAACTACGGGTGACCCTGGTGCCGACCCACTCACTCACACTTCGCTTCACAACGCCGTTCACTTGTCTTGTTTGCTGCATGTTTACCGCAGGGCAAAAGCAACGCATCCGATTGTACCGGTAAGAAGCAGCTACCCTTCGAGTTATGATCGTTCAAGGACATGGTACACATGTTCTACGTAGCAGCTTATCAATAGCGCACTCATTCTTGCTGATCAATACTTATCATGTCTGTGAACTATCCTGATGTTTCACCGGCCACGAACCCAGCTCAAGAGCTAAACAGACCTGCTAGAAAACAGGCATGTGCTCTGCTGTACCGGAAGGGCGCGATAAGCTACGGGCAGGCATGTGAATGGCATCATCGTATCGCAGGTGGAGAAGCCAGTAATAACAGAGAAAGATAACAGCGACCGCAACGCATGGAGCGGGCGCAAGATGGGCGAGCGCCCGGCGGGCCCTCGCGAACGCCAGCGATCCAAGTACAGGTGCAGACCAGTCATTGACACTGGGCGCACCAGAGGAAGCGAAGGCAAAATAAACACCTTCTGTTCCTTCTTTGCAAGGTGATGCTACCTGCTTTGCATGTGCCCATGCGATCCGAACATCATGATAGTAGCAGCAGAGGTGCAGGGTGTGAGCAGCTTGTCCAGGGGCTGACTCGTTGCAGCAGGAACTTGCAGCAGGAACTTGCCTCTTAGACTCTGGATCTGGCAATGCCGACAAGAAGTTGCACAGACATGTGTACAGGAAAAATCAGTTGTTTGCAACAGTGCATGGCCTGCTTGAGCAGCAGCAGCTGCCCGTAAACGTTTGGACAAGAGGGGCATATCTAAGCAAGCTGAACACAGACAGCACAAATTGCAGATGGCATGTATTGGATATGTGTGGAAACAGCTCTTATCATGGACGGCAGTTGTTTCAATCGATGTACATGCCCCCACTGGGGTATGGGATCTGAACATTAGGCGGTCATGCAAGATGGCCATTCACTGTACGTCCCGTTATGTTCAGCCTTCTGGTGGCCCCATTACGTTGTGTCCAGCTCGTGTGTGTCTGATGCTGCTTTGGGTGGGTGATGCCATACAAGGTCAAAATGAATATGATAAGGGTGCATGACCCTTTCTTGAAATGACATGTATGTTCTCAGTAGACATGTGATGCAGCATTGGGGTGTACTACAAGGCAAATATTGCTGGAGTGAACACCGGCTGCAGGCATGACTTCATCTCGCATCCAGCTTTGCATGCACTGTGTCATGACCAGAGCTCACATTCCTTTCTGTTCTGGCTACAGGGGCTTATGTAGTGAGGGCTATGGCTGCCGCTACCTCCATCGCCTCCCTACCTCAGACGATGAAAAGGCTCTTGCCTCAGATACTTCCAGGGATTTGTTCGGCCGAGAGAAGCTCCCCGACAAGTTAGACAACCGCAAGGGCGCTGGTTCCTATGACAGAGATATGACAACGCTATATTGCCACTATGGAGGCGCAGGCCATACAGCTACTGATCAGCTGAAGGACCTTATTGTTAACAACTTCTCAGAATGGGGCCCTATTGCAAGCCTCTACCTAGTTCCCAACAAGACTATTGCATTTGTGAGGTGAGTTATGAGCTGTGTGTACTGTTCCGGCATTGACTGAAACAAAGGGTTGATACAAGCACGTGTCTGCGCTGCTGCTCGAGTCCTCGCGTGGGACTTCACTGACATGCAACTGACGCAGGACTGGCATTAGCAGACACACGGTTTAGAGATATCACAGAGTGTTGCGTGCAGCTTTCCACGTAATAGACACACTGGGCAACAAGGGGTTTTTGGATTATGCTGTGGGCTGGGGAGCAGTTCTTGGTGCCAGCAAGTTGAAGGATCTGCAAGGAATTGCCTCAGGTCTACTGATGACAACCTGACTGTTGGGGATATGAATTGCAGTTTAGAGCGGGAAGGGAATGCTATGGATGGCAGAATTCACTTGCAGCGGGTGTGCATGTGTGCAAGCTTTGATCCGTGAGTTCCGTGTCCACTGGAGATGATGGTACGATACATGACTTGCAGTGGTCAGCATGAAATGCCTCAATCTGGCAGCCTTGGCTCTCCAGCGGTCTCGCCTCTTTGTCTCGGCTTTTTTCCCCCTCTCCACATAGGAACAAAATGGCTGGAGTTATACCGCGGGCGCTGCACGTCCCGAAAGCTGTGCAGTGATCTATCTCATAGATTTCAGATTACTAGGTAGTAGTAGGCAAGTATGTGGTAGCGAGTGAGTAGCTGCTCCTTGCCATCGTCCCTTGCATCATTGTAATTACATTTTTTCCACCTACGCCATTCCTGCATCACGATACTGTTGAGGATGGCTCGCCTCTACATTCCCTGCTGCTGTGTCGACCTGCTGCAGGTATCACTGGCGGTGCTCAGCTGAATTTGCTCGGGAAGCTATGGACAACCAAGGGCTGAATGGTTCAGATGCTGGGGAGATGCTCTCTGTACGGTGGGCTAACGAGGACCCCAATCCTGTGTCTGTCGTGGGAAAGCGGTTACGCGCCATGGATGCTTTAGAGTCTGCTGCTTTGTCTGTTTGGGATGCTCTGCCTCCGGAGGAGAAGAAGGCACGTGTGGCAGCCATGCGCCTGGCAGAGGGCAGAAAGCTCAACGCTGTGGCGAAGTCGTACCCTGATACTAGTGCGCAGTATGAGAGCATTGGGCAGGGGGGTGTTGAAGAGGGTGCGGCAGCACCAGGAGATCATGGAGCGGCAGCAGGGTGGGGTGCGGGTGTAGCACCAGCGGCAGCAGCAGCAGTAGGTGAGGGTGTTTATGGTGAGGGGTCTCACAGCTACTATCAGCAGGATGCAAGCTGGCAACAATGGCAGCAATACCAGCAACAAGGGCAGCACTCATGGCCAGGGCAGCAGCAGCAGGGTGTTCAGTGGCAGGGAGGGGAATGGGAAACTGCAGGCTATGGGGACCCAAACGCAGCAGCCTCAGCAGCAGCAGCAGGGGAGGGAGGTGGTGGGGGTAACCTGGCAACAATGCTACAGTACAGTAATTACTGGGCTACTGCTGCTAGGGGCTGGGACGGTGAAGGTGGCAGTGGAGAAAAAGTAACAGCTGGTGGTGGTGATAGTACGCAAGCGGGGGCAGCAAACCATGCAGATGCTGCTGCTGAGGCAGTAGCCAGTGATGGGGTTGGAGGTGCACTAGGGGACAGTGCGGCAGCAGAGCAGCAGGAGGCAGCAGGACCTGATGCCTTGGGGCTTTTAGCAGGCTATGGAAGTGACGAGGATGGGTCGGAGAGAGCAGATTGACTCTTTAGAACTCCCGTACAGCTCCAGTATTATCTCTACCATACACGGCTAGGGGGCTTGTGCCATATGGCATTCATGGTGGTTGTGGTTGTGTTATAGGTAGGCATTGTCTCCTCTTACAGTGCTTTGGGCTGGGCAATTTTGGTAACTAATAAGTGGGAAGATTCTTCTTGGGACTGTCCATAGTCAAGACATATTGCTATGTACTAGTCTTCGACGCGGAGGGCTGCCTGCCGGTGGCATCGCCCGCCCGGAAGGCCTTCAGCTTGCTCTAATGCTCAATTGGCCGTAGTACTGCGATCGAGTCGCTCGTTCCGCCAACCCCTATGTGCTGCGTCCCCTAGTCTGTTATGACCAATGCCTCGTGAGTAGTCAAGGTGCCGCCGTGGGCCCCCGTCATCGAAGTGACACTGAAGCACGGCCTATCCAAGCGGAACAACGACCATTCTCATCAGCGGCGAGTACTCGCACCCAAAAGGCACACATCATGCGTAACCACTTGCATAACGAAAACCAAAAACGTTCTGTACACCTCCATCCTTGCATTGACATGCATAGATTCATGCCGATCAAACCCGCCCTGATAGCCCATCAACAGAATCATGGGCCATTTGCTTGCTGTCTCTCAGCTGACAACTGTTTTCACAGAAACCTACCTCACTCCTCCTGACATACATGGCCGGCAACCAGTCCCAACCAGCACCAGCAGTGCTTTTCACCCACCAGCAAAACTATCTACAACGCTACAAGACACACCAGCCTGACAGCCCCAATTATCCGTTACACCATGACATCGGCTGGCACAGTCCATGCTTGGCAAGCTGACACGTGCCGCACACTAACAGCTCCCGCACCATTTCCATGCTTTACCATCCACACTTTCCGCCCCACAGCATGCAATTCCATACCTCATAGTGCCACCTAAAGCACATGCTCCCCAGCACGCTCCCTTTGCACCTGCCCCCTGCACATCAGCCCTTTCTGCAAATAAAACAGCTGCATGCCAGCCGGTAGCATACCTCTTGTCCCACCACTAACAATAAGTGCCATCAAACATGCCTGCCCCACAAACCAAAGCCAGCTGCTGCTGCCAGAACATCCTGACGCCCCATCCAGCTTCAAACACCCAGATGGCAGCTTAGCAACTGCCGCTACCAACCACCTTGGCTACTCTGACCCCATCCTTTCCACAACCCCCTCAGCAACCAAGAATTCCATACAGCATGGAACATACCAGCATGCAATTACATATCTTCCAGCCCTACCCTAGCCAACCTCGGCCACGAAAAGGAACCAACCCGTGCTCTTCCAGCACCCCAAACCAACACAGCTTTCTGCTTTACCCCTGCCCCCAACCCCACCCACCCAGCCCCAAGACCGCAGTGCTTGCTCAGCTTGCTTAAGCCTTAGCCGCTCCTCCGCCCACCACAGCATTTGCCAAGGTGAAGGTCCGCACTGACAGTGCCTTAGCCTTCTCAATGAGCTGGTCCTGCACGCTCTGGCTCTGCACCCCCATGACCACCGTGCCTGCTTTGCTGTCAATCTTCGCGTTCAGCCGTGCGTTGAGGATGAGGTTGGCGATCCACTTCTCTGCACTCTCCTGGTCCATGTTGAGCCGCTCGCTAAGCATGCCAATGTCAATGCACTGATGAATCCTATGGGGCCAAGCACAAGGCAAAAGCGGGGCAGCCATAGTTGAGAAGCGCCACCTTGCAACATACATTTTGCATTTTTCGCCATTGGTTGTGTGCCTTTGCAATCCCGATCAGGAGCCTTGTGTTTGATGGACTGGGCTTGTTTGGCCACTGCCAAAGCTGAGCTTGTGTTTCAGATTGATTGAGTACTGATTGAAATACCAGCGCTTCACATGCTTGTAGACCAGCGCTTCTCATGCACGTAGAGCAGCCTTTGAGGTGGGGAGCATGGACAAAGAAAGGATACCAGGGCATGCACTATGGTGGGCACTGTGCAAAAATTCCAGCAAGATGTGCCAGCACCAACAGCAGCAGCTGACTGTCACATATGGCTGCATTGTGCTAACTGGAGCATGCTGTGTGCAACACACGGCAAATCTTCAGCCATAATGTCATTGCAGGCATTTGGGAATACTCCAAGTGCTTGCACACATGCACGGCCAACAGTCCTGGGCCCTTATCATAACTAATCAGCTAGCCTCACTAACACAGGTGTCATCCACTTATACCCAACCAACAATATGCCACACAGTCTTCTTGTTGCATGCTAACTGCAGCCCCTGCTTTATTCAACTTTACCAGGGCAATCAGCCGATGCCACAGAACCTGCTCATCTATGTTGCACATAATGGACACGCTCAACACTTTGGCCCCTACATTTTAAGCAGCCATTCCCCCACAACACTCACCGGCAGTAGGTCTCAAAGATGAACAACCGCGCGTTCTCTAGGAAATCAGCCTTGATTGCAGTCAGGAAGTAGTCGTGATCTATCAACGCTTCGCACTCAATCAGCTTCTGCTGCGCCCCGTCAAAGTCGTAGTTGACAAACAAGCACTCAATGAACTCCGTAATGGGGTCGCTGTACTCGTACGCCTCCTGCTGGATCACCTGAAAGAATTACAGGACAAGAAGGAGACCCATTTGTCAGTGAAAGGAGGAAATCATGTAGTCATGCAAGACAGCAGACACTACGGAGCTGCAGGGCAATACCTGCAAGTGCATAATTAAGCATTGGTTCTTTGGCCCTCACATCAAGCACATATGATTAAAAACACAGCTGCAGACATGTCCACAAATTTAGGGTCCCATAACCCTGGATGACCTTGCTCAGCGTTCCCATGTCTGCTTCACATCCCGACAAGCCCTAGCCTGGCTAATAGCTGGGCCCAACAGCATTGCCTGCTAGGATGGCCTGAAACCAGCCCCTACATAGCTCCTCGGGAAGCATTCTACATGCTAAATCTGCTCCTGTTGGCTTCCAAAAACACCCTCGTGCCTGCTGCCCCCTCCCCAGGCACTCCTTGCCACATGCCATGAAGGAGCCAAAAGAAAGTCCAAGCCATTGCCCCACTGATAGGTGCAGCTTGGACAGCTAGCCCCAACTCCCCAAACACAACTTGACCAGCTAGCAACCAACTCTAATAGTCCCTGAACCATCTGCAAGCCAGTCTATGCTTAACAACTTGCTAGTTCTGGCTGATACAGTGGAGCCACATCTGCCCCATCATGTCACTAACAGCTGCTGCTGCTGCTCGCTCAAGCCCACATGTTTACATAAACATGCCGATGCAGACTCGATTGCTATGCAGTTATCCCAGCCAATGCACTTCAGATGGCTGGAACCCCACTGGCCTGCAGCCAAAGGACCTCCACAACCAAGCAGCTGCTGGGCCTGCTTTTACTGCTGTATCGAGGCTACTTCTGCTGCTTCTGCAGCTACAGTAAACTGCACTGCTGCACTGCTATACCTCCTGTCATTACGGCTGTTACTGCAGCTACAGCTGCTGTTCATGAGAGTGCGGCAGCGGTCTCACCTTGATCAGCTCCTTCATCACGTTCCGCCTGCGCTTGTTGACAATGACTGCTGCCCCTACATACCGCAGGAGGTGCTGTGCATTGATCTGGATGGCATTGAGGTACTGCTGCTGCATGAAGAGGTCAATGAGGGCGTTTTTGCCGTTCTCATGGTTCCAGAACACGTGTAGTGACCAGTGCATGAGCCAGGTCCGCTGCTGCAGCTGCATGAGGGGGGAGGCAAAGCTCTGGTTGTCCAGCATCTCCTTCAGGCGTAGGAGGTCCTCCGTGGCTGCCTCGTAGTTCTGAATCAGCGTGTCTGCTGCTAGCTTGCCCCATAGCACGCTCATGTTGCGCTCTGCTGTGATGCAAAGGGGCTTGTAGGCTTGCAAGAGCTCTGCTGCTGTGCTGTAGTTTCCGCAGTCGAACTGGAACTTGGCGAACTGATACAGGGCCTCGATCTGCTCGGGCCCTATCTGGAACTCCTCCTTCAGGAACTGCAGATTGAAGGACCTGTCCTGCCTGAAGTTCTTGATGACGTTGGGGTTGGAAAGGCAGTTTATGATGGGGTCCACTGCTTTCTGCAGGCCGCGCAACCTGCTGACAACCTCGCTACGGCGATCCAGCATCTCCGGGGGTACGTCATCCGTCTGATACAGCTCCTTGTGGATATCCATAGCAAAATCAACCATGTTGGTATTTTGTAGGAGGGCAATCTTTGCTTTCATGATATCATCATCGCTGTAAATACCCTTGTCTTGCAGATACTCGAGCAAAGGGAATATGAGATGCTTGTCCAGGTACTTGGACAGCGTCCGAGATAACTCGTACTGCGCCATCTTGGGCGCCAGAAGATCAAGTTAAGCCAGCAGGAACAACGCCAGTTTCCGCACCAAAAACTGGTCCAACGGTTTGAAGAGGACAGTAGTGGATTTCTTGTCTCCCAAAGCTGTCCTGCAGCGGTTGGGCTTGAGGGACCACGGCCGACTTCATGCAGTTGGCGGGCAGTTGAGTAGCCGCTGGCTAAAGCTCGGGCTTAGCGAGCCTGGGGGCTACAGCTTGGGGTGCTTCATTCAGGTACTGTGGCATGCATTATAGTGGCGGCAACAGCGTGGCAGGGCCCTCTTTCCCTTTGCAACGCGCGTCCTTGTTCCTGAAACTTGCCAGGATGGTGCGTTTGAACTCGCCAGTGAAGATTATAGAAGGCATAGCGCCGGCAGCCCGTCTTTCACCCTTGTTCGCAGTCATAGAGCCGTTTGGCGTTGTTAGTTTCATCATAGAGCTTCATTAGGCCAGCTGCATGACTAGCACTTAGAGCGGACTTCAGAGCAGCAGCTTATGCATCCCATGGCTTGCGTAGGGTCGCGTGCGTACAAAGACCGTGAAGAAGGCCTCTAGGGTCATCATCGAGAAGTATTACAACAGGCTTACTCAGGATTTTGACACCAACAAGAGAGTATGCGAGGAGATCGCTATCATCCAGTCTAAGAGGCTGCGTAACAAGATCGCAGGCTTCACCACAGTACGTATCCCAGCAGTACCAGTTTAGATGTCAGTTGCATCGGTTCACTGCTGACAGTCTTCTTTCGGTGCAGCACTTGATGAAGCGTATCCAGCGTGGCCCTGTTCGCGGTATCTCCTTGAAGCTGCAGGTGGGTAGACCGGTGCTTTTCATTTGAACAGCAGAGGAGACAGCCTTCAGGCCCTGCCTACATGCTCTCTAGCATCCAAAAACATGCAGAACTATGTTGAAGAAGGGATGTATGTGGTATCATGGCTGGTACATGCTTTGGGCTCACGTTGAAGCAACAGCCTTGGTAGTTGGCTTTTCATTTGCTGTTGCAAATCTGGTCCAGTGGCTACCAGCAATGACGCGACAGTGCTGTGCACCAGCAGATGACCACCGCATGGGCTGCATGGTCAGGGGGCATGACTGGACTCCAGAACAGCAGCATCCTATAGCAGGTGTCCTTGTCGACTTGTGATTATGCAGAGTAGCGCTAGTGATGACATAGGTCCTTCTGCACCACTTCAGATCCACTCTTTCAAAGTACAGCCTTGGCTGCAGAAATCGTGTCCTTCCTGATGTGGTTTCGTGATCCTGCTATCTGTGCCTTAAAAGTACAGTCTTGGCTGCAGAATTCGTGTCCTTCCTGATGTGGTTTCGTGATCCTGCTATCTTTGCCTTAAAAGTACAGCCTTGGCTGCAGAATTTGTGTCCTTCCTCATGTGGTTTCGTGATCCTGCTATCTGTGCCTTAAAAGTACAGCCTTGGCTGCAGAATTCGTCTCTTTTCTGATGTGGCTTCGTGATCCTGCTATCTGTGGCTCGCAGGAGGAGGAGCGTGAGAGGCGCATGGACTTTGTGCCTGATGAGTCTGCCATCAACACTGAGTCCATTGAGGTACAGCTGCTTGGGGTGATATTAACGATGAAATGGGGTTTCCAGCTTGGGAGAGTAAGAGGACAGACAGAAAGCAGCATAGCAGTTGCAGCAGCTGATAGCAGTTTCAGATGCTTGGGGTGGCAGAACCCAAAACATGCAGCAGTGTCAAAAGCAGAAATGTGTACCACAGGGTTTTAAAGGAGCTGCCGAAGCTTTATGGTGGTCTCACCCAGCTGCATGCGGTTTTGGAAGGGTATGGAGTAGATGAGAGTTGACGGGACAGCAGTAGCAGTAGGGAAAGATTGACCCCGTTGCAAAGGGGTGTCAGCATGGAACGTCGGCAGCAGGAGATTGTAGTTTAGCTGTGGAAACGGCAGCTGAATGGGAGGCAGGGCTGTTGGGGCAGCCGGAAAGGGTTGTTAGCACGTATAGCAGCAGAGAGCATATGAAATATCATAGAATTATCATGATGTAAGCAACAAATTATGTTTGTGCTTGCAGCAGTTGATTGCGGTGGCTGACTTCCGCAGTGATTCGCACAATTTGATCGATTCAGGCTTTAGCATTGGTCCAATGGATCAGGTGTGCGCTAGTGGTCCTTTGCTGTAGTGCGCTCAAGGGTCGCGTTTGGTGTTGGCACTATTTTTCCTGGGGCTAGCAGGGCATGACTGGGGTTGGGTCGGGCACTTGGCCGGAGCCTGTCTAGGCAGCAGATGACAGCAGGTGCCTGAATGGCACACATCCAATTCTACAGCAGGCAGGAAGCCGTGCCTTTCGCTAGCTTGTTGGTCGCACACATGCTGATCAGCAGCCTGCTTTGCTTCTTCCCAGGTGGACCGTGACACATTGGAGATGTTGAAGTCTATCAACATGGCCAGCTTGCCAGGCGTGACACTAGCACAGGTGAGGGGGGGGGGGGGAGGGTCTGGAGCAGAGAGAGAGGGAGGGCCTGCTGTGCGCACGGGGGCCAAGGGCTCTAGCATTGATTCCTGGATCAAGGTCCGTAGGACTGCTGCATAGCAGCAGGGCGAAACACCGAGCTCTGGCAAAGAGCATTAGGTCTCATTTGGGAGGTAGCGTCAGCAGCTGCCGGAGGGGCAGAGGAGGGGAGTAGGGCAGTTGTGAACCGATGGTTTGAGGAATGCAGGTGAAGGCCATGCAGTTGAGCCGCTTCATGTTTAGCTGTTTGGTATGAAGCCTCGGTGGGTGGTAGAGTGCTAATCTGGGGGGGAGTGCGTGCTCTGCTGTTGTTGCGGGTGAAGCCATGCATGGATCGTCGCTGGTGCATGCTTTTGTGGCCATGAGACAGGATAGCACAGAGTTGCACTTGTGGTTGCCTCTTTATAGGACAGGTTTCAACCAGCTTGTAGCCAATCTTGGTCCAGTACCAGTATACTGGCAGTGAAGTAAAGTGGAACCCTTGCATGTGTACAGGCAATATAGCAACAAGGAGCCTAGCTTATCTGCTTGGTTTGTAAGTGAGTTGGACTGTCAGAAGACGTCCGCAATGCTCTTGCTTCGTTCTATGTATAGCATGGGCAGAAGCTATGGAGTTCCTTTTGTTTGTCTCTTGATTCCTGATTTGTTGAGGAGTGGCAGTCTTGCCATCAGTGCGGCATGCTCCATGATGGGCAGGCATGTTTAAGAGGCTGCTAAGGCATATATTATACTCTTTGGTCACATAAACCACCTGGACTGAAGCTGCTCATTGCTGTGTTGCTGTTGCTGCTGCTGCCTTCAGGCTCCCACTGGTGGCAACCAGGGCGGGTACAAGGGTGGCTTCCGGGAGGGTGGTGGTGGCGGTGGCTTCCGGGAGGGTGGCGGTGGCTTCCGGAAGTAAAGTGGTTGCTAGCATGGGCATGTGCCGCTGCAGCATGGGGTTCTTGGCGGTGCTTTGATCTTTGTAAAAAACAAACATGCAGATGAATGTGTCTATGGTGTGGAAAACACTGGGCTAACGGCAAATCTAACTGGGCTTTTGTAGTCTATGCGTTCACTGCAACGCGTCTACCAGGCGAGCGAATGGCGCCTCTTGGCAAAGGGGGTACGCTCCCGCACCACAGGGACCCAAATGCGCATCTGCCGGTTCAACTTCCGCATTTTTGGACCAAGTGAGAGCATCATGTGCAACCTGTCGGCAACCTTCTCGTCTTGGCAACGTTTCGGCGTTAGTGGTTGGCTGCATAACCTTTACCTAACGTGTGTGAGACCAGGCTCACTACTCGCATTGCAAAGGCACTTTTTGCAGCCAAGCAGTGTCTCCTTGCCCATTTGTTACGATCTGCCCATCCTGCTGGAGCACTGAGTCATATTTTCGTCCCGTCTTCTCGATACCGGTGGTTCCTAGAGTCTAGAGTTCTTCTAGTAGTGTTTGGGCCAGACGAAGCAGCCGCGAGGCACATCTTGCCAGCAGTGATATGTCCGCCGACGCGAGCATGGAAAGACCCTCAAACGTTCTGGAGCTCCCGATCACATGGCTTGCCAGCCTCTTCCAGCATGTTGCTTCGGGCCCTGGGGGTTTAGACAATGCAGCAGCTCTCAGCCAGACCTGCAAGCCCTTTCACGACATGTCTGAAAGCTCTGCCGTGACCTACTGCAATCTGCATGCGCCCGACTATATCGACAGTCCAGAGCACCCATTTTGGCAGTGGCTTGCGAAGCAGAAAGGACTTGTTGCTGGTCTCAAAGTCGGAGTTGTGCTTGTTGGACCCGGGAGACAGGAGGAAGTCAAAGCTGAGCAGCCTGCTTGGGAAAGGGTTCTGCAGACCCTCTCTTCCATTCCGGATCTTCACCTGACTGTGCGTTGGGTACACGGGCGTGTATCTTCCTGGGAACACCCTTACCTTTCTCAGTGGCTAGAGCAATATGGGCACCTCATCGGCCAGCTCGACGCACGTGTCAATATCAACACAGAGGGGCTGCAGGCAAGGGCCTTTTGTGCGGCAGCGGCATCGTGCAGATCCATGCGGCTTCATGCTGTTGTTTCTGTGGAGTCACTTGACCTGAGCAGGTTTGCTCCTATCAGTACGTCACTCATTGATCTTGATATGTCAGGAGCGGATAAGGATAATGGTTTGAGCTTGGGTAGTTTGACCTGTTTCACCCAGCTGACATCGTTATCTCTTTGCTATCTTAAGCTGACGAATCAGGACCTGTGGACACCCCTGGCTGCTTTGAGAGGTCTGACCCACCTCTCATTGGAAGTTACTGCTTCTGGTGATCCTTCACCACTATCAGCACTCACTGGGCTGTGTTCCTTATGCCTGCAAAGCTATACCTCGCTTGAGGATGGTGCAGTCCCTTTCAGTTTCAGCAGCTTGCAGCCCCTCAGCACAATGCAGCAGCTGGAGGTGCTGAATCTGAAGGATTGCTGGGAAGGCACCTCCTTTGAGGGGCTGGCTGGGCTGAGCAAGTTGACAGAGTTTATGGTAGAGAGCAATCCCAACTTGCAGAGTTTGAATGGTTTAAGCACAGCAATACGGGTCTTGGATCTAGACCATGCTCCAGATCTAGCAAGTTTGAGTGGTATTCAAGGCTTAATGGCGTTGGAGAGGCTGTGCTTATGTTTGTGTGGGGTTGCAAGTTTGGAGCCTCTTGCTGGCCTTAGCAGCTTGAGCCAACTGAGGGTGCATAATTGTCCAGTAACCAGCCTAGAAGGCCTTGGGGGTTCCCTGCGCACCTCTTTGCAGGACCTGCTCCTGTACTCCTTAGAGTGTCTCTGCGATCTGTCAGGAGTGGAGAGGCTTTCCGCCCTGCAGGTGCTGACGGTTATGCTCTGCCCTGTTACTAGTGTGCAGCCAGTGGCAGAGTTGAATTCAGGGCTAAAGATCCTTAGGATTAGGGAGTGCGAAGAAATTCAGGAAGAGGTGCTGGAGCTGCCAAATATGCTGCCCACAGCTGGTGTAGAGTTTAATAATAGCAATGTGCAAGAGGTGGTGCTGGCAGGGGGCGTCAGGAGGGCAGTAGGCTTCTATGATATGTCCCTGCCTGGGTAGCAAACATCACTCCTGAGTGCCGTATATTCTGTTCATGGCCATTCTTTTGGTGTATACGGTATATGTGTTTTGGTTGCATGTGCTCTAATTGGTATAGATTTTGCTGGCTTTGTTGTGCATCTGGAACCCAGAGGTCACTTTTCAACATGGCCTGCGAGTAGTTGAAACTGATCAGTGTGTGTCATGCCATAACCTTGCAAGCAGGGAAGGTTGCTCATGTGGTTTTTTGTGCCTTCTGTTGGTGTGGTTGTGTGATAAGACTGTGCATACATCAGGCATTGCAATGGCAGTACTGTCTAGCAAGTTCTGTGGGTGCATGAGGATAAAGGACTCCTATTACTGCAAGTTGGCCTTACTGGGAGGGACCAGGAATGCAGCTGTGCTACGAGCTTGGATTTGTCTGGAAAGGTTGTTGCTGCTGCAGTTTTTAGTTAGCTTAGTTATGCCACGCCAAGCTTCATTGTTCAGTTGCATGTGGAGTATTTGCCCCTAGCACTAAATCCAAAGCCTAGTCATGGTGAAAGGTGCAGCAGCGGCTAGGGAGCCATGCTGCCAATGGTTGTTGTCATCTGATTTGTGCAGCATTGTTGAGCAGGTGATTTTACTGGTCAGGCAAACAGGCCTGTTACAGGCTGGTGCTCCTGAAGCCTCATGCTGGTGCTGAACATCATGCGCTTTTGGAGTTGCATGCCTCTCTGCTGGTGCACTGCTTGCTCGGGGGTGAATTGAAGCTGTTTAGGGTGATGTCAGGATCTGCCAGTATCTGTGGTCCTAGGCAACTGCTGGTTTACACTCACGATCACCTTTGGACATTTGTTTGTAGAGGATACAGGCTCACTTGGTAAGGCTTCACCGTTATAACCGAGATGCATGCAGACACGATGATGACCATTTCTGGATCAGTGTGTGTCTGTGTTAGCTCTGGCTTGTCCTGCACAGAGCAAATCTTGGACAAGGCACAAGCTACTGGTTAGTTCCTGGCGCTGGAAAGTTGGCAAGCTAGTCCATGTTATGCGCTAGTGGTGACAGTTGCTGACCCAAACGTTGCAAGTGTTCTGAAGGGTGCATGAATAGCTACACTGAGGTCGTCATACAGTGTAGGTATTGTTGCCTACAGTCTTAGGTGTTGTTGCCTACAGTATGCCACATTTCACAGACCGGTGCTCTCAGGAGAAGCCGGGTTGATTAGGAGAACTGCTGCATGGGCAGCCTGACTTTGTTTCAATCAATTGACAGAAGCATAGGAGCGGCGCCAGGCTAGGATAGGAGCGGCGCCAGGCTTTGATAGGGCCATTTGGTAATCCAAGATTTGATAAGAGCAGACCTGTGGCAACTGAAGCTGTGCGTGATATAGAGGTTTTGTGTTTGGTGAATCTATGACGAGATGAGGTTGGAAAATAAGCTAAGGTGTAGCGCTGCTGATAGATGTTCTTGAGGTCGTCGCCCCATCTCGCTACTTTATGGCAGCGCTGTGAGGACGCTAGCCTTGCCCACATACGGCATCAGGCAGCTAGGGGAATCAGAGGCTGGGCAAGAATTGGGCAAGCAGCTGATGTAATAAGGGATAAAGCAGTGTTGGCTGTGCTTTTGTCAGCCCTTGCAGGCAATGGAGCGGAGGTCTGATCACTTAATCAGAATCAGCAAACTGCAGAACGAATAGGATAGTCAACAAATTGCTGAGGTGGCATCGCGGTGGCCGCATAGTGTGTGATGAGCCAGTAGACTATCTAGTGTGTCGGCAGCAAATCACCGCGCGAAGATGTCAGAAGAGAGCAATCAGCACTACCACCTGTTCATTGCCAGCTGTTGGAGCAGCCGTAGGTCTGAGCCAGCCTTTAGCCACACCGCACTGCTAAAGTGGGTCGGTACCGGCAGGTGACTCAGGTTCCGGCCAACCACTGTACACGGGAAGGAGCTGCGAAGCCACTGGATCTATCCAGACTTTGAAACGGGTGGTTTCCGTTTGTTCAACATTAGTCCAGGTCAGATATCATTCGTTCAATGCACTGCCCGAGTATCGGGCGTTCCATGCCACAGCCGGTCAATCGGCGACAGGAGATACCCAGAATGCGGCTGGAGAACGACTTTAGAAGCGCAAACTTGACAAGAAAATGCTAGTGGGCAACGGAGCGCTTGATTCAGCGGGGCTATTCTTAGGCCGAGTGCAAAGATGCACCAGGCGACACCAATGGCACCGTCATTTCGTTGTCAGTAAGGTGCATTTGACAAGCGGAAAAACCTTCCAGTCGGACCTCTAACTCGTAGTTAGTGATGCTGTTGATGATGCTACCATCGTAGGTATAGTCTCGTTTCCCTATGTTAAGCACTGCTCCATCATCTATCCTCACATTCTATTGCCTGGAAGTCTTGCTCTCCAGGAACCGATCAACCAGGGAATCTTAGGAGGTTAAAAAGGACGTGATGCCGGCAGCAACAGCACAATCCATATAAGATCCAACGTAATACCAGGACCTACAATCCTCGGTCCCCTCTACTTGCTTCCACCCCCACCCCCAGCAGCTGATGCCCTGCCTCCCAATTGATGGTGTGCCTTAGCTGCAGCCTCCACATACATTACAAACTCATCCCTCTTCCTGTGATGCTGCGTGTTGAAGGCTCCTTGGGCTTTCATGAACTCAATCTGCACAGCAGTCAAACCATGACACAGTCATGTCATGTCTAGGCATATGTTGTCATGAATGCCGAGACAACCCGTCGGCTGTTCCACCTCAGCTTGAGGTGTGGGGCCTATGGCACTTTTTGCTATGGCATATCATGAAATCTGATAATGATAACAAGATTCCAGGAACAATCACTACCCTAAAAACAAGCTGGCTAATCAAGGGTGTCTAAGCAACTGGGGTGCTTTAGGTTGCAGCTGGCTAGTAGCAACTTGCAGAGCTCTGCATCAGGCAGATGCTGAGAGGGTTAGACGGTTAAAACCTTTGAGGTCAAGGAGAAGAAGTGTAAAGCAGCTTGCCCAGAACATATACCTTTTACCAAAGCAGTTTCACCTACGGCGGAATCTGTAAGAGTACATGCAGAGACATCAATAAGCTCAATGTTCCTTTGCGGCATGCTTCCGATGTTATCTTCATGAACAGGTAATGCAAGTTGCTTTGGATGGTACCTTATGTACAGGTGAGGGAAGGTTTTGACTTTGACCTCTCAACTTTAAGCCTTCATTAATTTCTGCCTTATACCTCTCAACAAGATCTATTCAGCGCTTTAAGTGTGACTCAACACATTTGCTTTGGCATACATCAACTGCTGCAACTCTGCGCGCTCAGGGCTTTATTAACCACGGCTGAGATTCTTCATAAGGCCAAAGAATCCCATAAATATAGCTGAGCACGGTCCTAGAGACTCAGCTGCCGTGACACAGGCTCTGCAAAGGGGAGCACTACACCTTCCATTGAACTCTCTGGCAGATAACCAACAACCTTGCTCTTCTGGTCATTGACCACAGGTGCCCGTCCGGTCAAGCAGCTACATTCTTTTATGACAACAATGTCCTCTTGGGTTCACACGGCAGCTAGTGAAGCGGCACCAAGTACTAAACCCTTGTTTTCCCACTGCTCACCGCTTCCTGATCCCACACGTAGTCCTGGTGTGCACTGCTAGCCATGTGACTGCCGTCTCTGATAACATATCCTGGGTTGCTGGTCCACATGTTCTTGCTGAGAATGGTACCCATAGCCACCTCAGGGTTCCGCTGGGTGCTGGTGGCATACTCAGGAAGTCCAACAGTCTCCCTCATGGTCTTGGCAGGTTCTTTGACTGGGGGTTGCCATGGCTGTAGGCGGCCTGCTGCTGCTTGCTTTTCAAAGTATTCACGCTGGATCCTGTGCGCAGGCAGAGGTATGCAAGACTCATGTTGACTTCTATCTGCTGAGTATTTGATGCAGGGACAGGGAAGAATGGCCTATAGAGCCAGTTGAAGGTTTCATTAGCGACATCTTCTGTTGGAGCATCAGAACGAGACAATATGTGAGCAGATACAGATGTACAGATGCAGAGCTGCAGATGGACCTGGATTTGAACACTGGTCCTGATATTATCCTCTTCCTGCACAGTAGGACATAGACAGCACTGCTCATGTAACAGCTCGAGGTGCGGGGCCCATGGAACGTCTGCTATGGCATAGCATGAAATATATTCATGATATGAAGTACCATGTTGGGCAGAGAGGTGCTGGAGGGTGCTGAGGAGTCTATAGCAGGAGCAAACATGTCCACTGGCGCCCATGCCAGTGTCTAGACGTCTCCCTCGGGTGCTTCAGGATACCTCTAGTGCCATATCAGACTATGAAGACGCAATGACAAAGCAAATGTTGCAGCATGCAGGCCTGCCTGTGCTACAGGGCCAGCCGAGTTAAGCTGGACCACATACGGCACATGCTGTCTGCTATGAACATTTGTATGTATCTGCGGCCTTTGCGTATTTATCTGCTGCTGCTCCATGTGCTGCTTACTTCTTTTCTCTTGCAATGGTTTCTGTGATTATCGACACCTTCTGGTTATCGAGGTATCCCCCTCGTTCACATGAAGCCATCACTCCTCAGATTTGGGGTGCTGAATATATCAGATGTTGCGTTACGCACGTAACAAGGCCTGTATATAGCGTCTAAGTGAGCTAGGCCGAGCGAAAGCTCCAGACGGCAAATGGGCGCATGCAAAGGAAGGGAAGCATTAAACAGACGTATGAGCTTTGGACGTATTTCCATTAACCAGCTCTATGTATTAAATACCTACTATATGTGCATTCCTTTTTAAATGCTTCTGCAATCCAGCTCGAAGTGTTGTAGTGCTCGCTACACCCCCGGCTCAGGACACCGGCATCGAAGGCAATACAAGCTTGACCGAATCGTATCTCATGTAGAAAGCGACGTTCGACGGCACTAGCGTTCTGGGATAGAGTCTTAGACCAACCTAGCGTTGCGGCGGACACCACGAATTGGTCTGCTGCAAACTTGCTTTTTGGGCACCATGGGTGTCAACACTGCTTCGTCATCATCTAGATGAGCGCTTTGGCTTATCTGCTCTCATGCTGAGCATCCCTGAATCTAATATCGGGAGATTTATATTTTATTCTACAATTGGAGGGACTTGCCCGCATCATAGTCGGCTCCTTGTGGTGGTTTCGCACAGGCGCCATGTGGCCCCTTTCAAAGGCTAGCAGCTACAGCAGCCCACGCCAGCTCCCTGCTTTACAACAGCTGGAGCCGCAAAAGAAAATTCCTGATACAGCGGAGTCCTGGTGGTGGCGCTTATCCCACAGCTCATCACAACTGTACCGACCTAAATGTAACAAGCTCTACTGCAAACATGACAAGCCTGTTAAAAGGCAAGGAATCCCACTGACTGAACAACTGCTCCAACTTTCCCAGCTGGACTCGCACTACAAAGTTGTGATGAGACTATAGTAACTGGCTTGCAGCCCCTCCACCAGCTAGCAAACGGTGGTCCAACTATCGCCCACTGTGTCATCCACTCCTGCCAACAGTAAACGCATAGTATATGTATCAGCAAAGTAGCCGCAGCACATTCACGACATCGGATCTGTAGGAAGGATTCCGGCTGATCCACCAGCAAGCAACATCTGCCAGCTTCGCACATGCCACCTTGCACACTTGGTAGCCAAACACACCTCCCTCATCACACACATTGGCCCCATAGTTGCAGGCCAGTGTCACAGCAACACGATGCACAAGGTGGGAGCTCCTCCAGGGCCCAGGCTGGTTTAAGCTGAGCGGTGTGTAAGGGTCCTCCGGGAGGGTGATGCTGTCCTCGGTCACACACATGCCTGCAACATCATTTTGAAAACGGTATATGTATCATACGGTAGGTACATAGGAGCCGGCAAGCAACACCAGCGAGCAGCGTCGGGGCCCCGGGGAGGCATGAGTAGCAACAGCGATAGTGGGGCGGAATGGTAGCTGGAGGGAACTGACAATTAGAACCACACGGTAGCCTAGGCTGGAGTTGCAAGTGCATGTCACGCATGCGCATCCACATATAGTTGGTACTATGATCAGCTGAGTGACAGCTGGATACGGCCTGATGATTGACCGCTGACGAGCAAATGTGCCATTGTCTATGTGCTTGGTGTGTGCTGCTGCTGCACGCTAAGCTGCATGCGATCAACTGCTTGTGGGTGGCACTGCCTAGATGCTGCCGCCCCCCATTGGAGCTAGTCCTATTGACCGAACAATCCAACCAAGTAAACCTTCAACCTGTCAGGGGCAATCGCCGCGTGCTATTGAGCTGCAGTTGGCCTAGCCTGGTGCCTAAAGTGTCCTATACATGCATGGAGGTAGCATAGTAGCAGAAGCAGTTCTTCTAAGCAGAGTAAGTGCAGTGGAGGTCCAGGACTAAGCCAAGACCAAGGGATTCCACTGCAGCATTTCTCCTGGACGGTCTTGCTATTGCAGTCGCCGGCAGCAGTTGTGCTGGGGTGTTCCGCACAAACAAATGGGGGCAGCTACTCAGGAGCTATATGCCAACCTAAGCAGTCAACCAGTTCCTATTTAGTGTGTGAACAGCTTTGATACTAAGCCACTTCTTGTCCACCAAGCACTGCCATAGCAACACCGCCTGGACGCTGGTCAACATACTTTGGCTTTATGCTAGTCAAAGCCTTGCCTGTTTTAGTATGGCCCTGCCGAAATGGGGCCTGGTCCCACGGGACCACTAGCTACCATACTACTCCTGCTAAGTTTGCTCTCACCTGTTATGTCATATCCATAATCACAAATAGGAGCATAGTCGTCAAGCTTCTGAATCGCTCCGCTCTGACGTGCCCAGTCCCCTCGTAACTCCAAGGACAAAGTGCAGTGGGGTGTTGCCAGGAGCAGGAGTGTGAGCAGGAGCAGCATTGGCAGAGGCGCCATGAAGCCTGCAGCACGCAGTGAACGTTACCAGATCGAGGCTGCGAACGCTCAGTAATCCATAGCAACCCACGCCTACTACTTACTGTTCGTCAGTTGATTTTATTGATGCTGCTTGAGCCTAGGACGCTCAATTAAATGTATCCGTATAGTGCGGCCGATTGAGAGTACAGGACGGAGGAAGCAAGACACCAAGGCCCTAGAAAGTGCAGGCCACCTCCAACACAGATGCTATGGGTAGCAGGCTGTTCATGGATGAGTTTGTTCGCGTCGCTCCACGCGCTCACCCTCCAAAGCGGCACTGCGGGGGCAGGCTGTCGTCACTTACGAGGCCAAATCACTGACATTCCCGCGGCCCCGAGCTCATAAACAATCTTGCACAATGATCGAGTTTGTACATGCTACAATGATTCTTGTTGCCCAAGCATTAAGAAGCATGATGAGAGTAGTGGCTCACTGGCATCCACTGGGCAACACATCCTCCGGCGAACTGAGGTGGATATTTGACTAAGAATCAAACACGTACAGCTTATTGCTAGCCAGGAAAACATGCAAGTTTAGTGTTACTCCTTGCAAACGCGACTATGCCAAGCCCAAGCGCTTTTGCACTGAGGACATAGTCGCTGATGATCTACACAGTGATTTACTCACTTTTCAGGAAGGCACTCCAACGAAGACAAGGTGCTGTCTCTCCTTCCCCACTTCTCAGTGGCGTACTTTCAACAAAACCCGAAGACGCCAAGCTGGAAATGCCCGTGTACCAGCACTACCACATGATCATTACCACATAAGCAGGGGACTCATTCAGGAACTCCATCCACTGGTCTCTTCATAATCAGCATGACTACTGAAAGACATGCCCTCTAACTGACACCTCATAGGCACCTGAGGACAGTAACAACAGCAGCAACAACAACATAGGCAGTTACCGGGTACTTTGGCAATGCATGACAGTTATCTCAGATGCTGTTATTGGTCAATGTGGCAAGCTGCTTACTTTGGCAAGGAGACATGATGAAATGGAATAGGCCTCTTGCCGTAAGGATTAAAGTTAGCTGTCCTCTAGCTGTATGTCCTCCTACCAAAAACATAGATACTGACCTGAAAGCTGCTGTGTGGCGGTAACAGACAGAAAAGTGAGCTATGGTTGAGCAAACCGTTGAGCAAACTGTTAGGCATTTGCATTGCTCGTACAGATACATAAGTGATCTCCCATGACACAAGTCCATTCGGTTTGTCTCCATTGACGGACCCGGTCCAATGACACCAGAGAGACCTATCAGGCTCATGATTCCCCCTCATTGGATCCCCAAGAGAACCTTGACTTCACTTAGTTTGACACTACGGTCACGTCATTTGCTTGTAAAACACAATGCACTCTCTCGGGGCCTTCACAGCCCGGGAAATACCCTTACTAGATTTGGTAAAGCTGCCAGTCCGCTTACTCAATATCATATCAGGGGCAATGACCCCCACCAACAGTAGGCTCTACTCTATTGCTCAGCTTACATATGCACCTCAACGGCCCTTGCATAATTAACCCATGATCTCCATCTCCTTCCCGCCTTCGACAGTTTCCCCATCTCTTTGCCTCTTTCACATCATCTGCTCTTTTTTTCTTGCCATCCTCACCTCTTGGGCACCTCATGCCCGCGGTCACCTCCCTCTCCACCATGCATCTTCCCCCCATCCCCCCGAACTCACCCCTCCTCCGCTTTTCCCTCAATCACCATCTCCCCCCCCCCCCCCAAAACCCCAACCTGCACCTCCACCCCTCTCCCCCTCTCCCCAGGGCCCTTTTTTCCCCTGCCCTCCTCCCCCCAAACCCATCTTCCTGATGTTTCCCTCTCGCCCACCCCCATCCCTCCTCTCCCGTCCTCCTCTTTTCTCCTCCCCTTCACCCCTGCCCCCTTCCCACCTCTTATCTTCCACCCTCCCCTCTCCCACTTCCCCTCCCTGCGGTCTGGCTCCCCCACCACCGGCCACCCCCCCCCCCTCCTCCTCCTCACCTTCACTGCAATCTTGTAACCACATGAATATGACTACTTAGAATGTCTCGTGCAAATGTGCCTTGTACAGCACGCAATGATCATGACTGTGTTGTTCCCTTCCAGGTTTGTGCATCAGCTTGGCCATACCAAGGGGCCCATTCTCTGGTGCAGTTGTTTTGGATGCAGAGGTTGTGGGAACTGTGCAGGGCAGCCAAGCAATGCAGTAACAAAATCTTTACAAGGAGGTCATGCATCCAGCTGGCAGCCCAACTGGCCAGGAATGTTGTGAATAAACTGGACAGAGGGATGAGGCCCCTCCCAGCTCCTCCTCCTCCTTGCTAGGTGGTCCCTACAAGACCAGCATAACTTCCAGCAACTAAACAAAAGCAGTTTGCAAATAGTCATGGCAGGTCACATAGCTAAAACTAGGACTTGTGCAGTGAAGCCTTCCAGAGCAAACCAGGCAGCGGTTGCAGGACAGAGAAGACACTCATAGTATGTTCTTGCTTTAAGATGGGTGCCCATGGTATAAGCTGGGACAGTGATAAATCAACAAGCCCAGGCCTCAAGACATGACAAGAACCCGCATGTATTGTTTGCCATACAGCAAACACACGGCAATCATTTAGCACCAAGCTCCAAACCTCTCCCAGAAAGCTTGCAACATCCGATGGTGCTAGACACTAAAACATCATAAACAATATGCTGGCGTCAACACCCAACAGTCCACATGACATGTGCCGTCCCTTACTTGCACAACTGCAGTAGGCTGTGACATGCACCACTCAAGAATTTGTCTGTATTACCTGCTCCACTCGATGGAATGCCTGGGCTTCAGGAGTGGGTCCCTGTAGCTAGATGAGTGTCTTGAGATCAATGTCCCACAGCACCAGGAGGAGAGCAACCACTCCGACGCACAGTGCCAAAAGCATGAGCCTGAAGCACATTGGGACTTTTGGGCCTTGCTGCTGCCAAGCTTGAGGGGCTTCTCCACCATGGCTGGGTACTCCATGCTGTGCGTGTAGCTGGTTGTTGAAGAGCCAGCCGTGTAAGTCTCAAAGGTCTTGGCAACAACATAGCATACATCCTGCAATCAGAGCCATTACTTCTGGTTGCATGCCGAAGACAACCCGTGTTCTCTTCCACCTCCCGTTGTTTTGTGACTGCTTGGCACCTAACACACTGTTTGCTATGGCTTATCATGAGCTGAAAAATGACAAAGCCAGCAATCACAGAGCCACCAGCTACCCTCCCCTATCACCTTGAATACTTCTCCAAAGCGCTCATCACCCAAATCCCTCAGCACTGTGAGCTTAATGCTGCTGCCATTCAGGCTGGCTGCAAAAAGACAGCGTCTCCCAAACCTCAATTGGTTGCCTTTTAGCTGTCTGCTGGTCCTGCTGCTGCTGCTGCTGCTGTGCCTGCACTTGCTCCTGTTACAGCTCCTGAAGGTGTTGCTGCAGCTATCTGTGCCTCATGCGCAGCTGGCACTGCTGCTGCTGCTGCTGCCGTTACCTCTTGGCAGTGTGATTCAGCTGATGATCTTGCTGCTCGGGACTTTGTTTGAGGAGATGCTGAAGCTGGTTCTAGTCCTGGTGGTGCTGGCTCATCACTAGGGCCTTGAGATGTTACTGCTGGAGTAGCTGCTGCTGTGGGGAGAGAGAGAGAGAGATCTATGCACGGAGACCGTGTATTCTTCTCCAGCGTGGGATTGTGGGAAGGGTTCCTTGGTGTAATGACTACACGGAGCCCTTACCTTTAGTGCTGCTGTGGCAACTGCTGGCTGTGGTGCAGGGCACTTCTCCACAACTTGGAACTGTGCTTGGTGGTTGCTTGGGAGGGGTGGCTGTTCCCTTTTCCTTTGGAGCCAGCTGCTGGGTGCACATGTGCACCAGAACCAGTCGATTCTGATTCCTACAAGTGGCAACATGCCGCTATTCAGGACCAGCTCCCATTCAGCTTTTCATATGCTTACAGGCTTGTCTCACGGCATCTCTGGCCCAAGTAGACATGGCGAGCCATGATGAAGCATGGATCATGCACACTATAAGCCTATGTGGTGTTTGAATGCTGTTGATTAATGATCCATTACCAGGCCAGGATTTCGAATGGAGGACATTAGAAAAGTTTATGTCTCAACCGTGATGCTCTCAACAATCCGACTGACCTTTCACATGGCCTCTGCATAGTGGTTGCATAGTGCAAACCAGTCAGGCTAGCTGCTCAGGCATGGAAAGTGGATCATGGGGCATGAGCAGAGGGAATACTTTCATGTGCAATGAAACGTTGCTACCATGCCTCATACACTGACCTTCGTGGTGTATCTGTGCGTGACTGGGGCTGTAACTGTTTGGAGCAGCTGGTAAGCAGCTGGCGTGTGGGGGATACCCACATTTCATCAACCAGCACCTGCAGGAGTTCCGAGTTGTCACCAGTACCTGCCTTCCCGATCCTCAATCCTTTACAGTACGCATTCCCACTTTAAGCTGCAGGCCCAGCTGGCCACAGGTGAAGGCTTTGCAGGGTTTCTTTGCTCGTGACCACAGGAGCTTCACTACGTTGATAAGGTGGCCGAAAGCCAGCAGGACCATTGCCGTAGGTCTACCTTATTTGCTGTATCTAGTGTGGAGCTAGCTCTTCTTCGGGGCTGGCCCCTGACTATCAAAGGCTGATTCTTGAGGATCCATGGTAAACGTCCAAGCTACGCCTCGCTCACTACATGCAGGCGTATGCGACATCCCATGCACAAAACACACTCGCTCGCAACCACTGTGACTACAATTGCAGCCCATGCTATCCGTTGTAGAAGTTTGCACTGCTTTAATAATGTTTGAGAAAGATGCAGGGTAGGTTGGGCGGGGTTCTCCCAAAGGTTGCGCCATGCTTCGTCCGCTGGCTTGACGAAGGATTGAGAAGGCATAGGCTTAACATGCATCCGTGCCTGGCGCTTAAGGTGCAGCCAGAATGAAATAGAAACTCCCAGGAGTATGGCACTCTGAGTGAGAGAGTCAAACAGTCGGTTGCTGTTTTGAACTTTGGTGGCGATAAGCGATAAGGGACTGCAAGAAGCGACAAGAAATGCGATAAGCGATAAAAGATTCCCGATAAGCGATAAGGGGCTGCGATAAGCGATAAGAAATGCGATAAGCGATAAGGGGCTGCGATAAGCGATAAGAAATGCGATAAGCGATAAGGGGCTGCGATAAGAAATGCAATAAGCGATAAGCGGCTCCCGATAAGCGATAAGGCTGCGATAAGCGATAAGAAATGCGATAAACGATAAGGGACTGCGATAAGAATTGCGATAAGCGATAAGGAGCTCCCGATAAGCGATAAGAAATGCGATAAGCGATAAGATTTTTGATAAGCCCCTCAACCTTATAGTTGAGTTGAGGGGCTGGTCTCCTTCATTCATCGATGCTGGGAGTCCAACGCATCTATCCATGTAACATGTAGGTACAAGGACGCCAGCAAGGTACAGGACTCACAAGCACAGACAGCGGCCAGACTTTTGTCGCATAGCTTTAACCGTACTAGTCCCTAAAAAGCGCCTTTCAGCATCCAGCTAGCGTCCATACTGCGTTAATTGCAAATACGAAGTCGAAGCAGGCTCCACTGTGCCTGGACTGCACCTGAGGGAGTTTGCTGGGCGCCTCGGTCGGCAGGTCAGACCGCATGCTTGAGAGAATTTTGCAGAGCTGACCTGATCATGCCATGAATGAGTGCCGGTAGCATTGTCAATACTTATATGCTTCATGTTAAGCGATCGTACACATATATGTTCAAGGCTGCCAGTTTCGACCTGAGGTGCCCGCCAAAAGCATGCAATGGCACTGCTATGACCAGCTGGGGGACTCGAGATACGCATGATCTAGTCTTCTATGATTCCAGAGGTTATAGCAGCGCTCCAGCCTCCATGCATGGCAGAAGACTGCCTGTTATCCAGGGATATCCAGTGGATATCCAGCCTGAACCCTAGACCCTAAGCCCTAGAGCCCTCGCTGCTGCGGTTGTTTGCCCATGCGCTGCTGGAAATCCCTTGCTAGGAGCATGCTATTGATCGAATCTGACCCTTCACAAACCAAACAGAAAATTTGGGAGGCTGTTGCCATACATGGACTCGGCGAGCGTCCGTCTGTGCGATGCCCATGCGGCCTCAAGGGCGGTACCCCTGTACGCCTGCCCTGACCTTGCATACAGCACTCCATGCCAACTATCTCCGTAAAACTGAACACTATTGGCACACGATCGTGCATGTATCAGCCAAGAATAAGCAGATTGACGCAGCGGAAATTGAATCGTCTCGAGACTTCGCAAAAGTCTCGGTAGTACGGAAAATCCTTTGCGGGGAATGACTGGGGACATGGTATATGTACAGGGATATATAGCCAGGGCAGGTACGCCGTTTTAAAGCTATGCATTTGTGAGGTGAAAGACCTGTGGGGCTAGCTACTGATACCATCACGGGCGCACGAGGCTCAAGGGCCCCGAGATGAAACTGAAACCCAACAGACTGACATATCCACTTCGTCTTGACTCATTTTCATCTTCTTACTTCGCTAAAAAGGTGAACCACTCACAGCTCCGTCCCGTGGTCCGCTCAAGATTATCAGTCCGCAGATCAAGAGCACCTCATCATGACTGGAAACACAGAACACAAAGGCAACAGCACTAGATCAGTGCACCAAGGAACTGCCAGCTGAATACACTATGCTGCGCTAGATGTGAAACGCATAAGCTTTCTCTTTTCACCGTTGTTGCGACTCATCATACCGCATCTCATGACCATCACAAAAAAAAAAAAACAAAAAAAAAAAAAAAAAAAAAAAAGCTGCCATCTGCTGATTCCCTGCGGGTTAACTTGCAATTCCTTAGTTCTCATCTCACCTTCACACCGACACCTGTACACAATAGTCCTGCAATATCTGTGTCTCCATGCACGCAATACCACCACTATCAGTCCAACAGCCAGGTAGTACCACATTGCAAAGCCTGTGACACCCCGTCCAATCTATCCAAGCTGCCCCATCATAACATCAGCTACTGTGTCCTGACAACAAGCCCGCCGTATGCCGCTGTATCTCCTCCTGGGATCACTGAGATATATATCTGACTGGCCACTATGACCTCACTGCCCCCACATGCATGGCAATTGCCAGTATGCCAAGCCCATTCGCTTTCGCAGCAAGCGCAAACATCATTAGTAATAATGATGACTATAGTCTTGCATACTGTCTTCAATCTTAGCAAAAAGGCATTATAGACAATTACAATTGCAATTACAATTACAATTACAATTACCAAATACTCCTGTCATACATCGCTCTGCTTGGCGGTGACATGTCTTTTTTAGGCATGTTACCGCCGAGCCTGTAAAGTGAACTAGTAGGGAGTTTAGAACTCGGTGAAGGCAGCTGGATCCCGTGTGTGCGTCCCTGTCTCGTCCAGGGGGCATGCGCGCCAGTTGCAGCGCACAGCTGGTCACTGAGCCATGCAACCGGGTCAAACGACCTCGCAACGTGCACAGCAAGAGGCATGGGCCTGTTGAGCACTTGCGATTGCTTAAGACGGGGTCCGAACGCCTCAGCTTCGTGAACTGCAGAACTTTCGGCAGTGACGATGCTTCGGTACAGAGCAAGCTATCCTCTTACGTCATGCAGCTGTCTCGCCTTGGCGTTGGAGCCTGTGGTGTTGCTGAAAGCAGGATACCGGGTAGTGGATGTCGTAATGTTACGAAGGACTGGCAGTTGATATGGTCCGGGCTGCCAGAGGGTCAGCCACGGCAACATGGGGTGGGCCTGTTTCTTAACTCGAAGTGGTCCCGTTGCCTAATCGACTGGTCTGCTGTCAGTGAGCGAATCCTGGTAGTCCGTGTGAGAATCAGCAGTGGGATAAACGCCTCAATCGTGGTAGCATATTCGCCGACTGATACCGAGTCCACCCCTGAGGAGGTCAAGGAAGCTTTCTACCTGCAGTTGGAAGCTATCTTGGCAGCGCTGCCTTCCAGGGACATGCTAGTCCTTCTGGGTGACTTCAACGCCCAGGTTGGCACTGATCCAGAACCGTATGGGGGTGTTATGGGGCCTCATGGCTTTGGGAAGCAGCAGCCTTCAGGGAATGGTGAGCGACTCTTGCAGCTGGCTGGTGCCTTGAACCTTCGCTTAGCCAACACCTTCTTCAAGCACAGCAATTACCGGACTGCTACTCACAAGATGGTTAATAGAAACAAGCAGGATGTGCTCAGGGTCATCGATTACATAGCTGTCTCCAAGCGGTTCATGTCAAGTGTGACAGACTGCAGGGTCTTGATACAGGTGGCTCTGATCATAGAATGCTGGTGCTTACGATGCGCCTCCGCTTGTCAGTGGCCAAGCAGCACAGTGCGAAGGGACAGCCAGCACGGCCCTATGACTGCAGCCGGCTGCAAGAATCTGCAGCAACTCAGCAGTGCTTTGAGCTGGCAATGTCTAACCAGTTCAGCCGTCTGGTAGGGGCTCAGTTGCAGAGCGCACAAGACGAATGGACACAGCTAACAGCGGCAGCCAGCCAAGCAGCCCATAAGGCTGGTCTAAACCTCAAGCCTCAGCAGCGGCGCCGAGATTTCGCTATATCCGATGCGACCTTGCAGAAGATTGAGCGGAAACATGCAGCACATGCAGCGGTGCTGTCCTCTCCTAATGATGTTACCAGGGCAGATTACAGGGAGGCCAATAATGCTGCTAGGCGAGCGGTTAAGAAGGATCAGGAGCGGTACTTCAAGCAGCAAGCGCTGTTTGCGGAACATGCTCTAAAAGCTGGTAATCTAGCCGTGTTCCACAAGCATGTCCAGCGGATCTTCAAGGAGCAGCAGGGCAGTAGCTCTGCTGCTCCTACAGCTGTGCTAGGGGGTGCTGATGGCAAGCAGCTGTTCCAAAGCAGGGAGGAGGTGGTGAAGTGCTTTGCTGAGCACTTTGCTGATGTCCTCAACTGCCCTGCCAAGCTCGACCAGCAAATGCAGCAGACCATTGAGGAGTTAGTGCAGAAGATGGAGGCAGGGCAAGGTGCAAACCAGCAGAGTGAAGCAGCAGCTCAGCCACCTACTGTGCAGGAGGTTGAAGAAGCTGTCTTTGCCTGTCGTAATGGGGCAGCTCCTGGGGTTGATGGTATCGCAGCGCCTATGCTAAAGCTCAGTGGGACCATGCTGAAATGGTTGCACAGGGTCATTGTGGCGGTGTGGGAGTCAGGGAAAGCGCCAGTGGAGTGGAAACGTGCACTGTTGGTGGCACTGTATAAAGGCAAAGGAGAGCGCAAAGTGAGAGATAGCTATAGGGGGATAAGCTTGCTAAGTATACCGGGGAAGGTGTATGTCTTGGTCATTTTGGCTAAGATCAGTTCTCATATCGATGCACAACTGCTTGATAACCAGTCTGCTTTTAGGAAGGGGAGGGGCCTCACTGATGCTCTGTTCACCATACGCCAGGTCATCTCTAAGTCTGTAGCATTCGATCAGCCTCTATTCATGGCTTTTGTGGATTTGCGTAAGGCATATGATTCTGTACCGCGAGACACGCTATGGCGCATCCTGCATGTGTACGGGGTACACACAAAGCTGATAGAGTTGCTGATGGACTTGCATACTGGCACACAGGCTGCTGTTAGGATGGGTGGTGTGGTGTCTGAGTGGTTTGATGTGCATGGCGGGGTGCGGCAGGGATGTGTCATTGCTCCCTTGCTGTTCAACATCTACATGGACTTTGTGGTTCGGCAGGCAATGGCTCAGATGCCGGAGGGATGTGGGGTGAAGCTAGCCTATCATGCAGATGGGAAACTTGAGCGTGATGGGTGTGGTAGTGGTGGGTGTGTGGAGCTGTTGTCTGTTCTGCTGTATGCAGATGATATGGTGTTGCTAAGTCCCAGCAGGGAGGAGTTGGTGGTCATGCTGCAGGTGATGGACAAGGTTGCTGCTAGTCTTGGGTTGCGCATCAATGCAAGCAAGACTGAGATCCTGTCCATTGACAAGGATTGGAAGGAGGGGGATGTGCGAGTGCAGCAAGGACCAGAGGTGGTTATCAGTGAGGGTGTGGTAAAAGAGGTGTCACAGTTCAAGTACTTGGGAAGTGTGCTTGTGACTGATGGCAGGTTGGATGTGGAGTTGAATATCAGGAGGGGTAAGGCTGTGGGGAGGTTTAAGCAGTTTGAAAAGATGTGGGGTACCAAGCATCTGTCATTGGCTACGAAGGTGAAGTGTTACAAGGCATATGTGTTGCCAATTCTGCTGTTCGGGAGTGAGTGTTGGTCCCTGACCAAAGTGCAATCGCAAAAGCTTGAGCGGGTGCACTCTAGCTGCCTTAGGAGCATCCTGGGGGTCAGGCTGTCAGATCGGCACACCAATGAGCATATCAGGAAATCATGTGGGGTAGCCACCTTGTCAGCATACATCACAGCAAATAGGCTGAGGTGGCTGGGGCATGTGGGCCGCATGGAGGAGGGCAGGTTGCCGCATATTGCGTTGTTCTCTTCATTACATGGTGACATGACGAGGCCAGTGGGTAGGCCTCGCCATACCTGGGAGAAATGCGTGTGTGCAGATCTGAAGGTGCTTGGTCAAGATGAGGGGAGCTGGGAGGCTTCATGTCAGATTAAGAGTGCTTGGAGGAAGAGGTTGTGGGATCTTACGCACCCTTGGGAAAGCCAACGAAAAAAAAAACCAGTTTTAACGTCCGGGTCCAAGACCGGAAGTCAGACTGACTCATCGGACGGCCTTGCGGCGACGGTGTTGCCCAGTTGATCAGACCGTTAGCCCATTGAACATACGAATCCATTGTATAGGCAACGCAGATACCTGTAACCTTTTCTTGAGAGGCCCCGGCTAAGGGCGGCGAGGAGACCGGGACTCGAACACCGGATCTGAGGATTCGAAGTCCTCTGCTCTACCAATTGAGCTACCCCCCCAAAAATTTTGGAACCATTTCTCGATTTGTGAGGTGTAGAAGGCGCACTAAGCAAGCTATTGATAAGCATGTGGAGCGCTATGTGGTGCCTTTCAGTGGCTGGGAGGATGGTGGTTCACCAGTACCTAGGTGGTGGGAGCCACCTCCAGCCCCTACTAGGGTGGTGCTTGATCCTGCTGCCTCCCCGCCACCCATGTGTGATGGAAGTGGAGCAGGTTTTGGGTTTTAGTGGTGGTGTTTGTTTCTCCTTGGTGTGCACGCCGTTGCATCTAGCCTCAGCTTGTGTGTGGCAAATCCACCATCGGTTGTGTGGCTTCGTGATTGTGATCAGGAGCCTTGTGTTTGTGGCCTAGGTTTGTTTGGCCATTGGCATTGCTGGTCTTGCGTTTTGATTGATTGATTGATTAAATACTCCTGTCCTTCCTGGCCCTCTCCTGATGAATAGCTTACACAAAACCCGAAGGCAGTAAGCTGGAAATGCTCTGCCTATTTGCAAACATCCAGTGGCTATGCCACATAATCAATCCCAGAAATGCACATGCATGGCTGCTGTCAAGCAAAGCACCAGACATGTGCAACGAGCACAGGAATCAGGTTCTCGGCACCACCTTCATCCTGAACGAGATGAAGACTGCAGTGGAAAACCAGATTCATGTTCCCGCGGCAATCGTCAGCAATGCCGTAGACCACAGCTGACAGCCTTGCAGCCCCACAACGCCCCTGAGATAACTCAATACAACTGGTTTGATGAGAATTCCAGAGCCGAACCTGCTGGTATTATAGGTATGACCACTGACACTCACCTCACCCTAAACCCTAATCCTCAAAGTCCATGACACAGGGCTGCATAGCCTCCGTAACCCTCTCCACCACCCTCTCCACTCTCACCCTCAACGCCTCATTCCCCGGACACGCCACCTTCCTCCCAAAATGATCCACCACCACTTCCACCCCATCTGTCACAATCTTGATAATCCCCAAATCCTCGTTCACCACCACCTCCCCAAATTGCGCCCGCAGCAGTGCAGCCGTCAGTGCCATTTCCGCCGCTGCTGCCCCCACCGCATCCCCTGCCGCCGTTGCTTTCCGCCGCTGCTCTTCCGCCGCAGATGCCCCCGGTGGCTCCCCTGCTGCCTGCAAGATCACCGCAATCACAGCATCTGCCACTAAGTCCCCTTTACTTCCCCCCTGCCACTCTATCAATACATGACTCCCATACCCCGCGGCTGGCACCCCTGGCCTATACCGCACCGTAACCAACCCACTCACATTAACCACCTCTTCCCCTGGTAACGCTCCCCCTCCTCCCCCTCCCCCTCCTGTTCCCGCTGACGAAGGTCCTGCTCCCGCCGCCGCCCCCTGCTGCTGCTGCTTTCCGCCCTCCCCCTCTCCACCCCCCTCCACCCTCCCCGGGCTACTCGTGGGACTCGGCCCAGACTTCACCGGCATGTGCCCCGCCCCATCAACCCCCTCAAACATAATCTCCAGCGCAAGCCGCACATCCGTAAACGGTTTCTCCAACCCAATGGCCTGCCGATGCGTCACCTTCCCCGTGGACAGCCGAGTAAACGTGCTCAAATCATCCGGGTGCATGAGGCTGTGTTTATACCCCTGACCGATCAGCACACCCCGCAATGGGTCCCCAGCTTTAGCAGGCTGCTCTGCTAGCCGCCCAATGACAGAAGCAATGTATTGCGGCTTATGTGCGATGATGGCGCTGTTAAGGTTCTTGGGGTTGTAAACCGTGCGCACCCATTGGTTTTGATGGGCAGTCTGCTCCAGGCTCTGCGGGCAAAAACAAACAAATCCATAAGATTACCGCAAACATGTTTGCTTTTACTTAAGCATTAGAGATTTAGAGGCAGTGCTGGGGATCTAGCAGGTGAACAAGCCAACGATTACAAAACAACGGCATATGTCTCCATCTGTTATTCCTGTCAACAAGTGCCCATAAGTATTCCAGTCTCTTCATTCACAACCCCAGCAGGTCTGATGGACCATCGTTGCTACGCCTTATTATACATCTATACATGAAATACTGCCCTGCGAGCTTTCCGCCTCTGCATAAAATGTAATCAGATGCTTAGATGCCTCTGGGCACCCCAATGCAAGCTCCCCATCCGCCACAGTGCAAGAAAACACATGGAATAGGAGTATGCTGCCCTCCTCCCCGCTAAACATGCGCCATGGTCCCATGCTTCCCTTTCTGATGTAATTTTTCCCCAGCCCACCCCATCATGAAGCCCTTGCCTGCTTCAGTTTTGCGGTCTAGTATGCTGCCTGCTCCACCTCTGCCCCCTCCTTCCAACCTGCTTCAGCGTTCCAGTCAATCCCCTTTCCTCCCATGTTCCCACCTTATCTGTCTTTCGCTCCTTTCCCCACCCCCCTATGCCTTCACCTCCTCGCCTGTTTCAGTCATGCTTCGCCCCTCCTCCCTTCCCCCACAATCTGTCTCCCACACGATTGCCCCCTCCTTCCCTCCCCCGCCGCCACCCCCCCCCCTTCCAAGATCACTCATCTGCTGAAAACGTGTGCAATGCCCTTATCCCCAACTTTACCCCCACCCCCCACCCACCGCCGGCGCCCTGCTGCTTCAGTCATTTCCATACTCTGATGCGCCTCCCTTCCCCCCTCTCTCCCCTGCACCCCCTCCCCCAGCCCACTTTTCCTCACCCCCCCCCCCCCCTCGCCCCACCGTTTTGAGTTTTCCCATTTTCTCCGCCTCCCCGTGTACTAGCACCACATGAGGGGGCTGCAGCTCATTGAGGAATCCACTAGTCTGTTCATAATCAGCATGAGCACTGAAGGAGATGGCTTCCACCGTACACCTCATAGGAACCTGAGGACAACGAACAGCAGCAGCAGCAACAACAACGACAGAGGCAGTCGACATCGGGTACTTTGGCAAAGCATGACATTGTTCTCAGATGCTGTTATTGGTCACTGTAACACCTCATAGGCACCTGAGGATAACAATGGCGGCATTCAGGTAGGCGGGTGGGTCTCGCTAGCAATCAAAACGCAAGACCAGCTATGCCAATGGCTAAACAAACCAAGGCCGTAAACATCGCCTATGGTGTTATTATTTAGCTCTTGCCTTTACTCGTTCCTTTTCATTGCAGCAGCAGCAGCAGGTGGCACAGGATGCTTCAGTTGGAGGGATTGTAGGAGGAGCAGCAGCAGTAGCAGCAGCAGCAGCAGCAGTGGAATGTCTTGCCTAGGGGGAGTACGGAAGACACGCTGTAATTTGCGGTTGAAAACCTAAACTCTCCATTTTGGCATACACCTCAGAAGGATTTAGGGACAAAAGCAGCAGAAGTAGCACTTCATAATATTCACAAGGCTGAATCACTACCGTAAGAGCATTATTACACAGAAGACAAGATGAGACATCGTTTGCACCGTTTTTATCAAGCCTAGAAAGCATCCGTGACTTCTCGGCGCAAACATGAACATGACCATCCAAGGCCTATGTCCATTCATCAATCCCTGGTCACCCCTACAAGCCAGTCACTCTCACTATTTTTGCTCATTGATTCCCAAGAGCTCTCACCTCAACCTCACGCACCCTTGCACATCACTCACATCATATGCTTGGAAAGAGCCATACACTCTATCGAGGCCCCACAGTCCATATCTAGTACAGCCCTTCTGCTGTCTCGATATAAAATCCACAGCGCCTTTCTACACCCAAATCGCTCAGCTCAGCTGCTCAGCTTACACATGCGCCCTCCCCATCATCCTGATCTCCATGTCCAGCCTCCTCCGACCCAGACTTACCCCTACCACACATGTACACCAGAACCCCGCTTGGTCTCTTTCCCCCACCGCCAAGGGCAACAAGCACAACCCATGCCCTTATGCCACTTTCTCCCTATCCCTGTCCATGTTTTCCCATGGCTCCCATCCGCACTTTACCTTGCTTCCCCATCTCCCCACCCCTTTCTCCCTTTCTGTTCTTCTCCCTGCCCTTCCCCCGGCCCCCCCTCCCTTGTTTTTCCTGCCTGATGTCCCCCACCATCTTGTCCCTGCGCACCCCCCCCCCTCCGCACCCCTCCTTCCCTCATCTCCCCTTCCCGCTCTCCCTCCCCTTCCCTCCCGCCCGTCCACCTTGCAGCTTACCAGCCCTCCCCCACCCCCCAGGCGCACCCCTTGTCCCCCACCCCTCATCTCCCCCTCTCCCTTCACCTTCGCCTCCACCCCTCCGCCCTGCATTTGGCCCTCCCTCCGCTGCGCAACCCCCCCCTCCCCCCGCCATCTCCCCTCCTCCCCCCTCATTCTCACCCCCGCCCCCTCCTCCCCCTCCCCTTCACCTTCCCCCCCACCCCATCTCCTCCGCCCCTCATTTCCTCCGCCCCTCATTTCCTCCGCCCCTCACCTCCCCCCGCCCACCCCCATCTCCACCCTCATCTCCCCATCACTTTCCCTACCCCAACCATAACCCCTCCTCCCACCCACTCCCCCCTCTCTCACCTTCACCCCAGTCTTCGTAATCACATGACTAGGATTACTCAAAATGTCCCGTGCCAAGGTCCCTTGCACAGCAAAGTCCGCAATGATCACCGTGTTGTTCTTATCCTCACACCATGCCTCAAACAGGTCCCGGCTCAGCCCAGATTGCAACATACTGGGTGTGGCCATCATCACACACGGACCACTGTCATCAAATTCATTAGGACCACGTAACACCTTCACATGCCTGAAGTCAAAGGGCTTCTTCTCCTGCACAAGGACACAAGGGTACATAACCCCAGTTACGCAATGATAGATGCAACCATAGCATTCCACATGTAAAACCCTAGAATTTGATTGTTGATGCGGATACGGGTAGAGTTGATGCAAATACTAACTTTTCTCCATTTGCCTCAAAACAAAACACAAATGTGTATTCTGGCCTCACAGGAACAGCCCCAGCTGCACCAGCACCATTGTGGACACACACACGCAAGATGCTACAAATGCAAAACGCATGCCTCATTGTTTGCCTAGGTGTAAAATGAGTTGCTTCGGCCCTCCCTTGCCTGTGTTAGCACCAGCATACCCCCCCCCCCCCGGCCAGCACACCGCAATCAGTTTAAACCATTGATGTGCACCACTGCAGCTATGCACTAGAGCTTTGCAAGTGCTCCTGGCCATTTCCCTTTACCCCCCCCCCCCCAGGGAGGGAGGCTCTTACCCCATTGGGGCAGTACAGGTTTTGGCTGCTTTTGATCTAGCTGCTGGACCTCATGTATAGGCATATGGTGTCATGATTGCATGCCGAAGACAACCCGTATTCTGTTCCACCTTGCTGTTCTTTGTGACGGCTTGAGGGGGTGGATGACGTGGGGTGGGGGGAACTAATCAAAAATCCCTTCCCCTCACCTACCTCACCGCCTTCCCCCCCCCCCCCCCCTACCTCTATACATACCCCACTTCCCTACCCCCCACCTGCTACCCCCCTTAACGCCCTCCCCCTCCCTGGCCCCCCAAATGCCCCTTCCTCCTTCAGTCTGCGCAGAACCCTTCCCCCTACCCACCCACCTCACTGCGCAAAATCCAAGATATCAGCAGCTAAAGAAACGTAGCCTGAGACATTCTGGTTTCAATCGTGACTCCCCCCCCCCCTTCCCCTCCCCTCCCTCCCCCTCTCTCCCTTCCCCTTCCCTCCCCTCCTCCCTCCCTCCCTCCCCTCCCCCAACCCCCCTTCCACAAATTCCCCCGCTTTTCCCAGCCCCCCCTTTCATCAACCCCCCTTCCCCCCTTCCCCCCTCCCACCTCACCCCCTCCCCCCGCCACCTCCTCACCTGCCACACCGCCTTGATATCTTCATTCATCATCTCCAGGTATGTCTGATACACAGTGAGTGCTTTACGTGCTAGCCCTGATGCCTGGTAGATGGGTATGGCATGAAGGTCAGGGTGCGTCTTCCAGTATTCATCTAACATCAACAACAACTCCTGGACACACACAGCAACAGAAACACACCAAGCATCAGAGCAGTCAGCAATAGGTCTTTGATACAAGAATGAGGTGGCCACAAAGCTAATGGGTGTGGAATGATTAGCAGCGACAGGCGCAAAAGGTGAGCTAACGGACTCGTTCATATGGTTGGATGGTTGGACAAATTCTTAGGCATTTGTATCACTCGTGCACATGATGAGGTGGAGCATTTAGAGGAAGGGGGGCATTGGAAAGCGGTAAGGGCGGACAACATTAGAAGTCTATCAACACAGCAGCAGAACAACCCACCAGTCAGCACAGGAAAGGGGATAGAGGGTGAGCCAACATGTACATAGCCAAAGTGGTATAAGAGGGTAAGCTAACAAATACCAACCAGGGCATAAAAAGAAGCAGGGGTTTGACCACTTGCACCCATGGCCCCAGCTTTTAAAAATGGTCGGCAGATGGTAAGTAATTATCAGCTTAAATCTTTGGAGTGTAGCGACTGGGGACTGGGGTTGTGAGGCACTAACCCTAGCAGCCTCAGACCATGACATTGTCACCAGCAGCATGTCTGACAGCATTTGAAACCCAACGACTCAGCCACAAGCTGCTGAACCCTTACCCACCCCACAAGACCCCAAGCCCTTATGTGAACCCCTAACGATGTACCAATCCGCCATGGTTAACCCCTTGTCAACCTTTGCACTACTTGGTGAAGGAAGGAGGAGCCCAGCCTCAAACCATTTGCTGATATGTCTAAGCTCCAGGAGACAGCGTAGACATGATGCCCCTGTGCCCTCACACAATCAGCAACTCTACAGGAGCTGAGAGTGACTGCACTGTGCTGGCACCTTGGAGACCCAAAATCTTGCTTGCACACGGCCCTCGTTTCCCCATTGTCAGTCACCCCTATCTCCACTTGTACCACCCCAGCATAGTGTTCATGTGAAATGTCCATTCGTGAAACTCAACCATTACCGCGCCGACTTTAATGGCGATGAAATGCAGGTGTACCTCCTCAAGGACCACAAGTCAATAGATCATGCAACACATTGTCATTGCTAATACTGGACACATACTTACCCAACTGCGTGCATTGTGTTGGCCTCAGCAACTGCAATGTCTCACCACGGTGGTGTCTGACAGCAATTGGACATATGATTGCACATCATCATACGCCACAACACCATTCATTCGCTTCGACCTAGCAGGCCTTTGCGGTTGCCACCCCTTAACTATTTGTCCTGTTATGTCATCCATAATGCTTGGGCACATAAGTCCTAATCCCCTCTGCACCAATCTTACTCTGGTGCCTCCTGCCGCTGCCCCTCGCCTTCCACCTTCCAGTTCCCCGACTGGCCTTCCACCTTCCAGTTCCCTACCAAACATCCTCGCCCTTCACCCGCCTACCTCCAAACTCCACACCCTGAGTCCCTCCCTCCGCCCCTGAGGCCCTTCCCAGGGCCACAATGGGTAGCAGCACAAGCCCCCCCCCCCATGCCTGCCCCCCCCCCCCCCCCCATCCTGCAGGCCTCCCCTTCCCCATGCCGTCCCCAGATCCACAATAGGCAGTAGCACCTGCCCTCCCCTTTTCCCCCACCATCTGCCCCTCCCCCAGGCTTCCAAATGTGCCCTCCCCAGACCAAAACGTACAGCAGCAGCACCCCCCTCCCCCCCAATCAGGACCCCCTCCCCCCGGCTGTCCCCAAACATACCCACCTGTGCCCTCCCCAGAGTCACAATGGGCCCCAGCACCCCTCACCTCCCTTAGTCTGCCCCCACATGCTCCTTTCCTCGGGCATCAAGGCCCTCACCTGTGCCCTCCCCAGAGCCACAATGGGCAGGGGCACCTGCCACCCCCCTCTCCCCCCCAACCCCCCCAACCTGCCTCACCCCACCCGATCCCACTTGCCCATTGCCCCCACCCCCACCCAGGCCCTCACCTGTGCCCTCCCCAGCGCCACAATGGGCAGCAGCCCACCCCCTGCCCGCCCTCCCCCCTTTCAGGCCCTCACCTGTGCCCTCCCCAGCGCCACAATAGGCAGCAGCACCCGCCCTCCTCTCTTCACAGTCTCCACAATCTTATCCACAAAGCGCTTCTCCCGCACCTCACGCGGCAGATGCTTGGCCGTACCATATGTGCTCTCAACAATCACTGCAGCAGCAGCAGCAGCAGCAGACATGGCCAGGACACAGAATACACTTAGCCTGTATTACTATCACTACCAGCAGCAACAGCAACAGGGCTGTCAGATGCATGAACCTCAAACCCCCAAAGCCAAACCCCTGTGGAGTTGCGAGGTCGCTGGGTCAATTTCAGGGCTATTCATGGCTTGCTGTGGTCTGCCGGGCCAGTGTGCTTTCACTCAATCAACGACGCTTCACTGGTACTGTTTATCATTGGTAATTCAGGAAACCAAACTGTTCAAACATACTGTAAGACGTTCCTGCCTGAAACAAGCAGTATCGAGCTGGCTTGCAGCCAGGACTTGCTGCGTGATGGTTGTAATCACAGTAGTAAGAGCCTTCCCTGAAAGCTGATCAGAGGACACCACCGCAGTTCTGCCAGTAGCTGAAAGGCAACAGAAACCTAATACAACCGCTGATGATGCTTTAATCATGCCATTAAAGAGCCTGCAACAAAAGCAGAGGCTTTGCTTACACTACCTTTTGTACCGCTGGGGCTCACAAGCTACCCACCTTCCCATGCTTAACTGCCCTGTCAGGCCTTTGCATCCCCCAGAATCAACAACTCATACACAACCACCACCAAGCGCTGCACCACCCCCCTTTCTCCCCCCCTCCCTCCCCCCAACCCCCCCGTACCTATCTGTGGTCTGACAGCTGGTATGTCAGCTGCTGAGAGATGCCTGTCTGCAATCCTGCTGTAGTCCCCAGTGTACAGGCAGCGCATCCCAGCTATGTCCACCATGAACATGGCAGCACCCAACACATGACCTGCTCGGTACGGGGTCACCTGCAATGGACATGAAATGAAGCTGTATATTTGAAACAAATGCCTGATTGCTTGCCTACGGATTACCGTTAAACAGGTACTGATTAATTCTGATTAATCCTGATTAATCCATGCTTGATAATACCCAGGCAGGGCCCATGTGGCTACATGCCCAGAAGCAAAGCAGTAGCAGAAGCAGCAGCAGTAGGAAGAGTGCCCTCAAGCCCCACCTTGTCATGATTGTTGTCCAGCGTCTTATCAGAGTCCACAACCTCTGCCCATGCCATCACTGCCTCTGGATTAGCCTCTATACATAACCGTTCTCCCTCTCACAAAACTCCCCCAGTTTACTCCCTAGGCCTTGGCAGACATGAACACACATCACCCCACCCATGAACTGTCACTCCTTCCACTCCATACACATACTCACCTTGACAACATTGATATCCAATGTCTGATCAAAGTCCATCATTTCTGCTCATTCCTGCCATCAACTGCCATCACCTGCCATCCAATTTGCTATACGACTGCTCGTGTGAGCTCCCATTACAATCCCCCTGCCCCAGCTATCCCACCCAAATCAGCAAGTAATAACCAGGGTTGCAGCATACTTATTCATCTAATTAGCACAAGAGATGGACACCAAAACTAGCAGGTAACCCGCCCTTTTCTTGCACATACCGGTACCCACCTTGATGCCGTTGATCTCAAGTGTCTAATCAAAGTCCAGCACCTCCGCCCCGCCATGACTACCTGTAATCCACTTTACCATGCCTCTGAGATCCAATGCCTGCCCCTTCTGCTATCCCACTCAAATAGCTAATCCATAACGTACCAGGCTGGCATGCTTGCTCACTCCCAATTGGACACTGCCAAGCTGCCACGCACCCCCCCCCCCCTTGCACACACCCCTCCCCACCTTAATGCCATTGATATCCAGCGTCTGATCAAAGTCCAGCACCTCCGCCCGCGCCATAGCTGCCTCCAAATCTGCTTCAGTATACAGCTGCGCATCCGAGCTCCCCGCTGATATCTTAACAAAGTCTCTTAGCAGCGTGTTAAAGATGGCTTTGGTGGGATGTGTCATGATCAGACGTCCTTTGAAAGGAGTGCGGCCAATGAGGTAAGGGACAGCAGCGCAGTGGTCTAGGTGGAAATGTGTGATGAGGGCAACATCGATGGTGTTGAGATCTTCGTGGTCTAGGAAAGGGAGGGAGTTCATGCCTTGGAAGGCGGGGTGAATGCCACAGTCAAACATCACCTTCTTGCCCCTGCAGGAGGAGAGGATGGGAACTGCTGGTCAGCTTCTTTGGACGTGAAAGCTTCTTTTGCAGTCTCTGATTAAAATGAGCTCCAGCATGAAAACAGTCATGTAAACTTGTAGCCAAGCATCACCTTGTTGCCCCTGCAGGAGGAGGAGAGGATAAAATGTTGCTGGTTAACAGACGTTACTGAGCCTTGCTTTAAAGTCGTAAGGGACTTTACAGGTAGGAACGGAACCCCGTTTCCTATGATCCGAGACGGGGCGAACACCTATTCTAGCGGTTAGTGAGCCCTGCCTGTTGCACAAAGTGGCCCTTTGCAATGGCTACCGGATCAGACATGTAAGTTGTGTTTATGCATGCATGGTATCCAGAAGTTAGGCCGCTTATAAGTGTGTAGGCACGGAGGATGTGCTCCACCCGCAATTTACTGCAGACCACTGTTCCAATTGCTGGTTCGGGTCTTGTAGTTCTGCTGCTGACAAAGCTGTAAAATATGACAGCAAGACAACAAGAGCTCTTACTGCCAAGCATGGCTTCCTATTGAATGGAGGTGTACTGCCCAGGAAGCCCCCATGGCGGGTCTCCCTGTAAGGGGACTGCAGAAGCTGCTTGTCAGGAACTGCATGGGCTCCTGCTGTAGCTTCACCTGCTGTCCGGTAGCTGGTGCAGACAGCAATTTGAATGAGGTTCCAGACTTGCCGGGCTCAAGGTACAGGAGGTGAGCTGCGGGGCTCTTTGCTACAGTCAGGAGGGTCCGTGGGGCCTTATGCATTACTCAACACATGCTGGGCTCGAGGTTGTTCCCCAGAGACAGCTGCTAAGGGAGCTAACACTACCTGCCATGTCTTGGTACTCAGCAACCATCCAAGTAGCAATTTGCCGCCCCATACACGTAGAATAGGACTTATTAAGCAGCACTTCAGCGCTATGGCGCCATTGCAGGACCTGGGTAGAAATTCTGCTAGCTGATCGCCATGTCCACCAAAACTGTATTTGCTGCCGTTACTTACATGTACTTGAGGATGATGCAGGATCGGCCAACCTCTTGACCAGCTCCAAGAGGCGTAATTGTGACCATGTGGGTGTCATCTTCTTCCTCCAAAAGGCCCTCCAACTCATCAGAAGCACGTCGCTTTGTCATGGCCTCCGATACTGCTAAAGATTGCTATTGAGCTGCTCTTAAAGTCACGCGCAGCCTTATAGAACACTTCAGAGATCCCTACAGTGCAGGATGGGCATGGAGGGACTGGCAGAGGATCAAAAGCTCTGCGACACCGGGTTACGCATGGAACGCCTGGCTGCAGGCCATGGGCATGGGCTTGTAGGACCAAGCAGCAAGCAGCTGGTGGGCATTTGCGCTACATATGTTCGGTGGGCGCCTCCTTCCATGCATGCTTCCATACTGGACGGGTGCTTCTTGTACTGCTACATGGGTTACGGCAGTGCCCACGAAAGCCCAGAACAAGCCAAAAGAGCAGCTGTGGCAATGTAGATTCAGCCAGGTGAAGCATAGCTGGATGGAAAGGTTTATACCATGCGTTCATCACAACTTTGACGGCGGCCAGATGCATGGGCTGCGACCGCAACCATGAAGCTTCTCACGCATAACATGCTAGCTTGCCACATACGTGGTGTAAAAAATGGGTTCCCATTCAAAATAGAAGCAACCCAAGTAGAGACCAGGGATGCAGATTATGACCCAGGTACAGGCAGCCAGCCGACTGCGGGCTTCAAGCGGTGCCACCTATCATGCACCAGTCTGAACTGAACCACACGCGTGACTGCAGATTTTCTAAGGAACATGTTCCCAAAGCTAGAATGGCAAGCGTTCGTGGAGGGGGCAAAAGCGGTAAGGCCAGAAGCAGCAGCAGCACTCTTGACAGCTTTGCTTTCATTGAGCCTCCATACGGGGTTTCATTTATGCATTTGCTGACGGCCGTCATTACAGTGGTACTGACGCTCCGCTTGCAGTTGCACGTATGGTAGTCTGGCAACCATGGAGCACATATTTTTAGAATTAACCACGCTCTACAGCAGCAAGCATGTTGCCACGCTTGCACCCAGCATCTATGTATCTTCTGTCTGCATGTATGTATTTCAAGCTGGTATGATCCTGTCAGCAGCAGCGTGCCAAGCTTACCATATGTTCTGTTTATTAGAAACAGCATGCCAACTCTACTAAAAGAGCTGCCAGTTTGCCTGCATACACCTCTTAGCTGCTGAGTCTTAGGATTTCACAGTCACAATCCATTACGGCTAACTCCCAGGGCTGTGTGCCATGCATATAGGGTTGCAGCATGCAGTCACATTGGATGATGCAATCATGGTACACATTCGTCATCACCGTCCAGCAGCAGCCCATGTCTAGCAGATTACAGATAGTGACGCCCATTAAGACCATCCCTATGTAAAGTGTCTGCCAGCAGCCATACAACCCCAACATCATGCATGAGCTCACCTGAGCCTTTGACATCCTCTGCTAAGACCTAGACCGCCGGCATGTGCATGCTGCGACGTGTAGGGCAGTTTTGGCACTGGCACTAAACCCTGGGTGTTTTGCTGCTGCAGCTGGGTTGTGGTGACGACCTGCCTCAGCAAGTTACACCAGAGATGCTGCAGGACAATGATTTCCTGCAGAAGTTCCATCATGCATTGATGGAGGTGAGCGTGTAGCGCTTTCTCAGCAGCAGCAGGGGCCGAGCAGTGATTGGTGCAACTTCTAAAAGGAGGTTGTACTGAGGCGAGGTGGCTAGAAGTCGGTCACTAGCCAGTCCTATGGTCCCGTACTGCCAAAACACTTTTCAGACTCTCAATGTAGCTCCAGAATTCTGGATGTCTCTACATCTTGGGAAAATCAGGACACAAATAGGAAAATGCAGGTCAGCAGAGAGTGCAGCCGTAACGGTGTCCTGTACCTCATCCAACCAGGAAAATTATTGGTAAGACTGACCAGCTGTAGCACAGAGGGTCATGCTTCCTGCATCACACAACGTGGTAGGCAGCGGCTTCATACATATTTGGCCTCCGTCTCTGTCAAGACACACTCCTAAATTGGTTGGAGTCATGTGGCGGTTGCTGCACAACTTGAAGGCTGTACAGTGATATATCTCATATATCGGTCTGCACGAACCATTGGTAACTTGAAACACCAGCTGGCGAGTGGTTCATCCGAAGCTGTTTACTAAAGCCGTGTACCAGCAAGTGGGTGTGGAAATGAGCGTCACAAAGACGGATGACTAGATGTGCATTAATAAATACATTTTATTCTCTAGCAAAAGGTGCCTCGCACCTCAAGGGGTGTAGAAAACAGGGAGGTGGAACATATTACGGGTTGTGGTCGCTAGATGTGCTTTTACCCGATGTTACATTTAATGAAATGCCATTTGAGAATAGTTGATAAAGAGTTGCTAAAGAGTTTCTCCTGCTGATGAAGGCGCAAGTATCGCAACCCAGATCCAGGATACTCTGTTTGGGTGTAGTAAGAAGTTCTTGAACAACCATCTCGCGTAGTTAACAGATAGACCTTTTTACTTGATCTGCAAGGCTGGTAGCTCAATGCAGCTTTTCCGTGTGTTGCCGCAGGTCCATCTAGAAGAGGGTGCTCTCATCTGCCCTGAAAGTGGCCGCCGCTTCCCCGTGGTCAAAGGCATACCAAATCTCCTCCTGACTGAAGATGAATGCTGACCACATCAAATACTTAATGAGGGCGCACCCGCACCAAACATTCTTCCCATATGTGGGATCTCTGCAATCTGCGTGGCATGCCTGCGTTGTTGCTTTCTAGCTCAGTGGCTCAAAAAATTGAAGGTAGAGGCAATGGCATGCAGCAGAGGGGGCTGCGAGTAATCTTGGTGCCATGCTGCGCAAGAGCTGTGTCTCCCTGTTGGAGCAGCCCAAAGAGGGAGGTGGGGATGGGGAGTGGGGAAGATGGGACGCACCCACCGTGGGTTGTTGGAATCAAAGCAGGTGGTTCTGGAAGGTGGCAAGTGATGGGTGAGCAGCCTGCTGTGATGAGCAGCTGGGCACACTCAGATGGTCAGCAGGAATCATTATCTGTGCTTACGTGGCTGCTGAGCGGCCAGGTTTCTCTTTTCATCTGTTGCAGTAGGGTGGTGGGAGATTAGAAGGCTTGAGATGGTGATGGGATGGTTTATTGCACCCGTTGGGGAGTGAGGCTTGCTCATGGCTTCCTTCAGCAATCTTTTGCAGCAATCCTTTGGCCTTCGTAATGGGATTGTTTCGGGCTTTGCGGTGACAGTGGAGCAGGGGATCATAGTGAGGGCCGCACTATTGTGGTTACTGGTACCCATGGAATGTATGGAAAGTGTCCTGGGTCACGTCAGGGGCAGCCCACTTCTCCGCCTTAGCACCGCAGCAGTGAACACGGCATAAATGTCCACCCGCATCTTCACATCCACCTGGGATAACCTGGCGGGCATTGAACTTCAGCTCCCGGATGTGCAAGGTACTTTTTTTCATTGTGAACATGGCATCTCCAGCTGGTGTTTATGCGGTGTAGGTAGTTTCAATGACCTCGTGCACGGCTTTGTTGGATGTACTATTGAGTTAAAGCTTGGCCCCCTTCTATATAAGTCCAACAAACTTCAACGGCCACTGCTGCCATGAGTGCCGCTTTTAGTTTTCAGCATTTTAGTTGGTCAGATGAAAATGGGGCACCGGGTGACACCGGGTGCCGACATCAAAGAACTCCCTGCTGAATGAATGCTGATGAAGGCTGTTTTATGAGTAAGGCACTTCGACGGACCTAGCCGCAACCTGCTCGTGGTTGCTGTTCAACAAGATGAGGACGTCACATGTCGCTGTCCGGCTCCATGGGACCGCGAGAATACATGATTGGTGTATGAAAAGCTGTGCATAACTCCCTGAAACAAACAGATAAAGCCTAGAGAGCGATACCAACATCAACGGCTCCATGCATGCCCCGACATATCATATAAAACACGCTCGACTGTTTCTGATGTGTACCTAACTTATTGATGCCGCTTCAGTCAAACACCACATGAGGGAGAGCCACCACAGGGGCAAGTAGCAAAAGCAATGCAACATCATGCATATGATGCCCCGCCATTTCTTCCACTGCCGCAACAACACTGCCCTCTCTTCTGAACACACACAGCAAGCCCTATCAATCTTGTATCCTACTGCATGTGAAGTATTGGACAAGTAGCTGAGAATAAACCACTACACTCTGGAACCCCAGCACCAACCCCAGTGCAGAAGCCCTAAACCCGCGTCACAGGAGACTTGTACGTTAAGCCACCAACCACCGGACCATGGACAACACCTCACAATGCTCCCTGCCTAAAGATGCAACTGCACCACACTTCAGCTAGACTGCTCTGCATGGGTGTGAGAACTTGTAAAATGTCGAATCCCTGTGACGTATAGCAGAACATGAGCCTAAGTGCTCGTGCAACAGCAGTTTCCTTCTGCCCCACAACAACTAACACTCAAGTCCCACGCAGCTGCATGACCTCTCTTGCAAATGTGAAACTCCCCAGCCCCCCCTCCTCTGGTTCCAACAAAACAGAATAGGAGGGGCCCCCCCATTACTTGGATTACGTGCCCATTGAAGGTTCCACATCAGAACAGCGCCACTCCACCTTGACACCACCAACCCTTGCTTCAGGGGAGAAGCACTGTTACTTGCCTGGCCAACAGAACTCACTCCTTGCCAACCACCCTTGCAACCCTGGCTATGGCCGACCCTTGCCTTTAACCATGGCGGCACAGTCCACATCCATTCCTGTATATGACAGTAACTCCCCACCTCGTGCAAAGCCCGATCTCCCTTGCCTTCCCAACACGATATGTGCCCCCTCCCAGGGCACCTCCTTTACCTGCATGAAACCACCCATTCCACCCCATCAGCCCCTACGACCCATTGAGCTCTAACCTCCCCATCACAAACCCAAAACCCCTTCCATTCCACTACAGATCACCCCCCCTCACCCCACAACTCCCAACCTTCAACACCCGCCCCCAAAACCCCCCACCACCCCGCCCTAGTTCTGCCTATAGCCAATGTACTTCGCCAAGGCAATCAAAGGCGCCGCCCGCTGCTTATCAAACCCGTCCAGCTGCTGGATAGCTTCCGTGATGAGCTGCTCCGCCACCTCCTTGCTCTTCTCAATGCCCAGCAGCTTGGGGTAGGTGGTCTTGTTGCTGGCGAGGTCCTTGGCTGCGGTTTTGCCTAAGACCTCAGTGCTTTGGGTAATGTCCAGGATGTCATCAATCACCTGTATGATGGGAGATCGATTAATCAATCAACCAATTAAGAAGCGAGACCAGCTACGCCGATGGCCAAACAAACCCGGGTCATAGACCCACGCTCCCTGTCTGAGCACAAACACGAAGCCACACAACAAATGGTGGACTTGCCCGCAGACGAGCTGAGGCTAGATGCGAGGGCGCACACATGGGGGCAGATATAGAGTGTGCACATGGGGACAGATAAGGGTCCTGACTCAGTAGGGCATCAATGGCCACAAAATTATTCAGGAACAGGAATATGATGAGTTAAACAACGACAGCACAGCTTTGCAATCGTTCGGCAACCTGATGCTGTAGGAGTCTACCCGCTTCATTCTTCTTTACATCTCAAAGTTGCTGGGGACCGATGGTATCACCACACAAGGGAATGCCAGGGGCGGCAGCCCAACAATGATGAGGGCATCCTGGAAACTACACCCCAAATCCCTTCAAGCCCTTCCGCTATACCCTAAAACCCCTCCGGCCTAAACGCACTGAACCCCCCTCACCTGGGATTTCAGCCCAATGTTAAGGGTATACCGCCTCAAGCTACTCCTGAATTAACCCCCTCTTCCCTCCAGCTATGCCCTAAAACCCCCCTAGAACCCAACACGCTAATCCCCCTCAACGGGAATGCCATCCCAATACTCAAGGCACACCGCCTTATTACACCCCAAACCCCTTCCTGCCCTCCTGCCATAACCTAAGACCCAATCAAACCCACATGCCCCAAACCCTGCTTATGGACAATGTTGACTGCATACTCCTGATCCTACACCCCACTCCAAAGCCCTCCTGCAGCACCCTTAAACCCCATTGACCCAAACGCCTAGAACCCTGCTCACCTGGAAGCCCAGTCCGATGTAAATGTGCCGCCTTATAACGCTACTCCTACTTTCATACCCCACAGCCTTTCCTGCCCTCCAGCTATACCCTCATACCTTTATACCCCTAGACCTGATCCCCCTCACCTCACGCCAGCCCATTGTTTTGACCATACTGCATTTTAACGCTACTCCTGAGCTGCATCCCAAAGCCCTCCCTGCCCTCCTGCTATGCCCTAAATCCCCTTTGACCCACACCCCCTAAACCCTGCTCACCTGGAATGCCAGTCCAATGTTAAGTGCGTACCGCCTTAGCTTCTCCACCGTGTCATCATCCGCTCCCCCCACCAGCGCCCCACACACCACTGATGCCTCTAGCAGTGCTGCTGTCTTATGCTCATGGATGTACTTCAGCACTTCCAAACCAACCTCCTTGTCCTCTGACTGAATATCTACTACCTGACCTCCTACCAAGCCTTCAGCACCTGAAGCACGAGCTAACTCAACAATCACCTGGAGCAGCAGCAGTAGCAACAGTATGATATAATATCATAACATTTTGTGATCTGCCATGGCAGAAGTGCCATAGGTTTACACCTCAAGCTGTTACAAAAAAAGTGAGGTGGGACAATACATGGCTTGTTTTTGGAGGCAGCCATATATATAGAGAACGTTCATAGAAGTGTGACGCCAACCTGCATAAGGAATGGTGACACTACATACAGTGCTCTTACAGCACAGCAGGGAAGCTGTTGCTGTGTTTCCCCACAACCTCCTGCTGGTTTCATTCCAGCAGTTCTCACCCATCTTTCTATCAGACCATCAATGATGTCGTAAACTCTCAGAATTCGTCGGAATTTGCGTCATTTCAAACTCCGAAAAACTTCCAAAATCCTCTAAACTTCAGCAAATTTCACAAATTTCACAATGTGCTCAAAATCTTCAAGGAAACGAAGTTGGATAGGATCACTGGATGGACCATCATCCTTCATCTCTATCCACACACTACCCGCTCTTCATCCCCCTCCCTAGGCAACATCGAGCGCCCCTTGCCCCTTTTCCTCTCCTGCTCCAGCTTTGGGTCCCCTCCCCATAGGCTAAGCAACCCTCCACCTCCTAGGGCTCCTCTGCCCGCTTTTACTTATTCAGCCAACTCATCTTTGCAGCTCAGCTTGCAATGGTTTGCTACCGTGGATGGCCTTCTGCTTTGGCCCCGACTCTCCCTCGCCCAATCCCCCCCGCATCAAACATCCCCCTCATTAGCTCTACATATCAAGAAAGCACTTCTTCTCCATTTTAGCTTTTCCTGCATTCCATTTGCAACTCATCAAATACAAGAAGAAAGCACTTCTTCAATTTAGCTTTTCCTGCATGCCATTTCTCATTCATCGAATGCAAGAAAAGAGCACTTTCCACGACATCTTTGTCAATTAGCTATTCCTGCATGCCCTTCCCACTTCATCAACTGTATTAAGAAAGCACTTTCTCACTCACCCTGATCAGGCGATCTGCTGATACACCCTTTGTATCCCGTGCAATATGCTCAAAGGCGTATGTAAGCAGAGCATCTCCAGCCAGGATGGCAATATCTTCACCATATACCTTATGGTTAGTGGGCCGCCCCCTCCTGAAATCATCATTATCCATGGCTGGCAGATCATCATGGATCAATGACATAGTGTGGATCATTTCCATAGCACAGGCAGTGGGCATGGCTTGCGTGATGTCACCTGTAAACCAGCGCAAGTAACATGAGCAGCCTGATATGTTGGAGAATCAGCGACAGATGTTTCTGTAGTGCAGTTACAAGAGCAGCTGAGTGTGTGCTAGGTCTTAGGAGAAAATTTGTGTTCTATGTCTTAGACCATGAGTGTGTGGTAAGCCTTAGGAGATCAATGCGGGCTAAATCTTAGGCGACTGGGTGAGGGCGAAATCTTAGGAGAAAAGACCAGAGATAAGTCTTAGGAGACGAATGCATGGTAAGTTCCAAAAGAGGTAGACAGAAAAGCATGCTACATGAGGTGAAGCCTTTACACACACGGCACCAGTTTTTGTTGTCTGAGACGTAGATGACTATAACACCCGCATCACAAAGTCAATAGCTTTATCAACAATCTGCCATCCCATTTCAAAGAGATCAAGTGTATGGAGAAGAAAGCTGCGAGCTACATTGCTCCTCCCTATGCCCAATCCTCTATGCCTTAACTTGCACACGCATGGCTCTTCCATGGTGAATGAAGGACTCACTCATAGGGGCTTTGCGCTGAATGTCTGTCAGGCGGCCTGTTCAAGATGCACGCTCCGATAATCGCAAGAGCTGTTGTACATACCCAGGCTAAGCGGCAACTGTGGGTGGAAGAACACCCTGTTTATGCGTGGTGAGTTTGCACCATGCAGTGGAGTTGTTGCAGTTAGTGTGGTGTGGTGTTAGTGTGGTGTGCTGTTGTGTGACTAAGCCTCCAAACCTAACCCTATACCTTAAACATGGCAGAAGCCTGCTTCCATGCGCAGGAGACTATAGACAATGCTGGACAGCGGAGGTTTGAACATGTACGGTGGGTATTGATCCAAGAGCAAATGTGTTCCCTGCATGTAGCCCGCCCAGCAAACCCCCTATAATGCAGTAGTGACAGTTGTATCCCCATCCTTGTCTGTCACAGTAAGGCTAAACCCGAAAGAAGGTACAAAGATCACTTACTACATCTTGCCCCTCAGTAGGTCCACTTGGTGGATTAATAAACCACACATGTAGATCAATTTACTTAATCCACTTTGAGATGAGCTTTGCGCAATGAAGTATGATTTGTTTGGTCGGTTAAGTATAGCAGCCATATCGCAGTTGCCACATTATTCAATGTTCTTTGCTTATTTGTTTGTTACTTGATTGAATGCATTACTTTGACAACAACAAAGATGACAGTGCTACACCAGCAGTAGGCCCCTCCCCTCACCTCCTACTAGTTGGCAAGCAGCCAGGCACAGTGCAGGTCGAACACGCTTGCCTCCAGCCAGCAGAGAGTACCTGGGGAAGCACAGCAACAGCATGACACCCCCTTCACAATCAATTCAACTCCTGATATGCCATGGAAAGGTGCCATAGCTCATTGCCATGGTGATTAAATCTACTAGGTTGGACCTGTTTTGTTCGCTGTACCCTGCTTTTCTCGCTTTCAGCACTGTATGGCAGACCCTGCTTTTCTTGTCGCATCACTCTACCCTGCTTTGATTACCTGTACCCAATCTCCGAGGATTGATCTATCAAGATAGATGCAAAGCGCCCTCTCCATCTCCTGCCGGGAGCCTGTGCGCTGCTGCTGCATCTCTTCAATATGATATAGGGACCAGCCTTTGATCAGAGAGCTGAGGGGCATATGCACCAATTGCCCAAATTGCACTAGGCACTTGCTGGTGCTGCCATCCTCAGGCTAATAGTGGCCAAACGTTTGGGCTAAGATTCAACAACAGCAGGGGCAGCAAACGGCAGTACAAGAAATTTGGGCATGGCCAGAAACGTTATTCCGAGCATGCAAAGGGAGGAATATACGGAAAGGCGTGTGTCTGGGGGTGTTTAAATGTGGCTGTACTGCGGGGTTTCAAAGAGCTGTACAACTTCTGAGCCTCCCAAACTTCCAGCATGCACCAGATCCGCATTGTGCCATCCGCTGTGTTGCCAGTGCCATATGTGGGCGTCTAGGGGAACTCTCAAGGAAGCCAGGAGAGCTCCAATTGTGTTAGGCTAAATATCTGCTGCGACTTGGTCACTGAGCTCTTGTTGCTGCTTGCCTTTAAGTATTGCACAGTCAGTAATACACCACGCTGCTGCTGCTCCTGTAACTTCTGTAACTAGGGTTTCTTACGAAGTACCGGGCACTCCCACTGCTGCTACCACTACTGGTGGTGTGGCACTAATGCTGCAGCTGCTGCTACAAAAGCCATTGACTGCGTCTTCTTGTCCTGCTCCTCCTTCTCCTCCTCCTCCTCCTGCTGCTGGCCGGCCTACTTAGTACTGACCTCATTGCAAACTGCTCCTCCTGCTCCTGCTGCTGTTGCTCCTGCTGGTTGTTTCATAGCTCCTGCAAGTGCTGCTTACCACCTCCTGGTCTCATCCAGTCTCTCGGGGCACTTGGCACCACAGCAGACACATGCTAGCTGCTGCTACCCCTAACGCTGCTACACAGTGAACTGCTGCTGCTGCTGCTGCTGCCCGCCTCTACCACTGCCCGTACCTGCCACTGCCCGCCTCTGCCTCTGCCCGCCCCTACAGCTGCCGGCCCTGCCACTGCCGGCCCCTACAGCTGCCCCTACCTCTGGCTGCCCCTACAGCTGGCCGTCCTGCCACCGCTGGCCCCTACTGCTGCCCGCCCTGCCGCTGCCCGCCCCTACAGCTGCCCGGCCTGCCGCTGCCCGCCCCTACAGCTGCCCGGCCTGCCGCTGCCCGCCCTGCCACTGCCCGCCCCTACAGCTGCCTGCCCCTACAGCTGCCTGCCCCTACAGCTGCCTGCCCTGCCACTGCCCGCCCCTACAGCTGCCCGCCCTGCCGCTGCCTGCCCTGCCACTGCCCGCCCCTATAGCTGCCCGCCCTGCCGCTGCCTGCCCTGCCAATGCCCGCCCCTACAGCTGCCCGCTCTCACCTCATGGCCTCATTGAGGGTCTCTGGGTACTTGGCAGGCACGGCAACATCCAGGGCCTGGTTCACAGCCTCAGCTGTCCCCCTCATGTACGATGCAAAATCAAAGCCACCATCAGCTGGAGCAGCGATAAATAAACAGCAGCAACAGCAGGTGGATGGTGAGTACCCCTTTTCAGATAACATATCAATATTGAAAGAAGAGTGGCTCAGGCTAAGTCTCTTTAGCTGCTACCTTGGGGTATGATTACTAGGTGGCTGGTGAGCACACCTTTAAAGCTTTGCAGGCAGGTAATATGCATACTGGAGACAGACAGGTATAGTTGGCGCACAGGTAAGAAAGCAAACCGTCTGATGCTGGGCTCCTTTGGTGTACCAATTACATCCATTGATTCATCAATTATGTGATAGAAGATTAAGCAATAAGGGGAATGGAAGCAAAGCATTCAGCAAGCCACATCTGCAAGTGGCTCAGCATATCAGCTCCTGCAGAATTGTGTATCTTGGCATTTTAAGATCGGGAAGGCCCTTTGAGGGGCTGATGTTTAGATATAGTAGAAGCAGACAATGCACATGGTATGGGGTATCTTGACCGCTTGTCATCCCTGGCTATCTGCATTCCTATGCCCTATGTGGTTAAGGCTGCTGAAACCTGGTTTGTCCTTTTCATGATATTTTTCATGCGAGGTCGCCATGCTGCTACCACCGGAGCAGCGTGCCAGCTTCGGCAGTGCAATTGCCAGTGGAGGCAGGTCATGCAGGCCCAACTCCGACCAATCTGCTGAGTTCCCGGAAACTGCTGGTTTGACCGAGACGACTTTAATGCCATGTTGCAGTATCCCCTACCTGGCTTTGTGCCAACCTGCTCGGCAGTTGTAGGGGCAGCTGCGTTCTTGATGCACTGCAGAGAGAGAGACAGACAAGGTCACTCGGTGCCAGCCATGCGTTCGCAGGTGGGCGTTATGCCAAGAGGCTTATGAACACAAGCGAAAAGGGGCCGCGTTGTTAATCGCGCGTCAATTCAATTGCGCATGTCCTGTTAAACGTTGCCTACCTGTGACCGCCTGGCCCGTTTAGCGAGCACCGTGCATTGGGCCGGCCTGGAGGGAACGAACCACATGAGCATCATGGCCACTTCCCAAGACAGATTCCAGTATGCCGCAGTTGTTTATACCTTGCTGTGTGCCTGCAGCTGCTCCGCAGTCCGGCATTGCTGGTCTTGTACAAAGAGCTCATCGTATATGGCTTTTGCAAGTAGGGGTACTGATAATGCCAAGCAGATATAGCGAGACTTCCACGTATCTAAGTACTTCTCCCAGCTATTGAGAATGTGGATTGCTGGCTGAGCGAGGCCGGTAGGAGATGATGTATCGGCTACAGCAAGGCGCTGAGCCTGGCATGCAAAATCAGCAGTGCCAATTGGCAATCCTGTATGACCAGTCAATTGCAACCAGGAGGAGCGCTATCCCGCCCAAACAATGAACGAAAAGCCAACGTCGAAGCAGAGAACTCGCGGCCGTCGATAAGCACCGGTCATACCAGATCTAGGGTTTAAGGGGTCGATCTAGGGCTTGGAACATCATCAACTGCTCTGTGCACCGTCCATGATTCGGCATGGAAGCCTTTAGGCTTTAGCAGGCCACTACTAACATCAATATCTTTCATCAAGCTTGCCCCACCAATTCGTGCTCCCAGCTGCAGGCATGTCTTGAACCACCCCGCTCGAACAGTTTCTACTCTTCACGATCAGGTCTCTGCGAGCAGCATGGAGCTAGATAAGAACCGAATGTATTATTGTGCCGGCCTTTTCAACGCAGTAAGACACATGGGCACATAAGCAACAGCTGGTGCAGCAGCCCATATCACCAGTCAAATCCTCTATGCCAGACTTTGTGAGCAGCCATGTACGTCTGTGCTTCCAGTTAACCTATGCAGAACACGATGGACCCTAATCGCAATAAGGAGTCAGCAATGTTCCACCCAACAATCACCCTGGCCACCTCTCGCCACTACCAGTGCCCTGCTTACTCAAGGCACAGGTTGGATGCCTCAACAGCCCTTTAGCCTTCTCCACACAGCTACCCCCAATGCAATAGCACACTCAAGTAAGGATACCAGCCACGAAGCTTGGCATTGCACTGCTAGCAACCATTATGTCGCCGCTTGCAAGCTCCCAAGATTCACGCACCTCCCCTAGTGCTGCCCATCTAGTGGTACCCGTCTTCCTCCTACCATCTACTAGCCCCCCCCCCCACCCCCACCAGTCTTGCAAGTAGTATTGAGCATGTCCATCTGCAAATATTACTGCGAGGCTGGAAAGGGCTGAGTGCTTGTGGCGAAACAAACAAACAAACATTTAAGGCTATCCAATGCTGAGCAACTGCAGACATCGATGCCATGTCAATGTCATGAGTGTCAGTACCACACCACATCCATGGCTCCACAGGCACCTCAAACTCACAAACGAACAAACAAAACAAACATTTAAGGTGTGGCGACCGCAAAGGGCTGCTTGGACGAAACGACCAAACACACCATCGGATGGAACAGTGAGGACTCATTAGTAAGCTGCAGCAACTACGTCCTCAGCTATCTACCCTGCTAGAACCCCAGAAGTCCAGTACCTGTACTACATGCATCTTGCTGAACGTTGGCCAATGTCAGTACACAGCCCATAGCTACCTTGCCTAACTTTTCTGTCCACAGAGAGCTTACACAAGTATGCTTTGCCATGCCATGGATGAGTATGGCTTATAACAAACAAACCAATTTTAACCAATTGTAATGAAGGGCAAGGCCCCCATTGTAAGTCGACAAGACATCCCTTCAGCAAACACAGCCAAAAATATGAAACAGAAGCTGCGGACAGCTCTGCTTCAGCCCATGACGTTTCAGCATGCAGCAGCTGTACAGCCTTCAGCCTCAACCAGCAGCAGCAAAAGTCTGCTACACCAATGCAAGGAGTACTGCAAGGAGTAGCAGCGCTTCTTGTGGTTGCCACATTTAACATGTTGTTTGTTACTGCCTGTCCCATACGCATGTAGTCCTTGAAAGACTGAAACCATCTCCAGCTGGGCTGGGTAAAATTCCCATGGTACACTGCAAGAGATAAGTAAGAAGATGCAGCTGACATGCGTTTCCATCTCAAAATGGCTGTATTACATTGTTGCAGGTTCCCTACAGGCTGCCTCTGTTTTTTCCACAAGCCTTGCCAAGAACCGGCCCAAAGAAACAAACAAACAGTTAACAAATTCTGGCAACCCAAAGAGGGTTGCCAAACATTAGATTGCCCGAAAAGCCCCACCTGAAGTCCTATAAACATCCGTTTGCTGCAGGAAACCGACTCAAACCACAGCCTTGAAGCATCAACTGTATCTCATATAGTAATACACAATAAGTAAGTAACAAATGGAGTGCTTGAAACCCACATAAATCCCAAGAAGATCTATAGAGCATGGAGTATGACATACAGCCCAATCTGCTGAGCAGGTAAGCAGACCATCCTCGAAGCTGAACCAACTTGCCATCTACAGGCTCAATAGAACTTTCTTTTACAGGCTCTTCGGTACTCACTGATTGACTTGATCATCCGATGGACAATATCCCTGCCTTTTCTACCTTGCACCAGGCATGGTACACCAGGCAGCTTGTGGTATCTCACCCTCATAAACCCTTAGAAGCCCTCCAGGGTCAAGCATTGTGTCCATGCCAGCCACCACTGTTGAAACCTGAGTAACCTGCGGCACTTTGAACCCCCCAAGAGCCCCCCCCTCCACCAGCAGCACCCCCAGCACCTTCCACTGCCATTTCTGTATCTAATACATCATCTCCTACAGCTGCTGCTGCCGCAGGGCTTACACCACGCCCTTCTGCCGCACCTGCTAACACCTTGTTAGGGCTCCCCTCTCTCATCCTCCCAAGTCCACCTGAGCCTTGTGTCACTACCCCTGGTGAGACATACACACCCGCAGCTTTAAACACCCCAATACCGGCAGTACCAGAGTCATTCGGCCTCGTTGGGGAACCCTGCAAACTACCGGCAGGGGAGTTGGATAGAGACCCTGATGGTGGGGTCCCTCCTGCATTTCCCGCCTCTGGTCCAGGTGTAACCCGAGTGCCGGGTGACCCACCTCCCAAGGCACCAGAGTGACTCCTTATAGCCCCACCATCACCAGCCGCAGCTATGGCCCCTATCCCATCACTAACAACGCCGCTGCCGCTCCCAAGGACGTTCGGCACCATGCCAGTGCTTGCGGACCGGCGATGCGTCGCGAACCGTGTCGAAGCCACAGGCGCTACGCCCATAGTGAAACACACATCTCCCACTACAGGTGATGGCGGTTCAACCCCTCCTCCTCTCGAAACCCCTACAGGGCTCCCTCCTCCTGCTGTCACTCCTGCTGCTACTGCTGGTAAGGAGCAGCCTCCCATTGCACCTCCAACACCAGCAGCAGCGGTATCTACACAAGCAGCAGCAGCAGCAGCAGCTGCAAGAGGTACTGATGCTGTCAGACTGCCCTGCCCCACCAGCAGCTGTTCCCCTGAGGCCTGACCTGGCTGTACTAACCCTGGTGCCACTGCCACTGCTGAACTCCCTGCTGCATTCACACCAACAAACGAGCTCAACAGCGGATCGGTGGCACTAATCACTTCAGGGCTGCCACCATGTGCAAGTGCCACAGCCGATAGATACTGGTGATCAAGGGGCGACGGCTGCAGATCGCCGGAAGCAGCAGCAGCAGCAGCTACTACCCCAGCCGCCGGCGGCTCTGTCATCATCAACTCATCACTTACTGTTCCACGCACACCAGCCACCAGCCCTTCTAGCATAATCCCACCCACATTTATATCTCCCTCCATAGTCATGTCAGCCCCGCCACCACTAGTAGAAGCAGCCGCTGCTGCCCCACCCAATGACAGACCTACAGACAACTGCTCAACTGCCGGAACAGCAGCCGCCGTGCTGCCGACGGGTGCCGCCGTCATCACTGCTGATGACTGCTGCTCCTGCACTAGCTCCGTTGACAGCCCCTCCACACCACCTAGCCCCGGTACCGGGAGTAACCCGGGTAACCCCGGCACCCTTGGTCCCCCAACCACAGCCCGGACCGGTGGCCCTGCAGCAGGTGATAAGACACTAACATCTACTTGACTTCCGCCAGCACCCGCCTTAGGACTTAACCCAAGAAACTCCTGTAGTAGTGCTAGCTCGTCCATATCTGGCTCCGCATCTGAGCTCGCCATTAACCCCATCACATCTGAAGGCGTCAACTCAGGACCCTCGGTGCCCAACTGAGTCGTGAGCTGAGCAAGAGGCGGCGGAGCGCCCTGTAGCTGCTGCTCCAGCTGCTGCTGCTGAGGATGGGAGGACATAGGTGCTGCAAATGCTGTTGCAGCAATACCCGGAGACAGCTCCCCTTGCAACCGTTGATGCTGCTGCTGCTGCTGTCCAAAGTCGCTGGCTATCGCTGCTGCAGCTGCTGCTATAACCCCAGGGTCTGAACCTGAGCCACTCCGCGAAACCCTGCTCCTACCCCGCCTCTGCTGCTGCTGCTGCTGCTGTGGCGGGTGCCCCGCTTGCATCTGCTCTGGAGATGCATAACCCGCACTAGCTCTATGCACAGGCGGCAACCCTTGCGGCGGCTGCTGCTGCTCCTTCCTCCTGCTGCCGCCACTCCCATTGCTCCCCGCGTCACCTCTACCACCCCACCCATGCTGCTGCTGCTGTTGCTGCTGTCTAGCTCGTCCACCACCACGGCTACCTTGCCCACTAGGCTGCTGCATCTGCTGCTGCTGCTGCTGTTGAGTTTTGTATGGTGGTGGCAGCTCCTCCTTTACTATGGGCACACTAGGCAGCACCTCAGGTAGGCCCAGCATGGTCTGCAGCTCTCTGATCTGAGATGTGAGGGCTTGGTTGCCTGTGGTCAAAGCATCTAGTTGCTTCTGAAGGGCAATGAGCTACAGCAGGAGCAGCAGCAGCAGGAAGAGGAAGCAGGAATAACACATATCAGTCATAAGGAAAGGAATGCAGCCAGTCGTGGAGAGCTACCTAGTTACCTCAAAGGGGACTGCAGGACCCATGTTACACCCTTCATCCCTTCAGCACAAACTTTCTCCCTTTCCTGACAAGACTCCTCCACGCACCGGGACCGCCTCTGTTTGCTCTCTGCTCCTTTTCTCAAGCCTTCCCCGTCACCTTTCCATTCCTGCTCTCATTTGCCCACACCTCTTGTCTGCACCTTCCTAGTCCCTTTCCCCTTACCTATCGCACTTCCCAGCATGCCCATACCCACTCCCTTCAACACCAGTCCTCAGCTTCATTATCTTTTCCCATGGCATCTTCAACTCCCTATTAATGTCTGCCTCCACCTGCTTCCATTGCCACCACCTCCCCCTTGGCCCTACCCATCTGCCCAACTCCCTGATTGCTCATATCTCTTCAACCACTATGTCCCCTTCAAACGTGTCAAACATGCATTCCTCCATACAACGTCCGGTCACCCTTTAAACAATCCTACCTACCCTCCTGCCGACCCTCCTTCCTCTCACCTCCTCCTTCATCGGTGCTCCATCTGCTTCATTGCCACCACCTCCCCCATTGGCATGCTCCATATTCCCAACCACGGCACTCCTATACCATTTCAAACTATCACCATGCCCTCCTCAACCCAACTCCTCCTCATATTCTTAAGCTTGCATTCCTCCTGTGACTCCCATACATCCCCCAGCCCCTCTCAATCCATCCCCCTCCCTTATCCTCCCACCCCTCCTTCCTCTTACCTCCTTATCCATATCTACCCCCATCTGCTTCATGGCAACCGTCTCCTTCTTGGCCTTATCCATCTGCCCCACCAGATCATCCCTCTGATGCTCCAAGCCATTCATCTTCCCCTCTAGCTGCATGGTATACGCCATCCGCCGCTCCTTGCTCCGTGCAGCGCTCTGCCTGTTAGCTAAGATGCGCTTCACACGCTTGGGGTCCAGCATCATGAGATCCTCCTCTGTCCGCCCGTTGTAGCCGCCCCGCTTGTCGTATCGTTGGCCCTTACGGCCGCGAGGGGGACTGTCATCGTCTGAGGGGTCCTCGCTGAACCCAAGAAACAGAAGAAGGGTATATATATACGTACATTATCAGTAACATGTACGCAAGCAATCGCCAATGCAATTGTTCAAGCCTGGTTGCTTCATGTTCTGCTTCCATCCGAAAACAAGCCACAGGGTATCTGCTGACACACGTGATCAGAATGGCTGCACAATCCTATCGGCAAGGGGCGGGAAGGGGGGGTGAGGGCGGCAGAAAGGGGTTTCAGGGGACCTTCTGAACCACCCTCCCCACCCAGCCCTCAAAGGAACCTGGGGCTCTTCCTGCCAGGTGAGCCATGTGCAATGCAGTGTAGCTGCAGGAAAAAAGTGAGTATTTGCATATGTATTTAACCACGAGCTTACACACAGCACGGAGAGAGGATACATGCAGCAAGAGGCAAGAGGGGATGTCCATTGACTGGCAATTCCAACACAGCAATAGAGCCAAATCAAGTGAATCTGCCATACAGCGCTACCAGCAATGACCAAGACAACATCGCGCCCGCTAACATAGTGGGCAACATACTAAGCTTGCACAATGCTTGAAGCCTTACTGCAGAAAGAGTTGCACCGCCTGCAATGCATCACTTCCTTGCTATGTAGCACTGAAGCATTGGGTAAGATGGGAGATTCAGGGCCAGCCAAGCCGCAAGGTCAAAAACATGTAAAGTAGCTATACCAAATAAACCCAATGTCGAAAGGACTACATACTTTGTCCTGCTGCTACGCAGCAGTCCTACGGACAGAGCACAGCAGCACATTGCTGGGCGTAGCACTGGGAACAGGACTATCAGGCAGTAGGATCTGCTTACCCGTCATCCTCATCGCTCTCCAGTCCTTCCCCATCTGCTTCTCCCACCACAGGTAACCCAGGGATGAACCCCCCCTGCCGTAATCCCTCCTTCCCACTGCCAAAATCCTTCCCATTGCTGCTGCGAGTGCTGCGAGAGGTTCTTTTGCCACCCACGATATGACCCCCTCCTGTGGCAGATGCTGCACGTGCCCTCCCGCTGCCACTGCTGCTTGGGTCGTAATCCTCTGAGATGAGACTTCCTATGATGCTGCTGGGGTTTAGGCTGCGGGGGGCAGTGGGTCTGGCACTTCTCCTACGCCTGGGTGCTGTGCCTCCAATCTCAGGGTCCCAGATTGGGGCCTCTGTGCCTGAGGGGTGGGGGAAATGATGATGGTGCTGGAGGGGGCTGTTTACTAGCTGCATGGGTTCGTCGCTCGCATCATGCAGCTGCAGGGCACCCATGTCCAGAGATTGTGTTCGAGAGTGGTGGTGGGGGTAGGGGAGAGCCTGGAAGCAGAGAACAAGGGGCAGAAAGGGTTCGGGGGGCTCATGTGAAGGCAGGATGCGAACTTGCGAGGTTTAGGCGGTGAGCTTACCTGTGCCTGAATGGGGATGTCCGCATCTTCTCGGACGAATTGCAAATTCGCCCAGGTATCGCTGAGAGACCTGAAAGGGGAGCCGGCGTGTTCAGGACAAGAAATACAAGACTAGAGTAGCTGCGCTGCTGGAAGCTCTGCTCAGCACTGCATACCTCCTGTGGCCTGGTGCCCGATGCTGGTCTGCTGTGGGCTGCATTATGTTGCTGGCCTGCGGGCAACGCGGGTTCGGTTGAGCTCATGGCAACCTTAGCTGGTCAGACAGTGCTGCCCGTGCGACTGAGCCCATTGAAGCACCAACAAAAAGAATTTCAGTGACAAAAAATTGGCAGGGCCACCAAGACGCACCTTCTTTTGTTGGTTCAGAACTTCACGGGAGACGGGGCTGTTTTATGCCGCGTCGCTTTGCATTCTTCAATCCAGCTCAAAGCAGCAGTCTAAAACATAGTTGGGTTAACATATGCACCCCTAGCTAGCTGCCTGCAGGCACATGGTCCGCAGTTTGGCCGAAGATGTCACAGCGGCATGTTGCCGGTGAACTAACAACAAGCTGCTAAGATTGCTGCTAATAGTTCCCGAGGCCAATGTCAGATGCTCAGAAGCCCAGTTTGCTCAACTGCTCTACTAGAAACGGATAAGCCATTGCCCTGGGTGGCACTACGCTGGTGGCACCCGCCAACCAAGGTGGGACCGCTTCAAGAGCAAAGAACAGACCACCGGTCCTTAGGTTTTGGCGTTGAAAGCGCAATACATTTTGCAACGATCGATAAAGACTGACTGCTAAACGGTAGAGGTATTTCTGGAGTTGAGCTCTCACCAGGTGTCGGGAACTCCTGCGATTGTCCCAGTGACTTCACTTCTCCTTCAACAGCTAGTTGACCAGCCAATGAGAGATGTCGACAATGTGGACAGCCGCAATTGAAGGTTGCCATATCTCTCTTGCTTTACGAGACCTAGGTTGCAGAAGAGGTATGTGGAGGCACTTCAGCCATCCACTGGACACGCTTTGCCGTAGATGGCTGTATTTTGTCAAACAGTTTGGCTTTGACTCCACAGCTGACCGCATTTTACCTGTTCCCAGTGGGGTAGTGTGGGCTGCATGGGAGAAATTTGTTCAGGTAGAACCTTGGGAGAATTTGGAGTCAAACCCCAGGACAGCACCCACGGCGCGTATAAGATTAGTTACGTACAACAATTGGTTTGCTGTTCCCCATGGGACTGGTGGGACACAGGAGAAAGGCTACCCTCCGGGTATGCCCAACTACATTAAGCATTCTGGTGGGATCCCTTTTTCTCAAATTAAGCAGTTGATACGGTTTAGGACTGGTGCACATCATTTAAGAGTGGAAACTGAAAGGTGGGTGCCGGCCCCCGCTCGGTTGCCGAGATCTGAGAGGGTCTGTCAGAAGTGTACTTTGGGCTCAGTTATGGAGGATGAGTATCATGTCCTGTTTGAATGCCCCACATATCACCACATTCGGTTGAAGTATGAGGAAGCATTGTTCTCAAATTTTGGAGGAGTGTCCCGGGCTGCTCGGTCTATGCGGCCCTCTGGGCAGGTCAGTGCTTTCATGAACCAGAACCCCAGGAAGGTTGCTGCCTTTGTATCAGAATGCCTAGACTATAGGCGCTTTGAAGCATCAGACCTTCTACCTTATGCAACTAGGGAGACACTAGAGGAGCTAGGTCTGGTTGGTTATCAAATTGATACGTTTTCGTCTGACTATGATGATTATATTGATGAGTCTGGCATGGTGTATGATGCCCATGGAGCCTAGTTTGGCTCCGTTACGGGCGCCCCCTTTGTGGGGCCACTTTGTAATCTGTAATCTGTATTGCGACAAGGTCGCAGCCAGCCAGTAGACGACTTTGCCACATCGTCACTTCACCCTTCAACAAACAAAATGCGGCACCCAACACGACCCGTTCAGCCTCCTCAACCAGCTTCCTGGCACATGTGCAGACTGCAACCCGAGCTCATGCGAACTTCTCTATGTAGGCGTGTCCATGACCATAATAACTCGACAAACGCTGCCTCATTATTGCTGCAATGCACTGCTCTGCGCCTGGAATAAGATGCCAGGGACTTTCTGGTACAACCTGACACAAAATCAACCAGTTGGGAACTGCTGTCCCACCAACCCAACAATTAGGCCGGCTAATCGACAACCACATACACCTGCATTCCACCCCCAAAATATGCTCGGTCTACTTTGACTCCACCAGAACATTCACATACTTTAACCTTGCACACAAGGGTTCCAATCCATAGCCCCATGTGGAAAATCTGGACTAAACACCTTGAACCCCTTCCCAAGCACATTGTATACCCTTCGTGCCCTGCAGGTGCTGCACGGTTCGAGGGATGTGCAGTGATCTCTCTCATGTATACCCTGCCCTACTGGTACGTTGCAACACATTGTGTTTGCAAAACGAGGATCCACCCCAGAAGTCTCACCAATTACGATCACATCAATTAGCAGAACATAACATAACAAACATTCAGGTTAGCAACAAACCAGCCAGCCCTCAACCTGCTGCAAGCACAACCGACCACCCCACAAGCAAATGTCCTAGCAATCTGCGCCTCGGCAGCATGATGCATGGTTCAGCGCACAGGACCTTCAACCATCCCTGATGCCAGCTATTCCTGCATGTCATTTCGAAATCATCAGTACGCCCCTTCTCAAAAGGAGGACCCTGATGCCAGGCCGGTAAAGCACCTCTGGCAATTGCTCAAGACTCTGCTCAGAATAACTAGAAGGACAAATTGATTCCTCCCTCCAGCAGCAGCACCACAGCGGCTGATACAGCAGCCACCTTAGCAGCTTCATGCATGGAGTCGATGTGTGATGTTGCTTAACAACCCAGCCTCCCATTAAGAGGAAACTTGTGACCGCCAGTTTCGTTCCAGCAGCACAAACATGTCTGTGATGCTGGGTAACAAATTGGTACAAGACAACCCCTTCTGGGCAACTTGCGACATTATAAAGCAGACACACACTGTCCGTGTACTCTGCCTAACAGCATGCATTTGCCTTCGCGACCTAGCAATGAGCCTGCTCAAGTGATCACACCTGCAACCTCCTGTGCTATTACAGGGTACAAACCTGCAGCAGCACTCCTGCTACCGGCCCCAATGCCATAACCTCGACCAGAAGCCCATGACTTCCAAGGGCTGGCTGTATACAGCAGGGTAATTGCATAATGACAGAAAAACATAAAGGATCACAACACTGCCCCGTGTGCCCCTCCTCCATGCATCCATGGGCTCGGTGTGTCTGACCAAAGTAGCAGTTACAACAGGCATCAACTTCAACTTGCGTTCAGATATCTTCAACTCTTGACATTTGCATTAGGTATTCATCAAGCAAGTGCCCTGCAGGAGCCCATGTTCATTACACCTTTGCTGCAGGCCAGCTGCTGCTGTTTGGAGACAATCATTCAGGATCACCACATGATTGTAGTGCCCGAATGTAACAGAGCCAAAAGCAAGACTGGCAAGAAGGCATACCATATCCCAAACAGCCACATTTGCTTGCAGGTGTGGCGAGAACTTCATTCCTTTCCTCCGTACTTGTCTGATAAATGCAGGGCATTTTTGCCCTGCATGAGTATCTGCCTGCTCCCCATGGCCGTCGGCTATTGCATCTATGGCCCAAAAGCCTCCGGTGGAGGTGGTAGAAGCTCCCCACCGCGGCTGTCCAATAGGTATACCAGCACGAGGTACGCCACCCCAAAAAGCAGCGAGATGGCCCCTGTGACGATGGCTGTGCCTTGACCTTTGACCAAGATCGGGGCCGTTGCTGCCGCTGGCTGCTCTTGCGACTGGCTAGTTGTTGTTGTGGCTTCATTGGCGGGTTCTGTCACGCTTGACCCTGCTTGCTGCTCCCCACCCTGCTTGCCCTCCGCCCTGCATCGCAGGTTGCGACTATGTTGGCTGCTCAACCGTGACCGGGGTGCTACCACACTTCTGGTGGGTCGCTGCGAGGTAAATGCTCCGAGGCGACAACTGCGGGTGCTGGATGCTAACATGGACATCCTGGCAAGAACTTGGGTATGCCACCTGAAGTTAACCAATGCGTCGAACTCTCTTGCACTAGTAATGCGTCTCAAGAAAACTGGCTGCCACTATCAACGAAATAAGGACATATAGAGATTCCATCAGCAGAGTTGGGCACCGTGGGTCCGCAAAGGAACATTTCTGTGGCCCACTGTCTGTGGCACTAGCCGCCGGTTGAGTTCGCTCCGTTCAACTTCCGCTGCGAGTGTGCCAATTGGCAGCCTGTGCACTGACTGTGGACCGTGAACAGCGAGGCCAATGTGAGGGGCTTGAACTCAGCATCATCAAAGGCTTACTGACGTGGCCTATGTGACACCATTTGGAGAACAGAATGCCGGCACAACCTTCATCCCCATGTAAACTCCCCAGCAGCGCGTACTACGGACCCCCATTGGCATCCTAACAATAAGCTCTGCTATTGTATTCTGGGCAGCATAAACCGTGTAGATATAGGGTTCTACATATATAAGGGAGCGAGCAAGGGAAGGCTCCAGGTGTGCTGGGGTGCGCACGAGGAGCAGCAGTTCGGCGTATGAGGGCATGCGCCATCAATGGTGCGTATGCTACACCACTGGTCCTTTATTAATGACAAGTTAGAACTTTGTGTCGGTAATGCAGAGGCCTTAGGCTGCCCACTTCGCTCTGGCGTTGCACTGCCTCGCAGCTGCTCTCTGCGATTCTCTGCTTGGGTGCCATGAATGCCTGCCTTGGGCGCTATGGTGCCCTGTCTAATGCAACTGCCTGCCATGCAGCGCTTCTTCAATCCTTGTGACGCCCTAGTACGGTGCTGGGAATAGACCTGGCGGGGGTAGACGACCATGTTGCAGCACTCCAGTCTAAGTTCCGGTGGCACTAGGTCAAATAGACGGCTTGAGCGCGTTGTCTGTAGATTACAGCGGCAAGTGCAAGCACAACGGTAAGTAGCCGATTCCATCGCCAAAGCAAGCGTTTACGCCCTTGAGAGGCTGTTCTCAGTAGGACCATCACCCCTTACAGGTGCCCTTGTCAGTCAAGATCTCGCAGAAGGAACGTGCAACGCGTGCAGGTGACATGCACAGCCTTAGAGCAGGACACAGAGGTGGCATCTACATCTGGGAGAAATCATGCAGATGGTGAGTTCTGGCATGGCATCCAGGCTTCCTAAGACGAATGGTGGTTGTGCCAAGCCCAGCTTGTCATGCATGGTCACACATGTTGAGCAACTTAGAGATGGTGGCATGCTGCAGCTCTGCATTTCCTCGCAGCAATGGAGCTTCCAGGTTCAAGAACTCAGCCTGGCCAGATGCACCTGCTTGTCCATGCCAAGCACCTTAGCAGAGAAGCACGAGATACCTTGACATGTGAAGGCCCAGCCATGCTTGGGTGCATAATACAGTCTTGGGTACATTAAACGTTATCATGCACCATGTTATCATTGGGTACAGGATAAAGTCTAATAATGCCGTCTTTCATGAAAAACAACTATGCCAGAGCCTTTCACCAAGCAGTCTGCCAAGCAACATCTTCCTATACAGGGCAGGATTGTTCATGCATGCAGGGGTTTCCACCGTGACTTGCTATGCAGCCTTCTGGCACCTCAACGCTTTCCCTTTTTCCTGCAGGTGTCCACATCAGGGGACTTTTCAACGGTTCAGACCGCTCCCTAGGCCCCCTTGCAGACCCTGGATCTGAGGGAGAGCCCACCACCAGCAATGCAGAGCCCCCTGAATGGAAGCTCATCAACAAAAAGATCAAAAAGTGAGCAGGCCTACTAGTATAAGCAGCTGCGGGAGCAAGGGCTGGCGCAGCTGGACAGCAGTGGTTTGGGAAGTCGGGAGCAGGGCCAGGGCCAGCAGGCAGCAGTGTTTCTGGAGAACATCCTAGCTGGACTCTTCGCCCACTGCTTTTAGGCTGATAGCAGACGGGCAGGCTGAGACAGACGAGACGGAGGGAAAGGTTGAGGCAGCAGATTCAGAGGCAGATTACCTCAGCAGCTGTGTGTATGAGGTATCTGGGGTTTTCATAATGAAGCATCAAAGGTCCACAGTAGCAGCAGCACCAGCAGGGGCTCAGCAGCCAAGGGACTTTGAACAGTATGTTGAGTTGATCACATCCCAAACACACCCAGTGAATACCCCCATGTGCTGTGGGCTGTGACTGGTGTGTTAGTAAACATTCTGCCCTGTCAAGCCAGCAGAGGCCTTATCAGCAGCGCAGCAGAGCAAGTGTTGCTGGGTGTGCAAAGGAAATGAAGCAGATTTGTTGTGGCGCTGGCTATGAAGGAATTGCTGCAAGATCAGTGTAGATTGGTCATTAGTGTAGAGCACCACTAGGTGCCAATGCACCTTTGACTGATGTGCTTCAGTACGTCTTGTATTTTGTGCTTAAGGCTTTGTTAAGGTCCTTCTACCTCACCATTTTCTTGATCAGATTGTGCTCCAGTATTCTTAGATTATAGTTGTAGAACCCAGGCCATGCTAAGGTGGTGCTTGCTTCCTTTTATTGCTGCAGTGCCAGCACCCTCCCTCATCTTCTGGAGGTCATACGCAGCGAGGGTCCCAGCTTCAACCACATCAATTGCAGTGTAGCACTCCACCGCCTCACCTCCCTCCATCAAGCCCTCTTCCACCACCTCCATGCCACCCACTTAGCCAGCAGAGAAACACAGCAAGCAGCATATGCAGAGTACGTGCAGCCTTCTCTAACCCTCTTGAACCAGCTCGTGCGGAAACACGCTGAAGATTTCGAGCCTTGGGACATGGCGCAGAGCATATGGGCATTTGGGACCATGAATCAGGCTGAGGAGGAGACGTTAGCGATACTCTGTCAGCGGGGCCCGCAGCTGCTGCTGCATTACCGGCCTATAGATTGCTCGATGGCGTTAGTGGGGCTTGCCCGGCTTGAGACACGGCCGCGGTTTGTTAGGGAGTTTGTGGATAATCTTCTGCATCATGTGACGGAGCTGTCACTGCAGCCTAAGGATGGGTGGAAGGCCAGGGAGCTTGCGAATGTGCTGTGGAGCTTGAGCAAGTTGGGTGTGCGCCGGGATAAGAAGTTGCTGCTGGATACAATTACGGGTATGGTGATGTGGAACCTGGAGGATTTCAACATGCAGGTAGAGAAGGCTGGGGGGGGGGGGAGGCAGGTGGAAGGGGGGGGGGAAGAGGTAGTGGAGGGCACCCAGGCGGAAGGGTCTGGGATGTGGAAGGGGGAAGGGGAGGGAATGTAAGGGAGCAGACAAAAGCAATGGGGGTGAGGAGCAACGATATGGTAGTGGGGGCCAGGCGAAAGGAGTGGGGAAGGGGTGGGAAGGGCAGGCGGGAAAGGGCCGGGGAAGGGGAGGGGGGCAGGCGGAAGGGGTGGGGAAGGGGAGGGGGGCAGGCGAAAGGGGTGGGAAGGGGCAGGCAGAAGGGGTGGGGAAGGAGAGGGGTCAGGCAGAAGGGGTGGGAAGGGGCAGGCGGAAGGGGTGGGGAAGGGGAGGGGGGCAGGCAGAAGGGGTGGGCAGGGGAGGGGGGCAGGTGGAAGGGTGGCAAGGGGCAGGCGGGGAAGGGGAGGGGAAGGGGAGGGGGAGGGGGGCAGGCGAAAAGGGTGGGAAGGGGCAGGCGGAAGGGGTGGGGAAGGGGAGGGGTCAGGCAGAAGGGGTGGGAAGGGGCAGGCGGAAGGGGTGGGGAAGGGGAGGGGGGCGGGCGGGCGGAACGGGTAGGAAGGGGCAGGCGGGAAAGGGGCGTGCAAGAAGTGGGCGTGTGCATCAGGGGACGGGGGGAAGTGGTGGGGTTGGCAGAGGGGATTTGTGAGAAAGTTTTGTAGTGCAGGTGGGAAGGAGCAGGTGTGGTAGCAATGGTCAGGAGAGTTGGGTAATAAAGCAGACTTCTACCTGGTGGTGGGGTGGGCAGGGGGCAGGGGGAGTGCTTGCAGTCAAATGGGTGCTGGATGCCATGTTGCAGAATTTGCTTGGGATGCTTCAAGGCCTCAGCCTGCACTTAGAGCTTAATGGTTTTAAGATGCAGGCGGGCAGGGGGTCTATTGGGGTGGGCAAGGGAAGAGTAGGAAGAAGAGGAATGGAGTACGGGTTGAAAGGTGCAGGGAGTAGTGGGTTGGGAGGGGCAGGGGTCAGACGTGTACTGTGATCCATTCAGGACCTGGGAAGGGGAATGAAAGTGTTGTAAGCTTGCAGGGATCTGAGGGTCGATGTGCTGTTAGGAAGCCAGTGAAATTTCAGCATGGTGTTTCTGTAACACCTATGGAGCTTTTGCTATAGCATATCAGCAAGTGTAGTAGCACGATGCTATGGCAGAGAATGTGGGCAATAGGCTTTTTTCTAAATGGTGACGGGTACATAGGGGAGCTTCACCATGGGGATGTGAGCCAAGTCTTTTGTAGTGTGTCCCTGGATCGGTCATGGCAGGCACGTAGCACACAAAGTGGCAGATGCAGTTGCTGGATCGCAGAACAACCACCAAGTGGCTGCAGAATATCAGCTGTGCTTCAATGAGACTCTGAGCAACATACCTCATTGAAGCAATCACCTGTTGCATCAGTCAGCTTCAGCGTAGACCCCATTGGGGCACTGAAAGCTCAAATACTGGGGGTCGTGAGGTGTGAGCTGTGACAAGGTTCTGCCCATGTCAATGCAGGCATGTAGATACCTGTGCTGTTCTGCCTTGCTGAATAGAACTCGATGCCCTCTTCTGCTGGTGCTGTTTCGGGTGTTACAGGAGCTATGTACATTGGTGTACAGCTACGGGCGTCTACGGTACCGCGTCCCCCAGGCGCTGCAGAAGATTGCCTTGCGTGTGGCCAAGCATGTGCAGCAGATGAACAGCCTGGATGCAGCCATGCTCATGTACGGCTTTGCCTGCTTGGACTACAAGCCACACCCAGTGCTGCTGGATGAGCTGCCCCTGGGGCTGATGGACAGGCTCAATGAGTTCAAGCCACAGGTGAGGGGCGGAGAGAGGGGGAGGGGGAGTTAAGGTGGTGGGTCCTAGAGCATATCGGAAGAGGAGATGGGGGAGGGGAAGGGGTGGTGGGTGAGAGAGTGGGAGGGGAAGGATGTAGCAGCTGTAGTTCTACTTGCAGACCATGAAGCTCAGTTGCAAAGAGGGCTGATTTGCAGGGGGTTCAGTGAGTGATGCAGTCTTGCCTGGCTGTAGGTTGTGCAGGGAATGGTTGTGGTGGGGGTGGGGGAGCAGGCTACTAGAAATGCTTGGAACAGATGGGAGAATTGGATAAAGCTGCTTCACCTTGGAGGATGAAGGTCACAAATGGCAGCACATGGCAAATGGAGGGCGGTGGTCAGTCCAGCAGGACTTCATGAGTGCTCTTGAAAGGAAAGCAAAGAGGTTTCGCCATCACAACAGCTTCCTTGGGACCATGGGATGTTTTTGGAAGCCACTCATGGTTTTTATGCATGTTCTTCACATGATGTGCATGTTTACCTGTACCCAACCTTTAAAGCCCCGCACGTGGAGCCCATGACACACTGTCATGGTTAAGGTGAGGTGGTGGCTGTGCTACATGTGACATTAGGTACTGGCCTTGTGCATCTGTCCATCCTTGCTTGGCACCTACCAATGCATGGACATGCTTCTGCTGCACATCATGCCCCCACATTGGACATGGCCTGCTGGTAAAACCCCAGCGGTCTCTACCGTCTATCTCTTCTCCGATTTGTACGCTTGGAGGATGCAGACTTTTCATAGGATAGCTGATGGCTTTCTGCCTGTGGCTCCTGCTTGTGGTCTCTTCTTCTGCTTCCTATGTTTGGAGGATGTGTACTGATAGCTAACAGCCTTTTGCTATACTTGGAGGGTGTGGACTATGACATGATAATGAACAGCATGTTGCCTGTGGCTGTCTCTGTGATGTGTAGGAGGTGTCCAACCTGCTGTATGGCTATGGCCACCTCAAGCACCAACATGCCTACATGATGGAATCAGTGGCTAAGGGCTGTGCGGGCCGCCTGCATGAGTTCAGCACACAGGACTTGGTCCTAACCATCTGGTCTTATGGCAAGGTGAAGTACGTCCCGCATGACCCCGCCTTCTTTATCAATGCTTGCTGTGTACTGCTCACCCGCAAGGATCAGCTGCTGCCGATACAGATTGCGATTGTGGTAAAGGGCTTTGCGTTGGCGGGGTACTCGCCGCCGCCGGCATTTATGGACCAGCTGGCACAGGAAGCTATCAGGAAGCTGCAGCAGTTCAAGCCGGTGGAGTTTTCACAACTGCTGTGGGCGTATGCAGCGTTGGGGTACCGGGACGTTGTGCTGTTTGAGAGCGTGGTTGCCCATTGTATCTACTTGTTGCAGTCGGGGCAGCGGCCGCTGCCGAAGACGACGGTGGATACGGTGATTTACAGCTGTCGGCGGGTGGGGTTCTGGCCGCAGGCATTGATTGATGCTGCGGAGATGCGGGGTGTTATTGTGAAGCACCAGGCAGAGTCGGGGGAGCTCATTGGGGAGCTCAAGCCTGCTGGGCCGAAATCGGTGGGTTTGATGCCGGTGGTGCAGCCGCTCCCGGTAGGGTGGCGCGAGCTGGAGCAGCAGGCAATGGCTGGGGCGGTGGCGAGCCAGCAGCAGCAGGGAGAGCAGGCAACAGCAGCAGAAGGCGGAGTGGTGGACCAGCAGCGGCAGCAGCAGCAGTGGCGGCGGGAGCCGCCTGGGATGACGTGGGAAGGGCAGCAGCAGCAGTCGGGGCATCAACAGCCTGTTGGGGGTGCATTAGAGCAGAAGCAGCAGCAGAGGCAGGAGGGGGGTGGCGTAGGAGAATGAGAAGAACAATTTGGAATCATAGTTCTCAGCAGATCTGATCATGAGCTGCAACAAGAGCAGCAGAAACTAGTTGAGGCAGGCATCTTAGTGCTGCTGCAGAATCAGCCGAAGGGGTGTTGTGGGTTGTGTAGTGTGGATGTGGCTGCGGTGTCGGGTGTTTAGGCACCATCTGCAAAATTGTACAACAGGCAGGGAGTTTGGCAGGGTCCTTGGGTTTCTGTGGTACTTCAGTGGACAGGGATGCAGATGGTTTGAAACCAGGCGGGACATGACTCCTCCCACTGAGAATCTATGCCCGATGGAGGCATGACGCCACTAGTCTGGTGTTGTGCCGACTGTGCTGCACCGCAGCAGCCTCACTGGCATATATACCGCTAGTGCAGCCTGGCATATAGTACCGCTAGTGCAGAGTGAATGGTCCCGCCAGACTATGCGGCCAAGGTTGGGTGCCGGGGTGTACTGGCTAAGTAGTACTTAGCTAGTAGCATAGCCAACTGGCGGAGTTTTATGTGCTAGGTAGGTTTTGGCCAGATAGTCGAAATGCCTGGTTGTAAACGGTAGGTAACAAACAAACAAAAAGGTACTGGCCAGAATATGTTAAGGGAGACCATTGCTCTTACCCCCATTGGGGCAGTGGAGGTTTTGGGTGATTTTGACCTAGCTGCTGGACCTCATGTGTAGGCATGCATAAACAAAACAAACAAAAATTTAAGGTGCGGCAACCGCAAAGGGCTGCTAAGTCGAAACGACCAAACGCACCAGCGGATGGGTCCAAAAACAATGGAATCCATACCACCAAGCAAGAGGAATACCCAAGCAGACATCCAACTACGGACACGGCAAATAGTAGCACCAGCAAACAAAGCACCAGCAGGAGACTGATGGGCATATATTGTCATACTCATGCGAGTGCTGGGGATTAAGCGCCTGAGCCCTTCAGAACCGCCGATTCAAACGGCTGGGACGAACAGATCAACGACGGCTTTGCTCGATTATGTAACCTAGCGTGCTGCGCTTTCTGCCAGGCTGCATCAGAACGATCGTACGCGCTTCCGTGCGTCATAACGCATCGCCTCCGCACCAGTTCGAGTCCAAGTGCATCAGGAGCCTTGCCAGACGGAGAAGCATGTATACGATGGGGACTCCAAGGAGACAGCTAGGGACCCAGGGGTTTGCAGCTAGATAGCCTATGATCAAGCCTTGTATTAAGGGGTCCCTATAGCCTTCATTTCTCAACTCAGCAAGTGTCTCTTACTTTGAAGCCTTCATCTCTCAACTTAGCAAGCCTTCACCAGCAGGGGTGGCCCTGAAGCCTTCATCTCTTAAATTTGCAAGCCTTCAAAGATAGGGCCACGTCACCCTGAAGGCCATATGCATTGATCATGCCAAAGTAAGGCTCGGCAACAAGATACCGCATGTTTCTGCCTTAGCCTCACTGCTGAGTCACAAAGATTGAACCTACGTACCAGCATTGTCGATATATATTGGTCAACAAGACGGATACCGCATTTGTGCCGCCTAGGTGCAGTAACAGGATGTTTGAATTCCTTCGTTTCCTGCTAAGTGGCCACAATTGCGGATACGGTCATTGGGGCGAAATCAAGCCAGCATGTGAGTCACTTTCACTGACAGATGGTTGGGGGTTGAAATCGGGGGACTCCTTCTAGATCCGGGGTCTGCCCTGAAGAATTTGGGGGTGCATAGCGCGACCAATGTTCTGAGATTTTCACTAGTTGCAGGAAACCCCCCGATTTGCTTTTGGTGCTTGGAGATTTCATGTGTTCCAATGAGAAAAGCACACCTTGAAATCACCCCCTGTTTAAATCGGGGGGACCGGCATAGCACCCCCCCAGCTGCTACCTCCTAGCTAGTTACAACAGACCTCCCCTTTTTTTCTGTTTGAAATAAGGGTTTTTGGGGGTAAAGATAGTTTTAGTGAGGTTTTGTCTTCCTTATGCAAAAGCAGTCCCCCTTCTTTGCCAAAACGTCCCCCTGATCTGGGCCAATTAACCCCCAATTTCAACCACCAACCCCCCAAATCTGAGGGGTGCATAAAGTTGAAGCTGCCTCATGATGCTGACTGATGACACTCGATGTGAATTGGGGGGTTTTCCCAAAATCAGGGGTTGTGCCCTGCAGAATGTGGGGTTGAAAGGGGCACGAATGTTCTGAGATTTTCACTAGTTGCAGGAAACCCCCCGATTTGCTTTTGGTGCTTGGAGAATTCATGTGTTCCAATGAGAAAAGCACACCTTGAAATCACCCCCTGTTCAATTCGGGGGGACCGGCATAGCACCCCCCAGCTGCTACCTCCTAGCTAGTTACTACAGACCTCCTCTTTTTCTCT
>OY744493.1:9535663-9833246 GCA_963556185.1 Pseudopediastrum boryanum
TTGCGTGGCCTGTCAGGGCTGTTTCTTGCGCTTGCAAGCCGGCTTGTTAGCGGCCTGACATCAGGCATATGTTAGGAAGTTATCGACAGGCTCTTATGAGTGCTAGCTGCCATGTTTCTGCTGTCTCATGTCCGATGTCATGTCCCACCCGGCCAGGGGCCCTCTCCTGCTTTGCAAGCAACTGTCAATCGGAGCCATCCACATTTCATTAACAATACTGTAACCCATCTCCTCGACCTAGCTGCCAACGCCACAGTGGTGCCCGCAGCTTCTGCAACGGGGGTTCCAGTCTGGAGCTTGGCGTGAGCTCTGCTTAAGGAGAGAAGCCCACAAGAAAGCAGTGCATGTCACAGTATTAATGACTAAATGGGGCATGGCGTCATGGGACCTGCTTGGACATCGCTGAAGCATGCAGGTGGGTGTGGGGTCTGTGGGGTGGGGCAGGGGTGGCAAGATATTGCCAGCAGTGGCATTGGTGAAGCACAGTGGCTAGCAGTTAACAGGGCAATTCGTAATAGCCATTCCCCACCTGCCTGATGACGGTATGATAGTGAATGTATTAGCATAATGAGAACCAAATGCTCAGTAGAGATGAAACATGATTCAGGCACTTTGATGGTACACCAAGGACTACACATACATTCAACTTACTCAGCATAGCAGGGTCAGCCTTCCTGTCCTTATACATACAGCCTGTACAGTCCCAACAGAATCATTAGTATCTGGTTCAGTTAACATGGCGGAGGCCAAGCACAGCCAATGAGACTGTGCAGATGGAATGCCAACAAGGGAGGTCCTGCTCCTTATGCTTTAAACATTGAGTCTTGCAGCAGTGGCGACAGCACTCATCAGCCGGAGCAGTTGTTGTGGCAGCGGCTTGGAATTGGCTTGAGGATCAGTAGCTAGTAGAAGTAGCAGCATTGCCAAATCATCATCATCAGCAGCAGCAGCAGAGCAAGGACTTTGATCAGCGCACGTCCTGACAAGCAAGAGCTGGAGTAAAATAATATTGGGGCACTCTGTTGGCAGCGAGTGAGCCACAAGAGCTATTGAGGCCGGCTAGTCGTATGTTGGCAGGCAGGAAGCAAAGGTCAGCTTTACAGAACCACTATGGGTGCTTGCAAACAGTGGGAGCAGCATGGCAAGCAGCAGGAAATGGTGAAGCCCAGGTTGCATGAGGCACAACAACGTTCGTATGTTAGGAAGAAGCAATAACAGCCAGAGCAGCCAAATTGTTTCTGAAGCAGGTCAATATAATAGAGGGGCCGCAGTGGTAGCAGTGCAATCCCCTCCATTTAACAGTATGTAGCTGCTGGTCAAGAGAGATAAGTTGTTATTTAACTTAATCCGGTAAGGGGCACCACTACACAGCCCTCCGGGCTGTGCAGCACCCAAGCATGACTCCAACCAGTATTTAGTGGGGTGTGGGTGAAAAGGCTTTAGTTCTGTTAAAAGAGACCACTGCACAGCCCTCTGGGCCGTGCGGCACCCAAGCATGACTCCAAGCAGTTTCTTAGTGGGGTGGGCTGAGTAAGTGCGAGCGATAGAGAGCCAGAGGGCTGCGAATTCTGGTGAGGCTGAGATAAGTAGACCTGAGAACTGTCCTACCTGAAAGCACTTCCACTCTTATGCGGTATGCCTGGCTGTTGTGTTTGTGCACTCACAAACCAAAACCTTCTGAGCCAGGTAACAGAAGGTTTTGGTTTGTGAGTGCACAAAGGCACTAGGTAGTGGATGATTACAGATGGCCCATCATCCATACAGGTCATGCGCCGTTGCACACTGACGTCTCCAGCATGCATGCTTCATGTATTGGCTCCAGACACAGTAGAGTGAGCTTAGGGCAATGCTGTACACCTGCAGTATCAGCTCCCTGCCAATGGGCCTGGAGTGCTAGACACCAGCAGAAAATATGACTGCTGCTCTGTCCCCAAGGCATGGTGAACGACAGAAGCTGTAAAAGCAATCGCAGCAGCGGCAGCATTTTCAGGAGCAGTGAGCAGGACTGTGAAGTAAGCATGGCGGGTGAAGCGGCAGCCGCAGCATGGACAGCAGCTGTTAAATGAGAATGACCAACAGGAGATCCCATAGCAGTGTTGCAGCCAATGCACAAGATGTGGCAGCTTGTTGATGGCGTGCAGGATGACAGAAGCAGGGGAACAATGACAGCACTGGAAATAGCACTACACATGCCCCTTGGGCAGCAGGAGGGGCAAGCAAGAGCATCAGGAGTTGCCGCTGTCATATCATCCTGCAGCGACCCGAACTGGCAGTTGTTCACAGCAGCAGTACCAGGGGGTTGACATCTCTACTCTAGCGGCTGTAGTGTCCACAAGTCCAATCCACTTGCGACAAGCTTGCTACTTGTTTGATGTGGTTGTGATGATTGTCAGGCCGAAATACCTACAAGTTGAACGATCTGAAAAGAATTAAAAAGCAGCTGTCCACTGCTTCTACTCAAAGCAGTGGTCTCGCCCACAAACAGATAATTAAAGGCAGCACAGGCGTACTCTTGATATGTCTCTATTCCTGTAACATGCATCTGCTGCCAATATGCCTCTAGCTTTGCCATGTTCTCATGCCTGACAATACTTTCGGACACATGCACAGCCAACAGCAAGCTCCTGCTGCTTTTATCCAGAGCTCACTAGCTTGTACTTGGTGCTTTAAGGGTGATAGCCATGTACAGAAGCACAAGGTCATGTCTTCGTTTCAAACACTTGGAGCTTCTCTCTGTGAAACATTTGCTTTGGGGCAAGCACCAGGCCTGCCGGAATGCATGCCATCAAGCATCAGGCTGGCAAAAGAACTGCTATATGCTGGGCAGCTATGCACCGCAAGACGCAGCTGTGTAAGATCCTTGCTGTGTAAGATGCACATAAGGTGTATATGTCCTTGAGACAACGCCTTGTCTGCCCCTTGGGACTCAGCCTGCCAGGATGCAAGATTATGTATATGAAAGCAGCATGGGTGGATGCAAGCAGCTCCAAGTCATGGATTGGATTGGACAACTACCGCAAAGCCAGACTTAAGGGGCTTGTGACTGCACTCTATGGGAGTAAAAGAGAAATTCTATGGGAGTGGCAAGGGCATGGCCTAGTCTGTTAAAACATAGTACACACTCCATGCCTCCCAAGCAAGGGTCTTTGCTCAACTACTTTCACCCTGATAGATCAGGTGAATCTGTGCACCGCTTTGCAGCCGTGCAGCGCCTGCGGCATCACTACAACCTGCCTAGTTCCAGCCATATTCTGATTCTGTCATCCCACTGCTGCAGCTGCCAGATCAAAAAGTGTTTAACGATATGACCTTACGTGTTCACCATGTAGGTTTAGTCTGGACTGTGCATTATAAAGGGGTAGGCATAGTATTAAGCACCTCATTGTAGTATACCCTTGTGCATGCTCTTAACCTGTACGCCAGGAAAACCTGTGATGCATTGAGGCACCAACTACTCTTCTCCTATTCCAAGGGTTGCAGTGAGCTGCCGGCCCAACCTCATCCAAAAGAATTTGCGAGCCTCTTCAAAGCAAATGGTGCCAGCTGCTAGAACAGTAGCAGAGTCCATGAACAGCAGATATGTTGGAACTAACTATGCAGGCGTTCTGCCGACCTCCATATAGCACAGCAGAACATACAACATCATGGCCAAGATGTACTGGTTTTGAAAAGATATGTGCTGCCCCCATGCAGTGTACCCTTGGCAGGTTTGCATTATTGTGTACTTGTCATAGCCCAGCCTGTATTGATCTAGCAAATACCCAGGTGCTGGCTTTTGTACGCTTGTCAACAATGCATCCTTGCTGTACAATTACTGTCACAGTGTGATATGGTCTGTCCATATGTCATTATTGCTTCAAACTATTTCATGAACACGCCTGCTGGTTGCCCCCGCCATGGACTACTGCCTACAGGCATGCTGTCCAGAAACGGATGCTGACCTAGAAGAACAATCTGCTTAGCAATAGCAGCCTCCAGAACTTACCTGCTGAAGCTGCTAGATAGCTCCGTGCCCTGCAGACATACATGGCTTGGCTGCTGATCCCATACTCCTGAGTCCACGCCTAAAGTACTAAGACACGGGAATGGACCCTCTTTGGCCTGAGCCTTCATGTTAACAAAGGAAGCTGCACGTCGATGCCATCTCGTGCCAGGACTACTAGCTGGGCGCTTCGGTGCTGCTACAATCTAAGAGCATAGCTTGTAAACGTTTGTGCAGTAAGACGACGCTTTGTGTACAGGAGAGATAACTGTCCAGGGGTCCTAGTCTCTGCTTCACTACCAAACATGCATGCGTGCCAAAGTTGAAACGCTTTCCAGCTCATTCGTAACCCCAGACTGCGTCTGGACACTATAGTATTCCTAGCTTCTCACATGCATGCAAGGGGTGCTGGGCTATCAGGAAGCAAAGCAATCACGCGCGTGCAGGCGCACGATGCACGAAATGTGGCCAAAATGTCTAAGAACTTGCGTTTTCAAGTCCGCAAGGTTTCCGTCAGGGGCTCTGCTGGCGGAGAGAATAGAAGAAACACTGGTGACGCGGGCTACAGCTCACGAGTCTTTTGAGCGGTTGTAGCTGCGCGGACCTCTACGGAGATTGAATTGCTTGTAGGGCCCGCCGAAGGCCTTTGCCAGTCCAAACACGTCTTCGATCATTACCTTGTATGTGTTCGCGGACTTTGGCATGAAAGGCTGTTTGCAGCTTGACCGTATAGGCGCGGTTCGTAGATACATGGCGTAATGCCGCCCGAGCTGAGGTCTCGATATTGCAAACAACGAAGCGACAGGTGCAGGGTACAATCTATCCTGATGGTGAAGAATAGTTATTTGATCGAGTTTGGAGAGATAAGAACGCTCAGGGCATCTACAATGAACCTCTAGTGACCTGAACATGAGCCCAGCTTGCAGCAGTGCAAATCTGTATTTAGCGCGTCAAGGGATTACCACAAAGCCGCCATAAGGACACAAAGAAGCGTATAGAAGAAGCCCCCAATGCAGCAGCAGCAGGGCAACCTTAGGAGAGGCGAACATGAGGCCTTCTACCGTGATCACCCTCACCCACCCTGAAGCTTCCATGCCCAACATGCAGGCACAAAACAGCGGCATCAGAATACCTCTGGCATGAAGCAGCAGTAGACAAGATGATAGAGGAGCTTCAGGAGCACAACGCAGACCGGCACCAGTATGATGGATTGCTGTTGCAGCTAGCTAAAGCATCTCAACACCAACTGGACATTGCATGTCCTCCAAACAGTTAGTGCCCTCACCACAGCAACAAGAGAGATTTTTCTCTGACACAGCATCAGATGCTTATGAACCAAGTCGCAAAAGCAGCAGCAGCAGCAGCACAGCGGCTTCAGCAGCAAGAGTACGCTGGAGTGGAAAACCAGTGTCTTTACCATCAGGAAGATCAACACCCGCAGCCTCATCACATGTCTCTACATGAGGAGAATATCTTCTCAGATCCCTTATCACCTTGGCCCCTCAGGATACAAGGCATCAGCACCCGTGCTGGACAGAGCAGCAGCAAATGTTTGTGCTGATGCAAACCTCAGCACCATACCAGCAGGTGTTAAGGGCTTCCACAGCAGTCAGCGCGACACTTGCTACAATAAATGTTGATGGTCTGTCATAAGTTCCTTGATCCTTTGTGGTGATATGTGGTTGGACCAGGCTTGGATAATACACGAGCATCTAGCACTTGTCACACAGCTGCTGCATGCCCAGGCATGATCTTTATGAGTGTGGCATGTTACTCCAAGCTCCTGTTGGGTGGAGAGGATGATATGTCTTTAAGATGGCCATGCCTTGCACTCAGTTTACCTGTTGCTGGTATCACCTGCATCTCACTGGCACAACAGCAGCTGCCTTTGTAGACCTATGCATGACCTGCTTTGGCCAAAACCCTGTCATTCTACTTCTTTTGTAATAGGCATCCCATGTGAAGTGTGGGAGCAGCTATACATGTGATCCAGCAGGCATCTTGGGCCATCCTTGTTGGTGGGGTCCAGATCGCATCGACATGACGGGTCCTGAGGCTTTAGTGTGTGTTTCTCAAGGCATTGAAGCACTCCAAGGTCTCTTATAAGTAAATGTTACATGTTTCGATGGAGCGAGACAGCTTGCATGCATGGACAGGGTGGATACTGGGGCAAAACGGGTGTTTTCCACCCCCCATGTTCAGGCACGTCGTTGGGGACTTGCCCCAGCTCCTTCTCGCACAGGAACCAGGCAATAGGTTGGAAAACATCTATAGATTACAGCCTTAAAGTTTGGAGCGAGAAGGAGCTGGGGCAACCCTCCAAATCGGTTCGCGCAAGCTCAGGTGCTGATTCGGCACCCCGCGTCACCAGTGTTTAATAGAAGAGAGTGCCGAGTTACACGGCGGAGTGAGTGTCTGTGGACTCCAAAAGCCGCACGGGGCTCCACCGCTATCCACAGGCCTATGCTATGGTATGGCTTTCATGCATACCCCATGCTACGGGGCCTCATATCCTGCCGTGTGGAACACGTTGTAGTTACTCCCCGTGAATGTTCCAGAGCCACAACGCCAAAATCCAACGGCCTCAGGCCGAAGAGAACGACGCTGCGTAATCGGAATGCTTTTGTACGAATTCTTTCTAAGTAGCTGGCATACTATTTTCTGCTGTGGGCATCGTTGACTCCCAACCGCCCAGCATGCGGTCAGCCCGGAGGCAATTATGTTAATTGAAACGCGTTCAAACGCGCACAGAAGCTCACCTAAAATGATCATATGCCTGCCTTCAGCTGTCCTGAAGTGCCCAGGCAATGAATGATATCTTCCGGGTGTCCTGGACATGACAGTTCGAGGGCCGTGGGCGAGGGCGTGAGCCAGCCCTAAACTGGAGAGGCTCATGGCAGGGCACTTGTATGGAACGATTAGAGGTGGATGATCTTCGCAGCTGGAGGTCTCAGCTCTGTGTATCTTCCGCTATCTGAGGGCCTGCCAAGGCAGCAGTTAGATCCTTTGGGCCTCCCCTTTGGCTGGCCAAACCGCATAGTACGCTCCACCAGCTTCCATCAGAAGGAAACCCCCTCTTTTTGCTCATATACAGCCCGAATTACTGCTCACCCAAAGCAAATCAGCAGTATTGCGCCCTGCTCATATGATTTTTGCATATACAAAAACAGCACTGCATGCCTTATCTGTTTGGGCACGGCTGACATGTTGACAAAAGCAAGCAGCCATTGCATAGATGGAGCATCAGCAGCAGCATGGCATAGCTACCTGTCTTGGCAGGTGTTTTAGCATGGTTGGTCACAGAGGAGCAGTGAAATATGGCCTTGGTCAACTCGTGCAGAAGCTCGATGCAGCAGGGCGGATTGTTTGAGATGGTTACCTAGACCCAAACATGAAAATGTCTGGAAGAAGTCGTAGGGAACTTGACATGCCATTGGACTTGATGTGAACTGGACAGCAGATACCAATGTTGGCCGTATGCAGCCGTGTGCATGATGCATGAGCTTTTGCTTGACCGTCAGTCTGACCATTGCTCCTGCCTTGTGCCATCTCCATGCAGATCACTGTATAGACGGGCTGGATATCTCGACCTCCTCGGCTTTTGCTGAACATCTGCAGTGAGATCCGCAGGCTTTGGGAAACTACCTTCAAAGCTTCCCTGCCAGGACTTTTGAGGCGACAGAATGGAGCACCGGAAAGCAGTCAGGTAGTCCTCTGCCTTAAGGATTCCCATGCATAGCAGCAGCAGCGCCATTGTGCCACAATATAAGGGCATACTGTGCGGCCTTTCGATGGACGATGCACATGGTGGTAAATATAACTCGCTGCAGGTGGTAAAGACCTTGTCTGCCTTTCTATATGCACGTTCCCCAACTGTTGTTCTGGGCTGTATTGCGGATGATGTCTTCTTTTTGTACAGTCCTGTCCATTTGGCTTACTTTTGAACATGTTTTGCAAGAGAGAAACACAGCTTGACTCTGTCATGTGTGACGAAGAGACAGAGGAGGAGCCATCGCCGAGAGAAGAAGACAAACCTAGACATGGAGGTAAGTGGGCTGGAAGTAGTAGAACACCCTTTGGGAGGATGAAGGTAGACAGCAACGGCAGGCCTCAGCAAGGTTACCACGGGCAGTCAGCAGGGCTTGGTGGGTCTTGTTTGAAGCGTCCTGTTTGAACAGAAGATACATGTAGGGTACATGCATCGAGCCTGCATGAGAGGACGGAGTGAAGTACAGCAGAAATGACAGGCAATGATGTGCTGGAGCCACGGTATTTAAAACACGGCTTGAGACAAGAGCTTGTTATTCAAGGGCAAGTGACAGATGCCTTCTTTTTTCTTGTGGAGGTGTCAATCTTGCAGTGGGTTTTGGTCCCACCAGTAATGCCAGTAGTTGCAGAAAATTTTTGGGTTCAAGACAGGTGTCCTGCTGACTGCATATGGCCAGTCAGATGTGCCAGCGAGTAGGCGCTGCATTTCCTGCCAGCTATGTACTAAATGGCGAACGATGCACGGGAAGCCAGTGCGCTTGCTGCTGGTTAGCATCTGATGCTGCCGATAGCTTATGTGCTATGAGTGCCTATTATACCAGGCCAAAGTGGGACCAGAAATATTTGCATAGCTGTCAATATTGTTGGAAGTGTATTGGGATAGGTTTTATGAGAAGGCTTATGTCCCATTCACAACCTCGGTTGCAGTCATGTGCAGCATCCCTGTGGTTAGCAGTATTGTGCAGTCAACCTTCAGAGCATCTGCAAACTGAGCATTCACAAAGAGGGTAGTTGCTACACATTTGCTAACAGTCACTCATTGTTGATGCTGCTGTGCAGGTATCACATGGGAAGAAAACTTCATGACTGAAAATGGGGCAGTCCTCTACAAGTGCCAATGCCTACAGAGCTAGTATGACTTAGTGTTCATTCCGAGCCATAGCTGGCATGTTCATCTGCTCAGTGGTAAAATATTGCACAGTAAGGGTATGCTCAATGCCATTGGTATGATATAAGAAGCCCGATGGTGCTGTAGCGGCCTTGTTTGAGTTTGGGTGCTGTTATGTGGGCCTGGTTGTTTGTGGGCATGTTCAGGTTGAAGGTGGGCAACACCAGTCTGCTGCTGGAAGCTTGTGCTTGGCTCGCTGCAGCTATTGTATGGGAGTTCAAAATACTGCATATACTCCGGCAACGTTTGTGCATAGTACCCGTGGTTACAGAGATGAAGCTCCTGAGTGGCTTTTTGATTTACAAAGCAGCTTGGCTTATTGGGTGTGAGTCAAATGATGTTGGAAGTTGTGAGAGTGATCTTTCTAATAGATGTGGTGGTGATAAAAACGACTTGGTTGAAGTGGATACTACTGAGTCAGTTTGTTTTTTTGAACTCTTTGAGCCTTGTTGGCTCTGGGTTCCGCTGCGTTCTTTTAATGTAATTCTCGTACCAATGAGGCTAAAGGCTAGCTCCTATTCGGTTACATAACTGAGGACGTTCAGTTACATAACTGAGCTCAAACTGAGCCGTAGTTGGTTGAGTGGCCGTCAGTTACATAACTGAGTATAACTGAGCTTTCCTCAGTTACGTAACTGAGCTTAACTGAGCTATCTAACTGAAATTGGCTCAGTTAAATGCACAACTGACCAGTTAAGCTCAGTTAAGCCCAGTTATGCTCAGTTAAGACCTTTAACTGAGCTGGCCCTGTGTAACTGAGCCATAACTGAGCCTAACTGAGTCAGTTAAGCTCAGTTATGGCTCAGTTAAGCCCTTCAGTTAAAATTTTGGCTCAGTTACAAGGGGGTTACAGTGGTAGGGAAGTTGCTGCTAGTAGTGCGACGATGTCCCCCGGATTCAGGCATAACAAACAAACAAAAATTTAAGGTGCGGCATAGCACAACCAGAGAGTATCAAGGCCCACTTGCAGCCAGCCAGACAGGAGACCGCTTTGCAACTTGATGCTTTCAGAGATCTTTAAGCTGGGTTGACCATATCTGCATACTATCAACACATGCAAATGGCGCTGGCTAGAGCCCCCACCTTACCCATCTACCTCCAAAAAAACAGAAAACAAAAAACTGATACCACCTGCCGCAGTATAGAACCCCCCCTGATAAAAAGAGGCTTCCTTGACCAGTCTACCGCATAAACAAAACAAACAAACAAAAATTTAAGGTGCATACTGAACACATATGACATCACCTGCACCTGCACCTGCATCTACCAAGGGACTTCTCACTGGTGAATAGGGCCCAAAGGCCCCAAGACCCCTCCTCTCCCCCTTTAGGACATCTGCACCCCCCTCCCCTCCCCCTACAATATTGGGGCACCCTCCTGGTGTCCCCACTGACCTTTGAGCACATGCCAAAGAAGCCGCTTTAGATGTAAGGGTTCGCAATGAAAGTGACTGCGCACGTTTCCCATGTTTCTTAGACAGAAGCAGAGGGAGACGAATTATGAAGGGCCTGGGTCCAGCTACATAGTATTTACAGTCGGATTGCGCTGCATACTGAGTCTGGCTGACTCAGATCAAGGCCTGATGCAGTTCTGACCAAGGTATCATCGATGCCTTGGATGGTGCCATCAGCACCAGGCGAAGTGATGGCGTTCCGCTGGTACAATTACAACATCACTCCGCACCCTCTGCCCCTAACACGAAGGTTAGGAGAATCTATGCTATCAGCATAGGTGTTGACTAATAAAGATGACGTCCTAGACTGAAGCTGTACTGGTTCCAGTCAGCCAATATGCTGTGGACTTACGTCTCACAGTGTAGCTGCCATGTATGTGCTATGTCATACGATTACGATTACGATTACGATTACATCATAGACATCTGGACTTTTGACTACTGCTACAGCAGCGCTTGTAAGGTCAACAGAACCTTACATTCCTCCCCACCTAGAACAAACTACCTACTGTAGCTGGGAGACAAGGAGACGGGGACCAAAAGCATAATACTGATGCATGGTATATACAATGAGTTGCCAAAGGCCAACAAATGCAACAGTATATCATTTGGGGGGGTAGCTCAAGTTGGTAGAGCAGAGGACTTCGAATCCTCAGATCCGGTGTTCGAGTCCCGGTCTCCTCGCCGCCCTTAGCCGGGGCCTCTCAAGAAAAGGTTACAGGTATCCGCGTTGCCTATACAATGGATTCGTCTGTTCAATGGGCTAACGGTCTGATCAACTGGGCAACACCGTCGCCGCAAGGCCGTCCGATGAGTCAGTCTGACTTCCGGTCTTGGACCCGGACGTTAAAATTGGTTTGTTTGTTTGTTCTGACTCGTAACCGACTTCTAGCCACCTCGTCTCAATAGAACTTCCTTTTACTTCTGATGGACCAGGTTCCAGTATTTCTGCCCATGGAGCCTAGGTCGGCTACGTACGGGCGCCCCCTTTGAGGGGCCACGATGTAATCGTAATCGTATCTGCTACTAACAGCTTTGTCCTTAATATCTTGTCGCTTAGAATGTTCTTTGCCCCTTGCGGTTGCCGCAGCCCTTTGCGGTTGCCGCACCTTAAACTTTTGTTTGTTTGTTTTGCCCCGCTAGCAACACCGCCAGCCACGGGATTAGGTGGGGGCATTAAAAAAGGGCACTTGAAAGTCTGGCTGGTAATAGATGCCACACCCGCCCTTTATGTTTGCTTGCTTGGCATGTGGCCGGTGGCAGCCGTACCAGAATTTGCAAAAGGCCACGGCCGTTGTTGCCGCTATAGGAGGACTTGCCCAAACTGAATTTGTATCATCAAAGGGCATGGCAAATCCACGAGATGGATGACTGAAGAGGGTTGAGGGCTAATCGTGATACGGGTGCTTCGCAATCACTGTTGAATTGGTGCAGTTGGTTGGCCACCTTACTTCATGTTTGGGGACCCATGATTTGGGGACAATGGTGGGGAGGCAAGTCAGGTTACATGCGGGTAGCCATCCCACTATCATTCCTTTCGTTGGTACAGATCTGCCCGGCAGTCCGTGTAGGTGCCCGCGGGTGGTCTCCGTCTCCAGGGTGCATGCACTCCCTCATTTGAGCATTGCAGTACATCATAGTGCCGGAACGAGGTACACAAGAGGCTGAGTCTTTGATCTGTACATTATGTGCTTTAACATTCACATGATGTTGGATTTGTGAAAAACGCTCAGGCAGTGCGAGGCAAGTGTGAAACGTGAGCCCATGGGAGGCCGGGTGGGCGTGGGCCTATCCTGGGCTATGTGAGGCCATCCTTCCCGCGTATCCCGTTTGTTAAGGGGCCAAGGCGTGTTAACACGACACTAATTGCCCCAATAATTAGTTCCGGAAGTGGACCACGTTGGTTGTATGCCGGGGAGATGTGCCTGTCCGTGGCAACGACGCTGACATGAAGGGAGTACCAGGGCCCGGAGGATTGTAAACTACCTGACTACCTGCGATATAACCGTTAAGATCATCCGCTTGAAAAAAGACGGGCTGACCTGCAAACGGTCATGAATCAGCCATTCACGATAACAAATCCCTTAGTCACGAAGGATTCTTACTGAACTTCAAGGTGATCTTCTAGTTAATAATGGTTAGCGGTGATTCTACTGCGTCATGGGACGCCCGGGGAATGATAGAACGGAACGGAAGTGGCCAGTGGCCGCCCTGGCCACTTTCGTTGCGTACTTGTTGCGGTCTTCTGCGTACAAAAGACTTGGCTTTCGACCAATCATGAGCATCCTATACTTTCTTATTTGAAGCTTAGCAAGTCCTCCTATAACAATCTAGGGCCGTTGATAGCAACATCTGGCTACCTGTGACCTTTCCAGTGCTTGCTGGGATCTCCACCAAGTAGGTACTCGGGCACAATACCAACATGCACCACCCAGTGCTGTTCTCGTTGTGGTGCTTGTATTTCTGCATGCTTTTCTGTTGACTCAGGTTCTCTTCTATCTCCCTAGTCTGCAAGGGTTCCGCCATGGTACCAGCTCAGACTCAAACCCTGGCCAGGCATGTCTTCTTTCACCCGAAAAGAGTCCTGAGATGTCTGCTTAGGGTATACCTCGCATGTACATTGTTGTTTAGCTAGGGTTACCTCAGTGCCCATCTGGCCATCCTGGCCAAGGGCTGTACGAATGTACGAACAGCAACTCGCCCTTGTATGACCTATCAAGCAACTGATTTGATCTGCTAACTCTATCGGTTGCTGCTATTGTTTGCAGGGTCGGTGTGGGACACCCAAGATGGGCTCACACTCCAAGCGACCAGTGTCGCTTCTCGCGTGCATCATACTGCTTGCAACGCTGGCAGCCTCACCATGTCAGGCCCGCACATTGCATCAGGAAGATGACATTGCCGTGCCAGCTTACGTCCCCGCGTTTGCGATCCATACAACGTCCGGAGATGCCCTTGCTGAAGACGTACTTTTCGCTCCTGTCGAGATCGAAATCGATTGCAGCAGCGAAAAGCAAGTTGTTATGTGCAGTGATATCCCCTTCGAAGCCGCCCAGGCACGCCGTGATTGCTGTGCTGCGAACCGTGAAGTGGAACCTACACCTGAGATTGCTGCCATGATTGCAGCAGCTGAGGAGGCCCAGTATGTCACAGCTGCAGCTGCCCCTCTCAATCGCCCCGACCTCGATTCCGCCGGTGCTGTGGGCAGGCCCCCCGCCTACATCTACAACGCGACTTGCCTGAGAAGCACTATCGCCCAGGTGCCTTCCTTCACTGGCACCATGAATGGCCAGCTATTCAACTGGACTGTCCCTGTTCTCAATGCCACAATCATCAGCAGGATCAAGTCTGCCGCCATGGCCACCCTTCAAGCCAGCAGCGCCACTGCTTGGATGGTCAATGCACACAATGCCCTGCGCAAGGTCAACACCACGAGTGGCTTCATCCATCCCGGTACTGCTGCTGGTCCCCAGGAGCTCGCCTTCCTGCACTACAAGCTCTCAACCGCCAACCCCGCCATCACCATCGCCCGTAACAGCCTCCTTACCGGTTCCGGTGTTCCACCCAAGAACTACGGCTCATGGGCCCCTCCCACCAACACCCCTCTCTCCAACTACACCGGCCCCTATGACATGGCCACAGTCGCCATGAAATGGGCAGGCCTAGACGGAACCGGAACCATCTGCCCTTCTAACTACCCCACAGGTGCCCCCCGAAACCAGTGCGGACATTTGGCCTTTGTGGAGCTCGATGCCGTCCAGGCCTACAGGCAAGCTATGGCTTGGTGGGCTACCAACAATACCGGTTATGCCAACAATGCCCAAAGGATCATCGATGGCTGGGCCACTGACAACAAGAACTGGGGCATTTTGCGTGAGAATGGTCCTCTGGAAGCCGGGTGGGGTTGTGCTGCCATGGCTAAGTCCCTGGAGTACCTGAAGAACAAGCCGTGGAGTGGGTACAATCCTGCTGTGGAGGCTCGCTTCATGCAGTGGTTCAACACTGTGATGTTCCCTCAGCTGGACTGGCTGGTAAACAACACCATCAGCAGGACCAGAGGTGGCGAGCCTAATGTCTACAGCAACTGTAAGTGTGCTCTAGTCAGATAGCCTTGCAGACCTTAGTATGCATCCCTGCAGTTGCTCTGTTCTAAGGCTGCTTTGCCAGCTTCTGTTTTCTTCTGACTGTGAGCTGTACCATATCCAAAAAAGGAGGTCTGAATGCTTAGGGCAGAAACATGTCTCGACAATGTGGGGTCTTGCTTGTGTAGATAACTGCTATGCACCTTGTAATGCTCAGGCTGTGCCAATTTCAAAGCTTGAGCAGTCTGCAAATTTTACAGCTTGAGAAGTTACAACCAGCTACATCAGGCCTTTCAAGCCCCAGATGAGCATTCCGTTGCTGCTCTGCCCACCCATCATTGCCTGCAAACACCCTTTGCACCCCCCATATCAATATTGCAGATGTGTTTGCATTAACAAGCATCAAGCGCATCCAATATGCAGAAGCTCCTCATCACAAACCTTACCCTTTTTTACTTGCTTGTTGCTGTTGCAGGGCAATCAACTACTGCCGACTGCCTGATGGCTGTTTCCATCCTGAGCGACAACCGCGTCCTCTACAACCACGCTAAGGCCCACTTCGTCAACACAACGAACGACTACCTCCGTTGGGGCCGTGGTGCTTTTGCCGTAAACCGCATATGGGGCGAGGCAACCGAAACTCTCCGTGACATCTACCACACCGAGTTTGCCCTTGCCGGCTTGCTCTACGTTGCCGAAATGGCCTGGCAGCAAAACGAGGACCTTTACAGCACCAACAACTACGCTCTGGCAGCTTCCCTTGAGCTCCATGCCCGGATTATCAATGCAGCCCTGGCTGGTAACAATGAAACCATGCTGCCCCCCGGCTTCAAGTTTTACGACAAGTCCATGCCTACTCCTGCAGCTGCCTGCCCTGCCTCGTGCACCACCACGAGCTGCTCTTGGAAGTTTGACAGCCGCACCCAGCTCTGGTCCGCTTACAACAGCTCCAATGTGATCGTGTGTACTCTGAGGGACAATATCAAGTACATTGTGGGCCCCTGGGCTCTCCCTTCCAACTGGGAGATGGGCTTCAACCATTATGTAGGTAGGCTGGGCATGTGGCTGCCTGAGACCGCATCCCTTATTGCTAAGAAGTGGCCTGATTACTATGAGTTCCATTGGGGTTTGACCACCCTTACTCATGCTGACACAGCCTCCATGCTCTGGCGCACAGGCGTTAGGGCTAGCTCTATCTGTGTTTAAGAAGCCACAGGCATGCAGCCCATGCCTCATGCTTCTCTGCAGTGTGTATAAAGCTACTGGACAGCATCAGAAAAAGCAGCTGCAAAAGATATGGTATGACCTGGGTGTGTTTCAAGCTGCAGCAGCAGCTTCAGCAGAGAATAGAGTTGTTTCAACAGATTACCTGTATTTCATGGATGTTTTAAAGCATCAGACATGGGTTTTCAGCTGGTTTCAGATCAAAAGGCGCTGTAGCCTTCTGAGCCAAATGGAAGTCAGGGAAGCTTCTGGATCGTGCTAGCATTTCATGGTGCATCTTAACAGAGACAAAAGCAAGGCAAGCATGGCAAGGCTTTACAGCTGTAACCCCAAGTAACAAAACAATGCTTATCAGATCCCAACTTCTTTGCTTTGTTACTTCAGCAGCCTTGCCATGCCTGCCCTCTGCTGCATTCATTTGACCCATCAACAATTGACTAATCAAAGCACGCTACCCCTGCTAAATGGATCTGTTGTATGCAGACCACAGCTTGATGGCTGCGGTTGCAAACAACAGCTCCATTATTTGCTCTGATAATGTGCTGGCGCCTCAATCCCAGAATGGTTGGTGCTGGGGTGAGATCATACATTTGGGCCATCTGGCGGTCTGTTAGCACGATAAAATGGGTTGACTATTTGGGCACCTGGGTTGTTCAGTGGCAGCATGCATCTGGCTGAGTCACTTGAGTTACTGGGAACGGACACCTGATTATCCAGGGGTACTTAGTTGCTTTGCATGGCAGTAGGTTGGTTTGGTCTTTGGCAATATTGCACTGAGCACCTTCTGCCTGAATTACTTAGGCTAGGTGTGAATTCATTATGTGGTCTGCATACATCATTCAGGGAACCTGCAAAGGGCATAGAGGCTTCATTGCACTCTTGTCTGGGGCCCCTGGGCACCAGTTAAATTCTGGGCCCAAATGCCAAGTGCACATCTGCTTTTTGCCACTTTGACTGGCGCAGTATAGCATGTCACTAAGGCATCGGAAGCTTGCTGCTTGTCCCATTTGCAACAATGAACAAGCAGTGATGCTTCCTCTAGCACTACGACAAGTGCATCCAGCAGCAAAGCTTGCTGCAAACAAATGCTCTGCATTGAGCATTGCATGGTTCTTGGTTGGCTGTTCCCCCTTTGGGAGTTTAGAAGAGAAGGGCACTTGTTGTTCTTGGGGGGTTTGTCTTTCTTTGCATGGGACGGGATCCCTGGATTCTGTGCCTTGCAAGGCCTTCAGTGTATTTCGCTTCTCTGACCTGCTGTGGTTTCATATCATCAATGGGACACTTGATACGTATGTGGGGTTTTTGCATTGCGTGCTTGAAGACCGTGTTTGGCATGTGGTGCTTGTTGGTTGCATATATCTTACGTCAGGGGTGATGGTGTATTTACTGGGCAATGTGTGATTGCCTGGGCGTGTGGTGTGTATTTCTTGTCGATTCCTGGGGTGGAAGTGAGCCCTTGATGGGCCAGCAAGAATTTGAAGAGCACATTTCACTGCTGCAAGGGCACTTAATAGGACACATGGTACTAAATGTTTCACTGCACTAACCAAGGGGTGAGTCAAGGGGGGATTTTTGCAGCTTCACATGGTGCAATGCATGCTACAGTTTTGGCTGTTGGGAGCCTTTGGGCGCTTTCATTGGAGGAAGGTGTGCGAGGTCGCCCTTTGTTGTGGGACCCCATGGGTTTAAAAGGGACCTCCCCTCGTTCAGTGTTGTTTTTGGTGCATTCATACATCCCTTTGCTTGGCGAAAGTGGAGGCAGTGACTTTGTAACGCATGTGGTTGTTTTCTTCCTTGTGGGGCCTGCATCGGCTGCCTATCTTGGAAGTAAAATTTGGTTCAGGGCATTGGTGCATGGCTGTATAGAACATTGTCGCAATTGATGAGCAGCATTGGCAGGGTTTGAGTAGTCGTGGGTGGTCTCATTCTGTCTCCTTGCAATGCAAGATGGAGTTTTGTAGCCCGACAGATGGCTGTTGCCTTGTGCTCTTTCGTTCGCTGTGGTTGATGTGGCCTATGGCCAGATAGGCATGCACTGCATTCTTTCATACTGTGGGAGGTCCCGTTGATGAGCTGCTGCTCTGGGTCTTGTTGGTAAGTTGAGGTACAGCTGCATGATGTGCTCACCAGTTTGGTGGTTTGGCTAATAGCCACCCTGTTTAGGATGGTGGTAGTGCTCATTGTGGAAAGGTGTCTACAAAGGTGACAAATGCATGTGCGAGCTACCACTATGTTTGGTGTGCAGGAAGTACGTCCGTGTAGTGGTAATTGAAAAGACATCAATGCTGTGTTTGAGTGCAAGGAAAGGAAGGAGGGTTGATGGGATCCTGGTTTGTAGCCTTGCAAAATTGGGCACCAAGATTGCATATCTATGGTCAACGAAGCTCAATTTCAAAGCAGCGTTGTAACCAGAGAGACAGCGAGGGGCTATACAACTTCATGGTTTATGCACATGCATGCAGCTAAGGCATTTGTAGCTGCTTGTTTAGGGTGCACGAGGGTAATGTTTGGACAGAGTGGCAGTATCTTCGTTTGCATTTGGGCCCCGTATTACAGGCGGCTAATGTTGCAGGATCTACGGAAGAGAACAACTGCATAGCATTCTAAAAGTCACTAGAGGTTGGTAATGGATGCATTTGGTTGGATACGAAGAGAGCCTGCATCATTTCACTGGGCAGTGGCCCTGTGTATTGCTTTGTTAGTTGGATTCAGGGAGAAGAACTGTTCTGTTTCAACAGAAGCATGTGCGATATTGATATGGCAGTAAGAGATTCAAGCACAAGCAGCATTGCTGGACAGCACTCAAGAGATTTCGGGGGGTTTGGGGGCCCATGAGATTCAAGCACAAGCAGCATTGCTGGACAGTACTCAGAAGAGATTTCAGGGGGTGTGGGGACCGGTGAGACAGCAGTTGGCAGGGTATGTGGCTGCATGAGATGGCCTTGGTTTGCATATGTTGGCTGCAGGACCTTGATTTATGTCCCTCTGCGTGTGTATTGCATCAGTTCAGAAGGATAAGCAGTACAATGACTCAGGCAGTACAATGGCATTACAAGATGATGATGATGGGATGTTTTCATGACTATTTTAATGCTTGGCCAACTTGCTGGGGCGTTTGTGTGGCTGGATCACTTGCTCTATATGTGGGGGATGCAATGTGCTTGTTCCTTTCTAACACCTGTTTTGTAGGCATGAGAAAGGACTACCTGCAGTTTCTGACAGAGATTTAATTTCCACCTTGGTCTGTGATGCGATTTGCTTTCAGTAGCATTGTCTTCGAATTGTGGGAAGTTCACTCTGTCTATCGTAAATATCTATATCAACGCAACTAACTGGTACTATTGTGGATGAGAGCCTGACACTCAGTACAGCATGGGAAGCACTTGCGTTTGTCCTTGTGTGGAAGTTATGTTGATGTGTGAGTACATTGGGTCAGATTTTTGTGGCTGATGGATCCCCTTGTCTTGTCCTAGCAGCCCTCTTACGGTTGCCATATCCGTGATTTGTTTGTTTGCTTATCTCTGATAGGGTTGGTTGTGCCGTTGCTGGAAGCATCCAGTACAGCAAGGATCCAAAAGGAGTTGAGGTATCATGTGTCACGAGTATTGCTGATGGGGTTTGGTTGCCCTCTTGCGGTTGCCACATTGAACTTTTGCTTGTCTGTGTGTTTTTGTGGTTGGGCCTTTAGTGGAAGCATACAGTACAGCAAGCTTAACAATCTGAACTTGGATATCCAATGCATGTTTCCCCAGCATTGCCGATCGAGTTGATTAAGTTCAGCTGTTGCTGGAAGCATCCAGCACAGCATGGCTAGTCAAGCTAAGGTATCGTGTGTCAATTCTGCAGTACTGCCGATGGGGTCAGGTTGCATAGCCATTGCTGGAAGCATCCAGTACAGCAAGGCTATGTATCCTGGGAAAATGGGTTGATATTATGTTCCAGTGTGACGGAGAACTTATGTACCTGTATTGTGAAGTGTGAGCACACGTTTTATTGGTGGATCAGTGAGGTTGGTAGTGCCTTTTATGCTGGAAGCATAAGTACAGCAAAAGCAAGCTCTTGTGTGTGTATATATTGAGACGGAAGTACATATGGTGGTGCTGGGTCCGGAGCTCTGTCTGATATGTAAGGCACAAAGTTGATAGGCGGCACTTTGGGAGGGAGAGAACTACGCAGAGAAAGGGCAGTTTGGGGACACAGCAGATATATACGAGACAAACCAACGAAACATTAAGGAGATAAGGGGGGGGTAGCTCAATTGGTAGAGCAGAGGACTTCGAATCCTCAGATCCGGTGTTCGAATCCCGGTCTCCTCGCCGCCCTTAGCCGGGGCCTCTCAAGAAAAAGGTTACAGGTATCCGCGTTGCCTAGACAATGGATTCGTCTGTTCAATGGGCTAACGGTCTGATCAACTGGGCAACACCGTCGCCGCAAGGCCGTCCGATGAGTCAGTCTGACTTCCGGTCTTGGACCCGGACGTTAAAATTGGTTTGTTTGTTTTTACTTCACGGCATATATATTTATAGCGCTCGCGACACGTCACAGATGATAGTGCAGGCGTGCTTCAGCTCAAAGCTGTGTGTGTGCCATCTGGATGGGACGGCCCGTGTTCGGCGAGACAAGGGGCAGCATCTGTGCAAGCCCTACCACTGTACCCCCCCTTGTAACTGAGTCTAAAACAAAAACAAACAAAAATTTAAGGTGCGGCAACCGCAAAGGGCTGCTAAGTCGAAACGACCAAACGCACCATCGGATGGGTCCAAAAACAATGGAATCCATACCACCAAGCAAGAGGAATACCCAAGCAGACATCCAACTACGGACACGGCAAATAGTAGCACCAGCAAACAAAGCACCAGCAGGAGACTGATGGGTGTGTCCAAATCAAACACAATCCAGAGCACCAACCAAGCAGGATGTCCAGTAAGGCCACCGCATATGTACCACCCAAGACGTCCAGCATACCAACCAAGGCTAATACCCAAACATGCAGCTATTTAGACTTCAACCAGTTCCTCATCAGACGAATCACTAGGAACATCTGTCTCCGACTCCGAATCAAACATATCCAAATATGGACCTGCCGGGAGCAAGATATCCGGTAAATCCACCACATCAGTCTAACTGAGCTTAACTGAGCTTAACTGGGCTTAACTGAGCCTAACTGAGTCTAACTGAGCTAACTGAATTTAACTGAGCTAACTGAGTCTAACTGAAGCCGAAACTCAGTTATATGACTGAGCTCAGTTAACTAACTGCGTCTAATTGAGTCTAACTGAGCTAACTGAGTATAACTGAGCATAACTGAAGCAGATTCTCAGTTATATGACCGAGCTCAGTCAACTACCTGAGTATAAAGGTCCAGGGATTCCCCCCCTTCTCTTTGTAATTCTCTCTTTCTCTCTATAGAGGCCAAGCCAGCCAGTTCCCAGGTCTACTTGTCTCAGCCTCACTAGAATTCGCAGCCCTCTGGCTCTCTATTAATCTATGGCTCGCACTTACTCACCCCACACCCCAAACAAACTGGTTGGAGTCATGCTTGGGTGCTGCACGGCCCGGAGGGCTGTGCAGTGGCCTCTCTTATTAAAGGCCAAGCCAGCGCAGCCCAGCATGTACTAAATAAATTCACGGTCAAATGAGTTGTGTCCATAGGACGAGCAACAGTGGCAAGGCAACATCCAAAAACCATGTGCAATCATAAACAAACAAACAAAAATTTAAGGTGCGGCAACCGCAAAGGGCTGCTAAGTCGAAACGACCAAACGCACCATCGGATGGGTCCAAAAACAATGGAATCCATACCACCAAGCAAGAGGAAGACCCAAGCAGACATCCAACCACGGACACGGCAAATAGGAGCACCAGCAAACAAAGCACCAGGAGGAGACTGATGGGTGTGTCCAAATCAAACACAATCCAGAGCACCAACCAAGCAGGATGTCCAGTAAGGCCACCGCATATGTACCACCCAAGACGTCCAGCATACCAACCAAGGCTAATACCCAAACATGTAGCTATTTAGACTTCAACCAGTTCCTCATCAGACGAATCACTAGGAACATCTGTCGCCGACTCCGAATCAAACATATCCAAATATTGACCTGCCGGGAGCAAGATATCCGGTAAATCCACCACATCAGTACCACCTGTCTGATGGCAGTACCAACAGACACGAACACACACGGCCACATACTTGACCAAGGCCGAGAGAGGGACACAGCCAGTGGCTGACAGTGCTCAGAAATCAGCAGACCGGAGCGAGGACAACGCGGCCACGGGGGGAACCACAGCTGCCAGAAACAAATCTCTAGCCTCAACAATTGTGGGGTGTTCACACATGAACAAACAATGCGCCTCATCATCAACTACTGTGGAGCTACACCGCAAACAAGTGCGTTGAGAATGCGGAAGGAGGGGCGGAAGCCAACGCCCAGTATGGATACGCAAATGATGGCAACCAAGACGAAAACGCAAGAAACGTACCAACACACCATGAGACAGTCGACAGGAGTAAAAAGAAGGGACAACGCCCAAAACATGTGTACCAACAACCCTGAAATACAGACCAATACGGGACCCAGGACCATTGACAACCTGGGACAGACGCTGAATGTGCTCAGTGTACCGAGTATGCAATGCCTCATCAATGCCATCAATATCCAAAGGCAAGCAAGCTCGCAAGGTGCGAGTAAGACCACCTTCACGGGGCAAAAGGATCCGTAGCACCTGAAAAAGAGCCCCCACAAAGTTATGGGCACGGGAGCGAGTGGAGAGAGCATCATCAATGTTCTGTTGCAGAGCACTTCGATACACTGAAGCAGCATCCAACTCAACAAGGCAGTTATAAAAACGAACAGCACGCCGAACATAGCAATGCACAAGAGGTTCAGATCCAAGCTCATGTAACAAAGGCAAAAGAGGCACAGACTGAGGGAGCTGCAACCACTGACGGACCAGACGGCACCGCTTAACCTCCAAAGGATCTTTAAGGATATAGAATTTAGCTAGGGTCCAATCAGACGACCACAAACCCGGAATAGATAGAAGGCCCCAGAGTTCACACCCATACAAACCAGCTGGCTCCATAACAGTGTGCAACAATTTCAAGAAGGCTGGGAGTGCACAGGGAAAGTCTGGTGCCGCACGCATCTGAGCAGTAGCAGCATGAAAAGAAGAGGAAAAACAGGAGGCCCTGTGAGCTGCCATAGTGCCCGCAGAGGCTGCTGTGTCATAAATTAGGCCAAGATAGCGTGTTCCCTCAGTAGGTGAAGCTGATGCAAGGGGCGCGGAACCAAGACTCAAAGAACATTCACCAACTGGAGCTCCCGCCTGCAAACCCAAAACGAGTCCCATACACTTAGGCACTGACAGCTTAAGATTGCGAGCAGCTAGCACGACATTAGTATGGGTCAGCAAAGCCTGCAAGTCGGGGAGGTACTCTGCCATGAGAGCAGCATCATCAGCATAATGATAGTCCGGATGGCACCCAGGAAGACCAGGGAAGCATGGCCCCTTATCAAGTGCACTTAATGCTCCACTTAGTGGCTGGACATACAAATTGTATAACATGGGGCTCAGGGGGCATCCTTGCTTGACCCCAATACCAACATGGAAAGGCTCTGCAACAACTCCATTGGTAACCACCTGATAGCGCAAACCCTGGTACATGCCTGCAATCCCTCGCACAAGATGTTCGGGAAACTCCAACTGGAGGAGAGTTTCCACCAATTTGTCATGATCAGTAGTATCATATGCTGCCGAGACATCCAAGAATACCACATACATGAGACGATTGGTGGTGAGCGCATGATGAGCCAAATGCTGCACAACAAACATATTATGAAGGGTACTCCGATCAGGCAAGAACCCTGCTTGCCGGGGGAACATGTCACCATGCTGGTGACTGTACTGAGTGTGGGCCACATACACCCCAGAACCCAAGCAATTTGCATATAACTTGTGGAGTAGTGAGGACACCACTATAGGGCGGTAGTTAACCTCCTGAGAATGGTCCCCACGCTTATATATAGGATTCAACAAGGCAAGACTCATCTCAGCGGGCTCCTTGCCAGCGAAGTGCACAGCTCGTAGGATGGATTGTATCAAATACCGAACAGGGTAGGCAGCCAGAGCAGGCACTGGGAGGCCTGTTTTACCAGGAGAGGCCCGGCGTTTAAGTCGCTTGAAGGCACCCTGAAGTTCATCATCCCCAAACAAGTCATCTAAGTCTTCTGTTGTAGGAGGTGCCAAGGATGGCAAGGGGGGCCTCACAGGCGGCCCACTGAAGACGCTGGAAAAGTGCTGGGCAAATTCATCAGCGGTAGGCACAACAGGGCTGGATTGGGCAATGCCACGGCGTAGGGCCTTCCAGAAGTATGTGGGCTGAGACCGACACAGCTGCTCAAACCTGGAGTATTGCTGTCCTGCATGCTGACGCTTCTTGCGCTGATAGAGACTGCGAAGCTGCTTGGTCTGCTCAGCTGTGACAGCCACACCACGAAGGGCCCGCACGGCGGCCTTGCACTCATCATCAAACCATGGCTGATGGACCTTTTTACGCCGACAAGAGCTAGACACCGCACGAATTTTCATCCCAACCACCTTGGCTGCCTGGAAAAGGGCCTGCCCAAGCAACTGGACAGACTGATCCAGTGTCTCAGAAGATAGAGTAGCTGTTTGGGCATGTGCAAGCAGAGCAATCACTGCTGGGTCTGTCTCAAGTGCAGAATAAAAGTCCATACGCTTTGCCTCATCCCACACTAATCGCACCATGGGTTCTGTTTGTCCAACAGCAGGAGGAGACCCCACACTCTCCAAGGATGACATAGCAAGCCCCATAGACATGGGCAGGTGGTCACTACCATGGATATCACTAAGTACAACAGGGTTCAGAACCCTAGGCAGCAGACCGGCTGATACCAAACAATGATCTGGGCGGGTCTGTGCTCCACGAGCAGTAAAAGACGGTACAATCGGCACAGCCACACCCCCACCAGCGCCCCGTCCTGTACAGAGGAGGGTACCAGTGGTCAAACATAAGTTTATCAAACATTGCCCAGAGCTATTCATCGCATGAGAGTCAGGACCACGGCGGCATGCCAGTCCAATCGGTCGACCAGAAGGATCTAAACCCCTATCATCCAAATCCCCAACATGTGCATTGAAGTCACCTATGCAGAGCACCTGTGCTCCAGATGCCTGGAAGGCACCTATTTCAGACAATAATGTGTCATACACCTCGTGCATTGCTGTGCTGTTCTGCGGAACATACACCGTACCGAGAATGAGCCTACCAACAGCGGTGGAGAATTGGAGCCAGATCACATATGGAGATAATTTTCGTAACTTAACCTGATACCGGACATGAATGTCGTTCTGAACGTATACGGCCAAACCATGGCCAGCCGTCCCTTGTGAAGAAGGACCACAACACACATATGGACGATGTGACTGTGATAGAAACCCATGCAGGGGATCAGCAAGAATGGATCTGGTCTCCTGCAATGCAACCACCGACTGCTGCCGAAACAAATGATGCCAATGCAAAAAAGCCTGGATCTTGGTGGGTGACGTACCATTGACATTATACGATAGCAATGTCAGGGAAGTCACTGTGGGCTGTCCACCCCTTCAAGCCAGCTTTGACTTCGGCGCAGCGGCCTGAGGAGGGGCAGCTCCAGGGGGAGGAGGGGGGAAGGGGCCGTTGCTACCAGAAGCTCCTGCTGCTGTGGGTGCTGCTGGTCCAGCTCCTGCTGTACCTGCTGCTGCTGCTGCTGTTGCTGCTGATGGCCCTGCAGCTGCTGATGATCCTGGTACTGCTGCTGGGCTTACTCCTGCCCGTGCAGGGGAGGGATTGCGTACCCGAGTGGGGACTGTAGGTCTTGGGCCTGCTGCTGTGGGTGCTGCTGCTGCGCCAGGGGCTGTTGCTGCTGGGTTGGCCCTTGGGCGAGGGGGCACACACTGGGCTGGGTTCCACTGCGTGGCCGGTCGTACACCAGCCTGCACCCGCACGAAGATCTCGCTTCCATGCCACCGTGGGAAAGCGCCTGCTGTCTTGAGCTCCAGGAAGCCACGCTTCCTGGAGCTCAAGACAGCAGGCGCTTTCCCACGGTGGCATGGAAGCGTGGCTTCAGAGTGAACCGTTCATCCTGTTGCTGCTTGGTAAGGGCTTGGTCAAGACCCCACCCGCTCAGCTGTTTGAAGGCGTACCAGCGCTGGAGCGCCGTGAGGGTGAAGGTCCTGCTGATTAGCTTGACGAACCATACCGAACCTGCCTTGAAGGCTTCCGCAACAGCATAGTCAGGCAGGCCAGCTGCTGCACGCAACTTAGCGCAGACCTCCGTGCTAGTGGTTTGGGCACCCCGAGTGAAGACAACCACCTTGCAGTCATTGGCAGCCCGCATAAGCCGCTCCACTCGGTCAGACTCGGGGACGGGTGCAGCAGATGGAGCAGGCACAGGGCGTTGACGCCGAGCTTCCGTCACTTTGGCATCAAGTTCTGCCTTCTCCTTTTGCAGCTGCGTAATGACCTCCTTGGCAACGACAAGTTCCGCTTTCGCACGTTCAAGTTGCTCGGTGAATGACTCGGTGAGCGCACGCACCTGCTCCTGCAGGGTTTCTATCTGCGCCTTATGGGTCGCATTGCTAACGAGGAGGTCGTCATAAGCATCTTTGCTAATACTAGCAGCCTGCTGGGAACCCCCACTACTGCTGGTTGGCTTCTGCCGTTTTGCCATGGCTAGCGTGGACCAACTAACGCGACTTCATAAAACGTATAATGGACTGATACTTTCTAGGCTACCCCAATGTCGGTCGCTCGGTACCGTGCGCTGTTACGAACTCACTCTTCGATCCCCTAATGATGGTAATCGTCATTGTTTGCCATGCCATTGCAACCGATGGAGGAGTGGGTGGTGTTCTTGATCATGGGCTCTGTCTTGCCTGGACACATGTCTCGGTATCAGTACTGCTTGAGTTGGTGGTCTGGAAGCCATAACATAGTAGAACACAGCAGCCATCATGTATACATAACTCGTTATCTGCCATTTGACCCATCTGATGCATACACAGCTACAATAAAGCTACTGCAAGTGAATCCAGGACCCTGAGGATGCGGGTGTCCTCATATGCAAACCAGCAAGCAGTACCAGACATGTGGCCAAGATAAAGTAACGGGCACCGAATCAAGTCATAGCTGGCAAAAGTGGAAAGTTGGCAGTGGCAGTGTCTCTGTCAATTATGCTGAAATACCCACAGAAAGCTGCAGAGAATTATACAGGCGCAGCACAACATGATAGAAAAAGGGTTCCAACTGCAGGAGAAGCAAGTATCATCCGAATAGCAACAGACTTTATGAGCTCCTCAGCTGCAGCCTTGGACAGGATGGACAGAAGCAGCACAACAGCAGAAACAACCCATGTTGAGTAGCAGCAGCAGCGGCGGCCATAGCAGCAGGGGAGGAAATATAACCTGCAGACAACTGGACGGGAGGGGCGACAGCAGCAGAGGAGAGGGCAGGGAGCAGCACCAGCAGTGGAAGAACTGAGGTGCCACAGCAACAGGAGGAGCAGCAGCAGGGAGGCAGTAACGGCGGGTTATCATCAGGAACAGAGCAGCAGCAAAGCGCCACTGCTGTTGTGTTGCTGCTGTTATCATCAAATCATAGTAGTTGCCGCTGTGCCGCAGCTGCTAGTGGATGTACCTTACATATGCATTAACACCATGTGTGGCAAGGACGTGTAAGATGTTGCAATGCATACTATGCTATGCACCAACGACATGGTTGCCACTGCACAAGCAATTGGCAGTCAAGACACTACGTATCCATGGGATCACAAGGAGGGGTTCCACACAAGCAGGGCAGAAATTGAAGGAGCCAGAACTGCATAGTAAAGCAGATCAGAATTGCAGGTCATCGTTGTAACCTAAGCAGAGCAGCTTGCCACACTGGAAGCCCTCCTAAGCCTCAGCTGCGCTAGTCAGAGGCTTGCTGTTCCAACCTTTACTTCAAAATGTGGAGATGGATTGCCAGAAACTGGAGGAACAGTGCTCTACAAGACTGCAGACTGCAAGACCCAGCTCCAGGCCTAGCTGCTGCTAGCACCCATGCAGCTCGAGTTGGGGGTATGCTCGTATATGTTCCACGCGTGCTCTGTGCCAATCCATGGCCTCCATCCAGCTCCTTACGCCCAGGTTAACGGCTGGCTCTGAGTACTAAAGGAGACTTGAGAGCCACTAAGTGGCCAGTGGCACGAAAGACAGCGTAAGTTGCCAACCCCCAGATAACATGGCAGTCCACGTAATCCTCAATTTAACTGCATACGTAGGACAAAGGATAGCTCCTTGGCTACAAGTAGGTCGGCGGTCAGTCTACACATGTGGAAAGTCAAGTGCACAACTGCCAGGGAAATCTTCCCTCATTATTACAGCAGAACGTTAGGCTCTTCTGGCGAAGAAAGAACCGCTCGCCTGGCGTCTGCTGGCGCATATATGAGAAACCTTGCGGATCTGAAAAACGCAATGTTCGGACGCAAGTTGCAACCCCGGGGGAAATGCTCAAAAGACCTAAGCCCTGACATGCCTTGCGTGGCCTGTCAGGGCTGTTTCTTGCGCTTGCAAGCCGGCTTGTTAGCGGCCTGACATCAGGCATATGTTAGGAAGTTATCGACAGGCTCTTATGAGTGCTAGCTGCCATGTTTCTGCTGTCTCATGTCCGATGTCATGTCCCACCCGGCCAGGGGCCCTCTCCTGCTTTGCAAGCAACTGTCAATCGGAGCCATCCACATTTCATTAACAATACTGTAACCCATCTCCTCGACCTAGCTGCCAACGCCACAGTGGTGCCCGCAGCTTCTGCAACGGGGGTTCCAGTCTGGAGCTTGGCGTGAGCTCTGCTTAAGGAGAGAAGCCCACAAGAAAGCAGTGCATGTCACAGTATTAATGACTAAATGGGGCATGGCGTCATGGGACCTGCTTGGACATCGCTGAAGCATGCTGGTGGGTGTGGGGTCTGTGGGGTGGGGCAGGGGTGGCAAGATATTGCCAGCAGTGGCATTGGTGAAGCACAGTGGCTAGCAGTTAACAGGGCAATTCGTAATAGCCATTCCCCACCTGCCTGATGACGGTATGATAGTGAATGTATTAGCATAATGAGAACCAAATGCTCAGTAGAGATGAAACATGATTCAGGCACTTTGATGGTACACCAAGGACTACACATACATTCAACTTACTCAGCATAGCAGGGTCAGCCTTCCTGTCCTTATACATACAGCCTGTACAGTCCCAACAGAATCATTAGTATCTGGTTCAGTTAACATGGCGGAGGCCAAGCACAGCCAATGAGACTGTGCAGATGGAATGCCAACAAGGGAGGTCCTGCTCCTTATGCTTTAAACATTGAGTCTTGCAGCAGTGGCGACAGCACTCATCAGCCGGAGCAGTTGTTGTGGCAGCGGCTTGGAATTGGCTTGAGGATCAGTAGCTAGTAGAAGTAGCAGCATTGCCAAATCATCATCATCAGCAGCAGCAGCAGAGCAAGGACTTTGATCAGCGCACGTCCTGACAAGCAAGAGCTGGAGTAAAATAATATTGGGGCACTCTGTTGGCAGCGAGTGAGCCACAAGAGCTATTGAGGCCGGCTAGTCGTATGTTGGCAGGCAGGAAGCAAAGGTCAGCTTTACAGAACCACTATGGGTGCTTGCAAACAGTGGGAGCAGCATGGCAAGCAGCAGGAAATGGTGAAGCCCAGGTTGCATGAGGCACAACAACGTTCGTATGTTAGGAAGAAGCAATAACAGCCAGAGCAGCCAAATTGTTTCTGAAGCAGGTCAATATAATAGAGGGGCCGCAGTGGTAGCAGTGCAATCCCCTCCATTTAACAGTATGTAGCTGCTGGTCAAGAGAGATAAGTTGTTATTTAACTTAATCCGGTAAGGGGCACCACTACACAGCCCTCCGGGCTGTGCAGCACCCAAGCATGACTCCAACCAGTATTTAGTGGGGTGTGGGTGAAAAGGCTTTAGTTCTGTTAAAAGAGACCACTGCACAGCCCTCTGGGCCGTGCGGCACCCAAGCATGACTCCAAGCAGTTTCTTAGTGGGGTGGGCTGAGTAAGTGCGAGCGATAGAGAGCCAGAGGGCTGCGAATTCTGGTGAGGCTGAGATAAGTAGACCTGAGAACTGTCCTACCTGAAAGCACTTCCACTCTTATGCGGTATGCCTGGCTGTTGTGTTTGTGCACTCACAAACCAAAACCTTCTGAGCCAGGTAACAGAAGGTTTTGGTTTGTGAGTGCACAAAGGCACTAGGTAGTGGATGATTACAGATGGCCCATCATCCATACAGGTCATGCGCCGTTGCACACTGACGTCTCCAGCATGCATGCTTCATGTATTGGCTCCAGACACAGTAGAGTGAGCTTAGGGCAATGCTGTACACCTGCAGTATCAGCTCCCTGCCAATGGGCCTGGAGTGCTAGACACCAGCAGAAAATATGACTGCTGCTCTGTCCCCAAGGCATGGTGAACGACAGAAGCTGTAAAAGCAATCGCAGCAGCGGCAGCATTTTCAGGAGCAGTGAGCAGGACTGTGAAGTAAGCATGGCGGGTGAAGCGGCAGCCGCAGCATGGACAGCAGCTGTTAAATGAGAATGACCAACAGGAGATCCCATAGCAGTGTTGCAGCCAATGCACAAGATGTGGCAGCTTGTTGATGGCGTGCAGGATGACAGAAGCAGGGGAACAATGACAGCACTGGAAATAGCACTACACATGCCCCTTGGGCAGCAGGAGGGGCAAGCAAGAGCATCAGGAGTTGCCGCTGTCATATCATCCTGCAGCGACCCGAACTGGCAGTTGTTCACAGCAGCAGTACCAGGGGGTTGACATCTCTACTCTAGCGGCTGTAGTGTCCACAAGTCCAATCCACTTGCGACAAGCTTGCTACTTGTTTGATGTGGTTGTGATGATTGTCAGGCCGAAATACCTACAAGTTGAACGATCTGAAAAGAATTAAAAAGCAGCTGTCCACTGCTTCTACTCAAAGCAGTGGTCTCGCCCACAAACAGATAATTAAAGGCAGCACAGGCTTACTCTTGATATGTCTCTATTCCTGTAACATGCATCTGCTGCCAATATGCCTCTAGCTTTGCCATGTTCTCATGCCTGACAATACTTTCGGACACATGCACAGCCAACAGCAAGCTCCTGCTGCTTTTATCCAGAGCTCACTAGCTTGTACTTGGTGCTTTAAGGGTGATAGCCATGTACAGAAGCACAAGGTCATGTCTTCGTTTCAAACACTTGGAGCTTCTCTCTGTGAAACATTTGCTTTGGGGCAAGCACCAGGCCTGCCGGAATGCATGCCATCAAGCATCAGGCTGGCAAAAGAACTGCTATATGCTGGGCAGCTATGCACCGCAAGACGCAGCTGTGTAAGATCCTTGCTGTGTAAGATGCACATAAGGTGTATATGTCCTTGAGACAACGCCTTGTCTGCCCCTTGGGACTCAGCCTGCCAGGATGCAAGATTATGTATATGAAAGCAGCATGGGTGGATGCAAGCAGCTCCAAGTCATGGATTGGATTGGACAACTACCGCAAAGCCAGACTTAAGGGGCTTGTGACTGCACTCTATGGGAGTAAAAGAGAAATTCTATGGGAGTGGCAAGGGCATGGCCTAGTCTGTTAAAACATAGTACACACTCCATGCCTCCCAAGCAAGGGTCTTTGCTCAACTACTTTCACCCTGATAGATCAGGTGAATCTGTGCACCGCTTTGCAGCCGTGCAGCGCCTGCGGCATCACTACAACCTGCCTAGTTCCAGCCATATTCTGATTCTGTCATCCCACTGCTGCAGCTGCCAGATCAAAAAGTGTTTAACGATATGACCTTACGTGTTCACCATGTAGGTTTAGTCTGGACTGTGCATTATAAAGGGGTAGGCATAGTATTAAGCACCTCATTGTAGTATACCCTTGTGCATGCTCTTAACCTGTACGCCAGGAAAACCTGTGATGCATTGAGGCACCAACTACTCTTCTCCTATTCCAAGGGTTGCAGTGAGCTGCCGGCCCAACCTCATCCAAAAGAATTTGCGAGCCTCTTCAAAGCAAATGGTGCCAGCTGCTAGAACAGTAGCAGAGTCCATGAACAGCAGATATGTTGGAACTAACTATGCAGGCGTTCTGCCGACCTCCATATAGCACAGCAGAACATACAACATCATGGCCAAGATGTACTGGTTTTGAAAAGATATGTGCTGCCCCCATGCAGTCTACCCTTGGCAGGTTTGCATTATTGTGTACTTGTCATAGCCCAGCCTGTATTGATCTAGCAAATACCCAGGTGCTGGCTTTTGTACGCTTGTCAACAATGCATCCTTGCTGTACAATTACTGTCACAGTGTGATATGGTCTGTCCATATGTCATTATTGCTTCAAACTATTTCATGAACACGCCTGCTGGTTGCCCCCGCCATGGACTACTGCCTACAGGCATGCTGTCCAGAAACGGATGCTGACCTAGAAGAACAATCTGCTTAGCAATAGCAGCCTCCAGAACTTACCTGCTGAAGCTGCTAGATAGCTCCGTGCCCTGCAGACATACATGGCTTGGCTGCTGATCCCATACTCCTGAGTCCACGCCTAAAGTACTAAGACACGGGAATGGACCCTCTTTGGCCTGAGCCTTCATGTTAACAAAGGAAGCTGCACGTCGATGCCATCTCGTGCCAGGACTACTAGCTGGGCGCTTCGGTGCTGCTACAATCTAAGAGCATAGCTTGTAAACGTTTGTGCAGTAAGACGACGCTTTGTGTACAGGAGAGATAACTGTCCAGGGGTCCTAGTCTCTGCTTCACTACCAAACATGCATGCGTGCCAAAGTTGAAACGCTTTCCAGCTCATTCGTAACCCCAGACTGCGTCTGGACACTATAGTATTCCTAGCTTCTCACATGCATGCAAGGGGTGCTGGGCTATCAGGAAGCAAAGCAATCACGCGCGTGCAGGCGCACGATGCACGAAATGTGGCCAAAATGTCTAAGAACTTGCGTTTTCAAGTCCGCAAGGTTTCCGTCAGGGGCTCTGCTGGCGGAGAGAATAGAAGAAACACTGGTGACGCGGGCTACAGCTCACGAGTCTTTTGAGCGGTTGTAGCTGCGCGGACCTCTACGGAGATTGAATTGCTTGTAGGGCCCGCCGAAGGCCTTTGCCAGTCCAAACACGTCTTCGATCATTACCTTGTATGTGTTCGCGGACTTTGGCATGAAAGGCTGTTTGCAGCTTGACCGTATAGGCGCGGTTCGTAGATACATGGCGTAATGCCGCCCGAGCTGAGGTCTCGATATTGCAAACAACGAAGCGACAGGTGCAGGGTACAATCTATCCTGATGGTGAAGAATAGTTATTTGATCGAGTTTGGAGAGATAAGAACGCTCAGGGCATCTACAATGAACCTCTAGTGACCTGAACATGAGCCCAGCTTGCAGCAGTGCAAATCTGTATTTAGCGCGTCAAGGGATTACCACAAAGCCGCCATAAGGACACAAAGAAGCGTATAGAAGAAGCCCCCAATGCAGCAGCAGCAGGGCAACCTTAGGAGAGGCGAACATGAGGCCTTCTACCGTGATCACCCTCACCCACCCTGAAGCTTCCATGCCCAACATGCAGGCACAAAACAGCGGCATCAGAATACCTCTGGCATGAAGCAGCAGTAGACAAGATGATAGAGGAGCTTCAGGAGCACAACGCAGACCGGCACCAGTATGATGGATTGCTGTTGCAGCTAGCTAAAGCATCTCAACACCAACTGGACATTGCATGTCCTCCAAACAGTTAGTGCCCTCACCACAGCAACAAGAGAGATTTTTCTCTGACACAGCATCAGATGCTTATGAACCAAGTCGCAAAAGCAGCAGCAGCAGCACAGCGGCTTCAGCAGCAAGAGTACGCTGGAGTGGAAAACCAGTGTCTTTACCATCAGGAAGATCAACACCCGCAGCCTCATCACATGTCTCTACATGAGGAGAATATCTTCTCAGATCCCTTATCACCTTGGCCCCTCAGGATACAAGGCATCAGCACCCGTGCTGGACAGAGCAGCAGCAAATGTTTGTGCTGATGCAAACCTCAGCACCATACCAGCAGGTGTTAAGGGCTTCCACAGCAGTCAGCGCGACACTTGCTACAATAAATGTTGATGGTCTGTCATAAGTTCCTTGATCCTTTGTGGTGATATGTGGTTGGACCAGGCTTGGATAATACACGAGCATCTAGCACTTGTCACACAGCTGCTGCATGCCCAGGCATGATCTTTATGAGTGTGGCATGTTACTCCAAGCTCCTGTTGGGTGGAGAGGATGATATGTCTTTAAGATGGCCATGCCTTGCACTCAGTTTACCTGTTGCTGGTATCACCTGCATCTCACTGGCACAACAGCAGCTGCCTTTGTAGACCTATGCATGACCTGCTTTGGCCAAAACCCTGTCATTCTACTTCTTTTGTAATAGGCATCCCATGTGAAGTGTGGGAGCAGCTATACATGTGATCCAGCAGGCATCTTGGGCCATCCTTGTTGGTGGGGTCCAGATCGCATCGACATGACGGGTCCTGAGGCTTTAGTGTGTGTTTCTCAAGGCATTGAAGCACTCCAAGGTCTCTTATAAGTAAATGTTACATGTTTCGATGGAGCGAGACAGCTTGCATGCATGGACAGGGTGGATACTGGGGCAAAACGGGTGTTTTCCACCCCCCATGTTCAGGCACGTCGTTGGGGACTTGCCCCAGCTCCTTCTCGCACAGGAACCAGGCAATAGGTTGGAAAACATCTATAGATTACAGCCTTAAAGTTTGGAGCGAGAAGGAGCTGGGGCAACCCTCCAAATCGGTTCGCGCAAGCTCAGGTGCTGATTCGGCACCCCGCGTCACCAGTGTTTAATAGAAGAGAGTGCCGAGTTACACGGCGGAGTGAGTGTCTGTGGACTCCAAAAGCCACACGGGGCTCCACCGCTATCCACAGGCCTATGCTATGGTATGGCTTTCATGCATACCCCATGCTACGGGGCCTCATATCCTGCCGTGTGGAACACGTTGTAGTTACTCCCCGTGAATGTTCCAGAGCCACAACGCCAAAATCCAACGGCCTCAGGCCGAAGAGAACGACGCTGCGTAATCGGAATGCTTTTGTACGAGTTCTTTCTAAGTAGCTGGCATACTATTTTCTGCTGTGGGCATCGTTGACTCCCAACCGCCCAGCATGCGGTCAGCCCGGAGGCAATTATGTTAATTGAAACGCGTTCAAACGCGCACAGAAGCTCACCTAAAATGATCATATGCCTGCCTTCAGCTGTCCTGAAGTGCCCAGGCAATGAATGATATCTTCCGGGTGTCCTGGACATGACAGTTCGAGGGCCGTGGGCGAGGGCGTGAGCCAGCCCTAAACTGGAGAGGCTCATGGCAGGGCACTTGTATGGAACGATTAGAGGTGGATGATCTTCGCAGCTGGAGGTCTCAGCTCTGTGTATCTTCCGCTATCTGAGGGCCTGCCAAGGCAGCAGTTAGATCCTTTGGGCCTCCCCTTTGGCTGGCCAAACCGCATAGTACGCTCCACCAGCTTCCATCAGAAGGAAACCCCCTCTTTTTGCTCATATACAGCCCGAATTACTGCTCACCCAAAGCAAATCAGCAGTATTGCGCCCTGCTCATATGATTTTTGCATATACAAAAACAGCACTGCATGCCTTATCTGTTTGGGCACGGCTGACATGTTGACAAAAGCAAGCAGCCATTGCATAGATGGAGCATCAGCAGCAGCATGGCATAGCTACCTGTCTTGGCAGGTGTTTTAGCATGGTTGGTCACAGAGGAGCAGTGAAATATGGCCTTGGTCAACTCGTGCAGAAGCTCGATGCAGCAGGGCGGATTGTTTGAGATGGTTACCTAGACCCAAACATGAAAATGTCTGGAAGAAGTCGTAGGGAACTTGACATGCCATTGGACTTGATGTGAACTGGACAGCAGATACCAATGTTGGCCGTATGCAGCCGTGTGCATGATGCATGAGCTTTTGCTTGACCGTCAGTCTGACCATTGCTCCTGCCTTGTGCCATCTCCATGCAGATCACTGTATAGACGGGCTGGATATCTCGACCTCCTCGGCTTTTGCTGAACATCTGCAGTGAGATCCGCAGGCTTTGGGAAACTACCTTCAAAGCTTCCCTGCCAGGACTTTTGAGGCGACAGAATGGAGCACCGGAAAGCAGTCAGGTAGTCCTCTGCCTTAAGGATTCCCATGCATAGCAGCAGCAGCGCCATTGTGCCACAATATAAGGGCATACTGTGCGGCCTTTCGATGGACGATGCACATGGTGGTAAATATAACTCGCTGCAGGTGGTAAAGACCTTGTCTGCCTTTCTATATGCACGTTCCCCAACTGTTGTTCTGGGCTGTATTGCAGATGATGTCTTCTTTTTGTACAGTCCTGTCCATTTGGCTTACTTTTGAACATGTTTTGCAAGAGAGAAACACAGCTTGACTCTGTCATGTGTGACGAAGAGACAGAGGAGGAGCCATCGCCGAGAGAAGAAGACAAACCTAGACATGGAGGTAAGTGGGCTGGAAGCAGTAGAACACCCTTTGGGAGGATGAAGGTAGACAGCAACGGCAGGCCTCAGCAAGGTTACCACGGGCAGTCAGCAGGGCTTGGTGGGTCTTGTTTGAAGCGTCCTGTTTGAACAGAAGATACATGTAGGGTACATGCATCGAGCCTGCATGAGAGGACGGAGTGAAGTACAGCAGAAATGACAGGCAATGATGTGCTGGAGCCACGGTATTTAAAACACGGCTTGAGACAAGAGCTTGTTATTCAAGGGCAAGTGACAGATGCCTTCTTTTTTCTTGTGGAGGTGTCAATCTTGCAGTGGGTTTTGGTCCCACCAGTAATGCCAGTAGTTGCAGAAAATTTTTGGGTTCAAGACAGGTGTCCTGCTGACTGCATATGGCCAGTCAGATGTGCCAGCGAGTAGGCGCTGCATTTCCTGCCAGCTATGTACTAAATGGCGAACGATGCACGGGAAGCCAGTGCGCTTGCTGCTGGTTAGCATCTGATGCTGCCGATAGCTTATGTGCTATGAGTGCCTATTATACCAGGCCAAAGTGGGACCAGAAATATTTGCATAGCTGTCAATATTGTTGGAAGTGTATTGGGATAGGTTTTATGAGAAGGCTTATGTCCCATTCACAACCTCGGTTGCAGTCATGTGCAGCATCCCTGTGGTTAGCAGTATTGTGCAGTCAACCTTCAGAGCATCTGCAAACTGAGCATTCACAAAGAGGGTAGTTGCTACACATTTGCTAACAGTCACTCATTGTTGATGCTGCTGTGCAGGTATCACATGGGAAGAAAACTTCATGACTGAAAATGGGGCAGTCCTCTACAAGTGCCAATGCCTACAGAGCTAGTATGACTTAGTGTTCATTCCGAGCCATAGCTGGCATGTTCATCTGCTCAGTGGTAAAATATTGCACAGTAAGGGTATGCTCAATGCCATTGGTATGATATAAGAAGCCCGATGGTGCTGTAGCGGCCTTGTTTGAGTTTGGGTGCTGTTATGTGGGCCTGGTTGTTTGTGGGCATGTTCAGGTTGAAGGTGGGCAACACCAGTCTGCTGCTGGAAGCTTGTGCTTGGCTCGCTGCAGCTATTGTATGGGAGTTCAAAATACTGCATATACTCCGGCAACGTTTGTGCATAGTACCCGTGGTTACAGAGATGAAGCTCCTGAGTGGCTTTTTGATTTACAAAGCAGCTTGGCTTATTGGGTGTGAGTCAAATGATGTTGGAAGTTGTGAGAGTGATCTTTCTAATAGATGTGGTGGTGATAAAAACGACTTGGTTGAAGTGGATACTACTGAGTCAGTTTGTTTTTTTGAACTCTTTGAGCCTTGTTGGCTCTGGGTTCCGCTGCGTTCTTTTAATGTAATTCTCGTACCAATGAGGCTAAAGGCTAGCTCCTATTCGGTTACATAACTGAGGACGTTCAGTTACATAACTGAGCTCAAACTGAGCCGTAGTTGGTTGAGTGGCCGTCAGTTACATAACTGAGTATAACTGAGCTTTCCTCAGTTACGTAACTGAGCTTAACTGAGCTATCTAACTGAAATTGGCTCAGTTAAATGCACAACTGACCAGTTAAGCTCAGTTAAGCCCAGTTATGCTCAGTTAAGACCTTTAACTGAGCTGGCCCTGTGTAACTGAGCCATAACTGAGCCTAACTGAGTCAGTTAAGCTCAGTTATGGCTCAGTTAAGCCCTTCAGTTAAAATTTTGGCTCAGTTACAAGGGGGTTACAGTGGTAGGGAAGCTGCTGCTAGTAGTGCGACGATGTCCCCCGGATTCAGGCATAACAAACAAACAAAAATTTAAGGTGCGGCATAGCACAACCAGAGAGTATCAAGGCCCACTTGCAGCCAGCCAGACAGGAGACCGCTTTGCAACTTGATGCTTTCAGAGATCTTTAAGCTGGGTTGACCATATCTGCATACTATCAACACATGCAAATGGCGCTGGCTAGAGCCCCCACCTTACCCATCTACCTCCAAAAAAACAGAAAACAAAAAACTGATACCACCTGCCGCAGTATAGAACCCCCCCTGATAAAAAGAGGCTTCCTTGACCAGTCTACCGCATAAACAAAACAAACAAACAAAAATTTAAGGTGCATACTGAACACATATGACATCACCTGCACCTGCACCTGCATCTACCAAGGGACTTCTCACTGGTGAATAGGGCCCAAAGGCCCCAAGACCCCTCCTCTCCCCCTTTAGGACATCTGCACCCCCCTCCCCTCCCCCTACAATATTGGGGCACCCTCCTGGTGTCCCCACTGACCTTTGAGCACATGCCAAAGAAGCCGCTTTAGATGTAAGGGTTCGCAATGAAAGTGACTGCGCACGTTTCCCATGTTTCTTAGACAGAAGCAGAGGGAGACGAATTATGAAGGGCCTGGGTCCAGCTACATAGTATTTACAGTCGGATTGCGCTGCATACTGAGTCTGGCTGACTCAGATCAAGGCCTGATGCAGTTCTGACCAAGGTATCATCGATGCCTTGGATGGTGCCATCAGCACCAGGCGAAGTGATGGCGTTCCGCTGGTACAATTACAACATCACTCCGCACCCTCTGCCCCTAACACGAAGGTTAGGAGAATCTATGCTATCAGCATAGGTGTTGACTAATAAAGATGACGTCCTAGACTGAAGCTGTACTGGTTCCAGTCAGCCAATATGCTGTGGACTTACGTCTCACAGTGTAGCTGCCATGTATGTGCTATGTCATACGATTACGATTACGATTACGATTACATCATAGACATCTGGACTTTTGACTACTGCTACAGCAGCGCTTGTAAGGTCAACAGAACCTTACATTCCTCCCCACCTAGAACAAACTACCTACTGTAGCTGGGAGACAAGGAGACGGGGACCAAAAGCATAATACTGATGCATGGTATATACAATGAGTTGCCAAAGGCCAACAAATGCAACAGTATATCATTTGGGGGGGTAGCTCAAGTTGGTAGAGCAGAGGACTTCGAATCCTCAGATCCGGTGTTCGAGTCCCGGTCTCCTCGCCGCCCTTAGCCGGGGCCTCTCAAGAAAAGGTTACAGGTATCCGCGTTGCCTATACAATGGATTCGTCTGTTCAATGGGCTAACGGTCTGATCAACTGGGCAACACCGTCGCCGCAAGGCCGTCCGATGAGTCAGTCTGACTTCCGGTCTTGGACCCGGACGTTAAAATTGGTTTGTTTGTTTGTTCTGACTCGTAACCGACTTCTAGCCACCTCGTCTCAATAGAACTTCCTTTTACTTCTGATGGACCAGGTTCCAGTATTTCTGCCCATGGAGCCTAGGTCGGCTACGTACGGGCGCCCCCTTTGAGGGGCCACGATGTAATCGTAATCGTATCTGCTACTAACAGCTTTGTCCTTAATATCTTGTCGCTTAGAATGTTCTTTGCCCCTTGCGGTTGCCGCAGCCCTTTGCGGTTGCCGCACCTTAAACTTTTGTTTGTTTGTTTTGCCCCGCTAGCAACACCGCCAGCCACGGGATTAGGTGGGGGCATTAAAAAAGGGCACTTGAAAGTCTGGCTGGTAATAGATGCCACACCCGCCCTTTATGTTTGCTTGCTTGGCATGTGGCCGGTGGCAGCCGTACCAGAATTTGCAAAAGGCCACGGCCGTTGTTGCCGCTATAGGAGGACTTGCCCAAACTGAATTTGTATCATCAAAGGGCATGGCAAATCCACGAGATGGATGACTGAAGAGGGTTGAGGGCTAATCGTGATACGGGTGCTTCGCAATCACTGTTGAATTGGTGCAGTTGGTTGGCCACCTTACTTCATGTTTGGGGACCCATGATTTGGGGACAATGGTGGGGAGGCAAGTCAGGTTACATGCGGGTAGCCATCCCACTATCATTCCTTTCGTTGGTACAGATCTGCCCGGCAGTCCGTGTAGGTGCCCGCGGGTGGTCTCCGTCTCCAGGGTGCATGCACTCCCTCATTTGAGCATTGCAGTACATCATAGTGCCGGAACGAGGTACACAAGAGGCTGAGTCTTTGATCTGTACATTATGTGCTTTAACATTCACATGATGTTGGATTTGTGAAAAACGCTCAGGCAGTGCGAGGCAAGTGTGAAACGTGAGCCCATGGGAGGCCGGGTGGGCGTGGGCCTATCCTGGGCTATGTGAGGCCATCCTTCCCGCGTATCCCGTTTGTTAAGGGGCCAAGGCGTGTTAACACGACACTAATTGCCCCAATAATTAGTTCCGGAAGTGGACCACGTTGGTTGTATGCCGGGGAGATGTGCCTGTCCGTGGCAACGACGCTGACATGAAGGGAGTACCAGGGCCCGGAGGATTGTAAACTACCTGACTACCTGCGATATAACCGTTAAGATCATCCGCTTGAAAAAAGACGGGCTGACCTGCAAACGGTCATGAATCAGCCATTCACGATAACAAATCCCTTAGTCACGAAGGATTCTTACTGAACTTCAAGGTGATCTTCTAGTTAATAATGGTTAGCGGTGATTCTACTGCGTCATGGGACGCCCGGGGAATGATAGAACGGAACGGAAGTGGCCAGTGGCCGCCCTGGCCACTTTCGTTGCGTACTTGTTGCGGTCTTCTGCGTACAAAAGACTTGGCTTTCGACCAATCATGAGCATCCTATACTTTCTTATTTGAAGCTTAGCAAGTCCTCCTATAACAATCTAGGGCCGTTGATAGCAACATCTGGCTACCTGTGACCTTTCCAGTGCTTGCTGGGATCTCCACCAAGTAGGTACTCGGGCACAATACCAACATGCACCACCCAGTGCTGTTCTCGTTGTGGTGCTTGTATTTCTGCATGCTTTTCTGTTGACTCAGGTTCTCTTCTATCTCCCTAGTCTGCAAGGGTTCCGCCATGGTACCAGCTCAGACTCAAACCCTGGCCAGGCATGTCTTCTTTCACCCGAAAAGAGTCCTGAGATGTCTGCTTAGGGTATACCTCGCATGTACATTGTTGTTTAGCTAGGGTTACCTCAGTGCCCATCTGGCCATCCTGGCCAAGGGCTGTACGAATGTACGAACAGCAACTCGCCCTTGTATGACCTATCAAGCAACTGATTTGATCTGCTAACTCTATCGGTTGCTGCTATTGTTTGCAGGGTCGGTGTGGGACACCCAAGATGGGCTCACACTCCAAGCGACCAGTGTCGCTTCTCGCGTGCATCATACTGCTTGCAACGCTGGCAGCCTCACCATGTCAGGCCCGCACATTGCATCAGGAAGATGACATTGCCGTGCCAGCTTACGTCCCCGCGTTTGCGATCCATACAACGTCCGGAGATGCCCTTGCTGAAGACGTACTTTTCGCTCCTGTCGAGATCGAAATCGATTGCAGCAGCGAAAAGCAAGTTGTTATGTGCAGTGATATCCCCTTCGAAGCCGCCCAGGCACGCCGTGATTGCTGTGCTGCGAACCGTGAAGTGGAACCTACACCTGAGATTGCTGCCATGATTGCAGCAGCTGAGGAGGCCCAGTATGTCACAGCTGCAGCTGCCCCTCTCAATCGCCCCGACCTCGATTCCGCCGGTGCTGTGGGCAGGCCCCCCGCCTACATCTACAACGCGACTTGCCTGAGAAGCACTATCGCCCAGGTGCCTTCCTTCACTGGCACCATGAATGGCCAGCTATTCAACTGGACTGTCCCTGTTCTCAATGCCACAATCATCAGCAGGATCAAGTCTGCCGCCATGGCCACCCTTCAAGCCAGCAGCGCCACTGCTTGGATGGTCAATGCACACAATGCCCTGCGCAAGGTCAACACCACGAGTGGCTTCATCCATCCCGGTACTGCTGCTGGTCCCCAGGAGCTCGCCTTCCTGCACTACAAGCTCTCAACCGCCAACCCCGCCATCACCATCGCCCGTAACAGCCTCCTTACCGGTTCCGGTGTTCCACCCAAGAACTACGGCTCATGGGCCCCTCCCACCAACACCCCTCTCTCCAACTACACCGGCCCCTATGACATGGCCACAGTCGCCATGAAATGGGCAGGCCTAGACGGAACCGGAACCATCTGCCCTTCTAACTACCCCACAGGTGCCCCCCGAAACCAGTGCGGACATTTGGCCTTTGTGGAGCTCGATGCCGTCCAGGCCTACAGGCAAGCTATGGCTTGGTGGGCTACCAACAATACCGGTTATGCCAACAATGCCCAAAGGATCATCGATGGCTGGGCCACTGACAACAAGAACTGGGGCATTTTGCGTGAGAATGGTCCTCTGGAAGCCGGGTGGGGTTGTGCTGCCATGGCTAAGTCCCTGGAGTACCTGAAGAACAAGCCGTGGAGTGGGTACAATCCTGCTGTGGAGGCTCGCTTCATGCAGTGGTTCAACACTGTGATGTTCCCTCAGCTGGACTGGCTGGTAAACAACACCATCAGCAGGACCAGAGGTGGCGAGCCTAATGTCTACAGCAACTGTAAGTGTGCTCTAGTCAGATAGCCTTGCAGACCTTAGTATGCATCCCTGCAGTTGCTCTGTTCTAAGGCTGCTTTGCCAGCTTCTGTTTTCTTCTGACTGTGAGCTGTACCATATCCAAAAAAGGAGGTCTGAATGCTTAGGGCAGAAACATGTCTCGACAATGTGGGGTCTTGCTTGTGTAGATAACTGCTATGCACCTTGTAATGCTCAGGCTGTGCCAATTTCAAAGCTTGAGCAGTCTGCAAATTTTACAGCTTGAGAAGTTACAACCAGCTACATCAGGCCTTTCAAGCCCCAGATGAGCATTCCGTTGCTGCTCTGCCCACCCATCATTGCCTGCAAACACCCTTTGCACCCCCCATATCAATATTGCAGATGTGTTTGCATTAACAAGCATCAAGCGCATCCAATATGCAGAAGCTCCTCATCACAAACCTTACCCTTTTTTACTTGCTTGTTGCTGTTGCAGGGCAATCAACTACTGCCGACTGCCTGATGGCTGTTTCCATCCTGAGCGACAACCGCGTCCTCTACAACCACGCTAAGGCCCACTTCGTCAACACAACGAACGACTACCTCCGTTGGGGCCGTGGTGCTTTTGCCGTAAACCGCATATGGGGCGAGGCAACCGAAACTCTCCGTGACATCTACCACACCGAGTTTGCCCTTGCCGGCTTGCTCTACGTTGCCGAAATGGCCTGGCAGCAAAACGAGGACCTTTACAGCACCAACAACTACGCTCTGGCAGCTTCCCTTGAGCTCCATGCCCGGATTATCAATGCAGCCCTGGCTGGTAACAATGAAACCATGCTGCCCCCCGGCTTCAAGTTTTACGACAAGTCCATGCCTACTCCTGCAGCTGCCTGCCCTGCCTCGTGCACCACCACGAGCTGCTCTTGGAAGTTTGACAGCCGCACCCAGCTCTGGTCCGCTTACAACAGCTCCAATGTGATCGTGTGTACTCTGAGGGACAATATCAAGTACATTGTGGGCCCCTGGGCTCTCCCTTCCAACTGGGAGATGGGCTTCAACCATTATGTAGGTAGGCTGGGCATGTGGCTGCCTGAGACCGCATCCCTTATTGCTAAGAAGTGGCCTGATTACTATGAGTTCCATTGGGGTTTGACCACCCTTACTCATGCTGACACAGCCTCCATGCTCTGGCGCACAGGCGTTAGGGCTAGCTCTATCTGTGTTTAAGAAGCCACAGGCATGCAGCCCATGCCTCATGCTTCTCTGCAGTGTGTATAAAGCTACTGGACAGCATCAGAAAAAGCAGCTGCAAAAGATATGGTATGACCTGGGTGTGTTTCAAGCTGCAGCAGCAGCTTCAGCAGAGAATAGAGTTGTTTCAACAGATTACCTGTATTTCATGGATGTTTTAAAGCATCAGACATGGGTTTTCAGCTGGTTTCAGATCAAAAGGCGCTGTAGCCTTCTGAGCCAAATGGAAGTCAGGGAAGCTTCTGGATCGTGCTAGCATTTCATGGTGCATCTTAACAGAGACAAAAGCAAGGCAAGCATGGCAAGGCTTTACAGCTGTAACCCCAAGTAACAAAACAATGCTTATCAGATCCCAACTTCTTTGCTTTGTTACTTCAGCAGCCTTGCCATGCCTGCCCTCTGCTGCATTCATTTGACCCATCAACAATTGACTAATCAAAGCACGCTACCCCTGCTAAATGGATCTGTTGTATGCAGACCACAGCTTGATGGCTGCGGTTGCAAACAACAGCTCCATTATTTGCTCTGATAATGTGCTGGCGCCTCAATCCCAGAATGGTTGGTGCTGGGGTGAGATCATACATTTGGGCCATCTGGCGGTCTGTTAGCACGATAAAATGGGTTGACTATTTGGGCACCTGGGTTGTTCAGTGGCAGCATGCATCTGGCTGAGTCACTTGAGTTACTGGGAACGGACACCTGATTATCCAGGGGTACTTAGTTGCTTTGCATGGCAGTAGGTTGGTTTGGTCTTTGGCAATATTGCACTGAGCACCTTCTGCCTGAATTACTTAGGCTAGGTGTGAATTCATTATGTGGTCTGCATACATCATTCAGGGAACCTGCAAAGGGCATAGAGGCTTCATTGCACTCTTGTCTGGGGCCCCTGGGCACCAGTTAAATTCTGGGCCCAAATGCCAAGTGCACATCTGCTTTTTGCCACTTTGACTGGCGCAGTATAGCATGTCACTAAGGCATCGGAAGCTTGCTGCTTGTCCCATTTGCAACAATGAACAAGCAGTGATGCTTCCTCTAGCACTACGACAAGTGCATCCAGCAGCAAAGCTTGCTGCAAACAAATGCTCTGCATTGAGCATTGCATGGTTCTTGGTTGGCTGTTCCCCCTTTGGGAGTTTAGAAGAGAAGGGCACTTGTTGTTCTTGGGGGGTTTGTCTTTCTTTGCATGGGACGGGATCCCTGGATTCTGTGCCTTGCAAGGCCTTCAGTGTATTTCGCTTCTCTGACCTGCTGTGGTTTCATATCATCAATGGGACACTTGATACGTATGTGGGGTTTTTGCATTGCGTGCTTGAAGACCGTGTTTGGCATGTGGTGCTTGTTGGTTGCATATATCTTACGTCAGGGGTGATGGTGTATTTACTGGGCAATGTGTGATTGCCTGGGCGTGTGGTGTGTATTTCTTGTCGATTCCTGGGGTGGAAGTGAGCCCTTGATGGGCCAGCAAGAATTTGAAGAGCACATTTCACTGCTGCAAGGGCACTTAATAGGACACATGGTACTAAATGTTTCACTGCACTAACCAAGGGGTGAGTCAAGGGGGGATTTTTGCAGCTTCACATGGTGCAATGCATGCTACAGTTTTGGCTGTTGGGAGCCTTTGGGCGCTTTCATTGGAGGAAGGTGTGCGAGGTCGCCCTTTGTTGTGGGACCCCATGGGTTTAAAAGGGACCTCCCCTCGTTCAGTGTTGTTTTTGGTGCATTCATACATCCCTTTGCTTGGCGAAAGTGGAGGCAGTGACTTTGTAACGCATGTGGTTGTTTTCTTCCTTGTGGGGCCTGCATCGGCTGCCTATCTTGGAAGTAAAATTTGGTTCAGGGCATTGGTGCATGGCTGTATAGAACATTGTCGCAATTGATGAGCAGCATTGGCAGGGTTTGAGTAGTCGTGGGTGGTCTCATTCTGTCTCCTTGCAATGCAAGATGGAGTTTTGTAGCCCGACAGATGGCTGTTGCCTTGTGCTCTTTCGTTCGCTGTGGTTGATGTGGCCTATGGCCAGATAGGCATGCACTGCATTCTTTCATACTGTGGGAGGTCCCGTTGATGAGCTGCTGCTCTGGGTCTTGTTGGTAAGTTGAGGTACAGCTGCATGATGTGCTCACCAGTTTGGTGGTTTGGCTAATAGCCACCCTGTTTAGGATGGTGGTAGTGCTCATTGTGGAAAGGTGTCTACAAAGGTGACAAATGCATGTGCGAGCTACCACTATGTTTGGTGTGCAGGAAGTACGTCCGTGTAGTGGTAATTGAAAAGACATCAATGCTGTGTTTGAGTGCAAGGAAAGGAAGGAGGGTTGATGGGATCCTGGTTTGTAGCCTTGCAAAATTGGGCACCAAGATTGCATATCTATGGTCAACGAAGCTCAATTTCAAAGCAGCGTTGTAACCAGAGAGACAGCGAGGGGCTATACAACTTCATGGTTTATGCACATGCATGCAGCTAAGGCATTTGTAGCTGCTTGTTTAGGGTGCACGAGGGTAATGTTTGGACAGAGTGGCAGTATCTTCGTTTGCATTTGGGCCCCGTATTACAGGCGGCTAATGTTGCAGGATCTACGGAAGAGAACAACTGCATAGCATTCTAAAAGTCACTAGAGGTTGGTAATGGATGCATTTGGTTGGATACGAAGAGAGCCTGCATCATTTCACTGGGCAGTGGCCCTGTGTATTGCTTTGTTAGTTGGATTCAGGGAGAAGAACTGTTCTGTTTCAACAGAAGCATGTGCGATATTGATATGGCAGTAAGAGATTCAAGCACAAGCAGCATTGCTGGACAGCACTCAAGAGATTTCGGGGGGTTTGGGGGCCCATGAGATTCAAGCACAAGCAGCATTGCTGGACAGTACTCAGAAGAGATTTCAGGGGGTGTGGGGACCGGTGAGACAGCAGTTGGCAGGGTATGTGGCTGCATGAGATGGCCTTGGTTTGCATATGTTGGCTGCAGGACCTTGATTTATGTCCCTCTGCGTGTGTATTGCATCAGTTCAGAAGGATAAGCAGTACAATGACTCAGGCAGTACAATGGCATTACAAGATGATGATGATGGGATGTTTTCATGACTATTTTAATGCTTGGCCAACTTGCTGGGGCGTTTGTGTGGCTGGATCACTTGCTCTATATGTGGGGGATGCAATGTGCTTGTTCCTTTCTAACACCTGTTTTGTAGGCATGAGAAAGGACTACCTGCAGTTTCTGACAGAGATTTAATTTCCACCTTGGTCTGTGATGCGATTTGCTTTCAGTAGCATTGTCTTCGAATTGTGGGAAGTTCACTCTGTCTATCGTAAATATCTATATCAACGCAACTAACTGGTACTATTGTGGATGAGAGCCTGACACTCAGTACAGCATGGGAAGCACTTGCGTTTGTCCTTGTGTGGAAGTTATGTTGATGTGTGAGTACATTGGGTCAGATTTTTGTGGCTGATGGATCCCCTTGTCTTGTCCTAGCAGCCCTCTTACGGTTGCCATATCCGTGATTTGTTTGTTTGCTTATCTCTGATAGGGTTGGTTGTGCCGTTGCTGGAAGCATCCAGTACAGCAAGGATCCAAAAGGAGTTGAGGTATCATGTGTCACGAGTATTGCTGATGGGGTTTGGTTGCCCTCTTGCGGTTGCCACATTGAACTTTTGCTTGTCTGTGTGTTTTTGTGGTTGGGCCTTTAGTGGAAGCATACAGTACAGCAAGCTTAACAATCTGAACTTGGATATCCAATGCATGTTTCCCCAGCATTGCCGATCGAGTTGATTAAGTTCAGCTGTTGCTGGAAGCATCCAGCACAGCATGGCTAGTCAAGCTAAGGTATCGTGTGTCAATTCTGCAGTACTGCCGATGGGGTCAGGTTGCATAGCCATTGCTGGAAGCATCCAGTACAGCAAGGCTATGTATCCTGGGAAAATGGGTTGATATTATGTTCCAGTGTGACGGAGAACTTATGTACCTGTATTGTGAAGTGTGAGCACACGTTTTATTGGTGGATCAGTGAGGTTGGTAGTGCCTTTTATGCTGGAAGCATAAGTACAGCAAAAGCAAGCTCTTGTGTGTGTATATATTGAGACGGAAGTACATATGGTGGTGCTGGGTCCGGAGCTCTGTCTGATATGTAAGGCACAAAGTTGATAGGCGGCACTTTGGGAGGGAGAGAACTACGCAGAGAAAGGGCAGTTTGGGGACACAGCAGATATATACGAGACAAACCAACGAAACATTAAGGAGATAAGGGGGGGGTAGCTCAATTGGTAGAGCAGAGGACTTCGAATCCTCAGATCCGGTGTTCGAATCCCGGTCTCCTCGCCGCCCTTAGCCGGGGCCTCTCAAGAAAAAGGTTACAGGTATCCGCGTTGCCTAGACAATGGATTCGTCTGTTCAATGGGCTAACGGTCTGATCAACTGGGCAACACCGTCGCCGCAAGGCCGTCCGATGAGTCAGTCTGACTTCCGGTCTTGGACCCGGACGTTAAAATTGGTTTGTTTGTTTTTACTTCACGGCATATATATTTATAGCGCTCGCGACACGTCACAGATGATAGTGCAGGCGTGCTTCAGCTCAAAGCTGTGTGTGTGCCATCTGGATGGGACGGCCCGTGTTCGGCGAGACAAGGGGCAGCATCTGTGCAAGCCCTACCACTGTACCCCCCCTTGTAACTGAGTCTAAAACAAAAACAAACAAAAATTTAAGGTGCGGCAACCGCAAAGGGCTGCTAAGTCGAAACGACCAAACGCACCATCGGATGGGTCCAAAAACAATGGAATCCATACCACCAAGCAAGAGGAATACCCAAGCAGACATCCAACTACGGACACGGCAAATAGTAGCACCAGCAAACAAAGCACCAGCAGGAGACTGATGGGTGTGTCCAAATCAAACACAATCCAGAGCACCAACCAAGCAGGATGTCCAGTAAGGCCACCGCATATGTACCACCCAAGACGTCCAGCATACCAACCAAGGCTAATACCCAAACATGCAGCTATTTAGACTTCAACCAGTTCCTCATCAGACGAATCACTAGGAACATCTGTCTCCGACTCCGAATCAAACATATCCAAATATGGACCTGCCGGGAGCAAGATATCCGGTAAATCCACCACATCAGTCTAACTGAGCTTAACTGAGCTTAACTGGGCTTAACTGAGCCTAACTGAGTCTAACTGAGCTAACTGAATTTAACTGAGCTAACTGAGTCTAACTGAAGCCGAAACTCAGTTATATGACTGAGCTCAGTTAACTAACTGCGTCTAATTGAGTCTAACTGAGCTAACTGAGTATAACTGAGCATAACTGAAGCAGATTCTCAGTTATATGACCGAGCTCAGTCAACTACCTGAGTATAAAGGTCCAGGGATTCCCCCCCTTCTCTTTGTAATTCTCTCTTTCTCTCTATAGAGGCCAAGCCAGCCAGTTCCCAGGTCTACTTGTCTCAGCCTCACTAGAATTCGCAGCCCTCTGGCTCTCTATTAATCTATGGCTCGCACTTACTCACCCCACACCCCAAACAAACTGGTTGGAGTCATGCTTGGGTGCTGCACGGCCCGGAGGGCTGTGCAGTGGCCTCTCTTATTAAAGGCCAAGCCAGCGCAGCCCAGCATGTACTAAATAAATTCACGGTCAAATGAGTTGTGTCCATAGGACGAGCAACAGTGGCAAGGCAACATCCAAAAACCATGTGCAATCATAAACAAACAAACAAAAATTTAAGGTGCGGCAACCGCAAAGGGCTGCTAAGTCGAAACGACCAAACGCACCATCGGATGGGTCCAAAAACAATGGAATCCATACCACCAAGCAAGAGGAAGACCCAAGCAGACATCCAACCACGGACACGGCAAATAGGAGCACCAGCAAACAAAGCACCAGGAGGAGACTGATGGGTGTGTCCAAATCAAACACAATCCAGAGCACCAACCAAGCAGGATGTCCAGTAAGGCCACCGCATATGTACCACCCAAGACGTCCAGCATACCAACCAAGGCTAATACCCAAACATGTAGCTATTTAGACTTCAACCAGTTCCTCATCAGACGAATCACTAGGAACATCTGTCGCCGACTCCGAATCAAACATATCCAAATATTGACCTGCCGGGAGCAAGATATCCGGTAAATCCACCACATCAGTACCACCTGTCTGATGGCAGTACCAACAGACACGAACACACACGGCCACATACTTGACCAAGGCCGAGAGAGGGACACAGCCAGTGGCTGACAGTGCTCAGAAATCAGCAGACCGGAGCGAGGACAACGCGGCCACGGGGGGAACCACAGCTGCCAGAAACAAATCTCTAGCCTCAACAATTGTGGGGTGTTCACACATGAACAAACAATGCGCCTCATCATCAACTACTGTGGAGCTACACCGCAAACAAGTGCGTTGAGAATGCGGAAGGAGGGGCGGAAGCCAACGCCCAGTATGGATACGCAAATGATGGCAACCAAGACGAAAACGCAAGAAACGTACCAACACACCATGAGACAGTCGACAGGAGTAAAAAGAAGGGACAACGCCCAAAACATGTGTACCAACAACCCTGAAATACAGACCAATACGGGACCCAGGACCATTGACAACCTGGGACAGACGCTGAATGTGCTCAGTGTACCGAGTATGCAATGCCTCATCAATGCCATCAATATCCAAAGGCAAGCAAGCTCGCAAGGTGCGAGTAAGACCACCTTCACGGGGCAAAAGGATCCGTAGCACCTGAAAAAGAGCCCCCACAAAGTTATGGGCACGGGAGCGAGTGGAGAGAGCATCATCAATGTTCTGTTGCAGAGCACTTCGATACACTGAAGCAGCATCCAACTCAACAAGGCAGTTATAAAAACGAACAGCACGCCGAACATAGCAATGCACAAGAGGTTCAGATCCAAGCTCATGTAACAAAGGCAAAAGAGGCACAGACTGAGGGAGCTGCAACCACTGACGGACCAGACGGCACCGCTTAACCTCCAAAGGATCTTTAAGGATATAGAATTTAGCTAGGGTCCAATCAGACGACCACAAACCCGGAATAGATAGAAGGCCCCAGAGTTCACACCCATACAAACCAGCTGGCTCCATAACAGTGTGCAACAATTTCAAGAAGGCTGGGAGTGCACAGGGAAAGTCTGGTGCCGCACGCATCTGAGCAGTAGCAGCATGAAAAGAAGAGGAAAAACAGGAGGCCCTGTGAGCTGCCATAGTGCCCGCAGAGGCTGCTGTGTCATAAATTAGGCCAAGATAGCGTGTTCCCTCAGTAGGTGAAGCTGATGCAAGGGGCGCGGAACCAAGACTCAAAGAACATTCACCAACTGGAGCTCCCGCCTGCAAACCCAAAACGAGTCCCATACACTTAGGCACTGACAGCTTAAGATTGCGAGCAGCTAGCACGACATTAGTATGGGTCAGCAAAGCCTGCAAGTCGGGGAGGTACTCTGCCATGAGAGCAGCATCATCAGCATAATGATAGTCCGGATGGCACCCAGGAAGACCAGGGAAGCATGGCCCCTTATCAAGTGCACTTAATGCTCCACTTAGTGGCTGGACATACAAATTGTATAACATGGGGCTCAGGGGGCATCCTTGCTTGACCCCAATACCAACATGGAAAGGCTCTGCAACAACTCCATTGGTAACCACCTGATAGCGCAAACCCTGGTACATGCCTGCAATCCCTCGCACAAGATGTTCGGGAAACTCCAACTGGAGGAGAGTTTCCACCAATTTGTCATGATCAGTAGTATCATATGCTGCCGAGACATCCAAGAATACCACATACATGAGACGATTGGTGGTGAGCGCATGATGAGCCAAATGCTGCACAACAAACATATTATGAAGGGTACTCCGATCAGGCAAGAACCCTGCTTGCCGGGGGAACATGTCACCATGCTGGTGACTGTACTGAGTGTGGGCCACATACACCCCAGAACCCAAGCAATTTGCATATAACTTGTGGAGTAGTGAGGACACCACTATAGGGCGGTAGTTAACCTCCTGAGAATGGTCCCCACGCTTATATATAGGATTCAACAAGGCAAGACTCATCTCAGCGGGCTCCTTGCCAGCGAAGTGCACAGCTCGTAGGATGGATTGTATCAAATACCGAACAGGGTAGGCAGCCAGAGCAGGCACTGGGAGGCCTGTTTTACCAGGAGAGGCCCGGCGTTTAAGTCGCTTGAAGGCACCCTGAAGTTCATCATCCCCAAACAAGTCATCTAAGTCTTCTGTTGTAGGAGGTGCCAAGGATGGCAAGGGGGGCCTCACAGGCGGCCCACTGAAGACGCTGGAAAAGTGCTGGGCAAATTCATCAGCGGTAGGCACAACAGGGCTGGATTGGGCAATGCCACGGCGTAGGGCCTTCCAGAAGTATGTGGGCTGAGACCGACACAGCTGCTCAAACCTGGAGTATTGCTGTCCTGCATGCTGACGCTTCTTGCGCTGATAGAGACTGCGAAGCTGCTTGGTCTGCTCAGCTGTGACAGCCACACCACGAAGGGCCCGCACGGCGGCCTTGCACTCATCATCAAACCATGGCTGATGGACCTTTTTACGCCGACAAGAGCTAGACACCGCACGAATTTTCATCCCAACCACCTTGGCTGCCTGGAAAAGGGCCTGCCCAAGCAACTGGACAGACTGATCCAGTGTCTCAGAAGATAGAGTAGCTGTTTGGGCATGTGCAAGCAGAGCAATCACTGCTGGGTCTGTCTCAAGTGCAGAATAAAAGTCCATACGCTTTGCCTCATCCCACACTAATCGCACCATGGGTTCTGTTTGTCCAACAGCAGGAGGAGACCCCACACTCTCCAAGGATGACATAGCAAGCCCCATAGACATGGGCAGGTGGTCACTACCATGGATATCACTAAGTACAACAGGGTTCAGAACCCTAGGCAGCAGACCGGCTGATACCAAACAATGATCTGGGCGGGTCTGTGCTCCACGAGCAGTAAAAGACGGTACAATCGGCACAGCCACACCCCCACCAGCGCCCCGTCCTGTACAGAGGAGGGTACCAGTGGTCAAACATAAGTTTATCAAACATTGCCCAGAGCTATTCATCGCATGAGAGTCAGGACCACGGCGGCATGCCAGTCCAATCGGTCGACCAGAAGGATCTAAACCCCTATCATCCAAATCCCCAACATGTGCATTGAAGTCACCTATGCAGAGCACCTGTGCTCCAGATGCCTGGAAGGCACCTATTTCAGACAATAATGTGTCATACACCTCGTGCATTGCTGTGCTGTTCTGCGGAACATACACCGTACCGAGAATGAGCCTACCAACAGCGGTGGAGAATTGGAGCCAGATCACATATGGAGATAATTTTCGTAACTTAACCTGATACCGGACATGAATGTCGTTCTGAACGTATACGGCCAAACCATGGCCAGCCGTCCCTTGTGAAGAAGGACCACAACACACATATGGACGATGTGACTGTGATAGAAACCCATGCAGGGGATCAGCAAGAATGGATCTGGTCTCCTGCAATGCAACCACCGACTGCTGCCGAAACAAATGATGCCAATGCAAAAAAGCCTGGATCTTGGTGGGTGACGTACCATTGACATTATACGATAGCAATGTCAGGGAAGTCACTGTGGGCTGTCCACCCCTTCAAGCCAGCTTTGACTTCGGCGCAGCGGCCTGAGGAGGGGCAGCTCCAGGGGGAGGAGGGGGGAAGGGGCCGTTGCTACCAGAAGCTCCTGCTGCTGTGGGTGCTGCTGGTCCAGCTCCTGCTGTACCTGCTGCTGCTGCTGCTGTTGCTGCTGATGGCCCTGCAGCTGCTGATGATCCTGGTACTGCTGCTGGGCTTACTCCTGCCCGTGCAGGGGAGGGATTGCGTACCCGAGTGGGGACTGTAGGTCTTGGGCCTGCTGCTGTGGGTGCTGCTGCTGCGCCAGGGGCTGTTGCTGCTGGGTTGGCCCTTGGGCGAGGGGGCACACACTGGGCTGGGTTCCACTGCGTGGCCGGTCGTACACCAGCCTGCACCCGCACGAAGATCTCGCTTCCATGCCACCGTGGGAAAGCGCCTGCTGTCTTGAGCTCCAGGAAGCCACGCTTCCTGGAGCTCAAGACAGCAGGCGCTTTCCCACGGTGGCATGGAAGCGTGGCTTCAGAGTGAACCGTTCATCCTGTTGCTGCTTGGTAAGGGCTTGGTCAAGACCCCACCCGCTCAGCTGTTTGAAGGCGTACCAGCGCTGGAGCGCCGTGAGGGTGAAGGTCCTGCTGATTAGCTTGACGAACCATACCGAACCTGCCTTGAAGGCTTCCGCAACAGCATAGTCAGGCAGGCCAGCTGCTGCACGCAACTTAGCGCAGACCTCCGTGCTAGTGGTTTGGGCACCCCGAGTGAAGACAACCACCTTGCAGTCATTGGCAGCCCGCATAAGCCGCTCCACTCGGTCAGACTCGGGGACGGGTGCAGCAGATGGAGCAGGCACAGGGCGTTGACGCCGAGCTTCCGTCACTTTGGCATCAAGTTCTGCCTTCTCCTTTTGCAGCTGCGTAATGACCTCCTTGGCAACGACAAGTTCCGCTTTCGCACGTTCAAGTTGCTCGGTGAATGACTCGGTGAGCGCACGCACCTGCTCCTGCAGGGTTTCTATCTGCGCCTTATGGGTCGCATTGCTAACGAGGAGGTCGTCATAAGCATCTTTGCTAATACTAGCAGCCTGCTGGGAACCCCCACTACTGCTGGTTGGCTTCTGCCGTTTTGCCATGGCTAGCGTGGACCAACTAACGCGACTTCATAAAACGTATAATGGACTGATACTTTCTAGGCTACCCCAATGTCGGTCGCTCGGTACCGTGCGCTGTTACGAACTCACTCTTCGATCCCCTAATGATGGTAATCGTCATTGTTTGCCATGCCATTGCAACCGATGGAGGAGTGGGTGGTGTTCTTGATCATGGGCTCTGTCTTGCCTGGACACATGTCTCGGTATCAGTACTGCTTGAGTTGGTGGTCTGGAAGCCATAACATAGTAGAACACAGCAGCCATCATGTATACATAACTCGTTATCTGCCATTTGACCCATCTGATGCATACACAGCTACAATAAAGCTACTGCAAGTGAATCCAGGACCCTGAGGATGCGGGTGTCCTCATATGCAAACCAGCAAGCAGTACCAGACATGTGGCCAAGATAAAGTAACGGGCACCGAATCAAGTCATAGCTGGCAAAAGTGGAAAGTTGGCAGTGGCAGTGTCTCTGTCAATTATGCTGAAATACCCACAGAAAGCTGCAGAGAATTATACAGGCGCAGCACAACATGATAGAAAAAGGGTTCCAACTGCAGGAGAAGCAAGTATCATCCGAATAGCAACAGACTTTATGAGCTCCTCAGCTGCAGCCTTGGACAGGATGGACAGAAGCAGCACAACAGCAGAAACAACCCATGTTGAGTAGCAGCAGCAGCGGCGGCCATAGCAGCAGGGGAGGAAATATAACCTGCAGACAACTGGACGGGAGGGGCGACAGCAGCAGAGGAGAGGGCAGGGAGCAGCACCAGCAGTGGAAGAACTGAGGTGCCACAGCAACAGGAGGAGCAGCAGCAGGGAGGCAGTAACGGCGGGTTATCATCAGGAACAGAGCAGCAGCAAAGCGCCACTGCTGTTGTGTTGCTGCTGTTATCATCAAATCATAGTAGTTGCCGCTGTGCCGCAGCTGCTAGTGGATGTACCTTACATATGCATTAACACCATGTGTGGCAAGGACGTGTAAGATGTTGCAATGCATACTATGCTATGCACCAACGACATGGTTGCCACTGCACAAGCAATTGGCAGTCAAGACACTACGTATCCATGGGATCACAAGGAGGGGTTCCACACAAGCAGGGCAGAAATTGAAGGAGCCAGAACTGCATAGTAAAGCAGATCAGAATTGCAGGTCATCGTTGTAACCTAAGCAGAGCAGCTTGCCACACTGGAAGCCCTCCTAAGCCTCAGCTGCGCTAGTCAGAGGCTTGCTGTTCCAACCTTTACTTCAAAATGTGGAGATGGATTGCCAGAAACTGGAGGAACAGTGCTCTACAAGACTGCAGACTGCAAGACCCAGCTCCAGGCCTAGCTGCTGCTAGCACCCATGCAGCTCGAGTTGGGGGTATGCTCGTATATGTTCCACGCGTGCTCTGTGCCAATCCATGGCCTCCATCCAGCTCCTTACGCCCAGGTTAACGGCTGGCTCTGAGTACTAAAGGAGACTTGAGAGCCACTAAGTGGCCAGTGGCACGAAAGACAGCGTAAGTTGCCAACCCCCAGATAACATGGCAGTCCACGTAATCCTCAATTTAACTGCATACGTAGGACAAAGGATAGCTCCTTGGCTACAAGTAGGTCGGCGGTCAGTCTACACATGTGGAAAGTCAAGTGCACAACTGCCAGGGAAATCTTCCCTCATTATTACAGCAGAACGTTAGGCTCTTCTGGCGAAGAAAGAACCGCTCGCCTGGCGTCTGCTGGCGCATATATGAGAAACCTTGCGGATCTGAAAAACGCAATGTTCGGACGCAAGTTGCAACCCCGGGGGAAATGCTCAAAAGACCTAAGCCCTGACATGCCTTGCGTGGCCTGTCAGGGCTGTTTCTTGCGCTTGCAAGCCGGCTTGTTAGCGGCCTGACATCAGGCATATGTTAGGAAGTTATCGACAGGCTCTTATGAGTGCTAGCTGCCATGTTTCTGCTGTCTCATGTCCGATGTCATGTCCCACCCGGCCAGGGGCCCTCTCCTGCTTTGCAAGCAACTGTCAATCGGAGCCATCCACATTTCATTAACAATACTGTAACCCATCTCCTCGACCTAGCTGCCAACGCCACAGTGGTGCCCGCAGCTTCTGCAACGGGGGTTCCAGTCTGGAGCTTGGCGTGAGCTCTGCTTAAGGAGAGAAGCCCACAAGAAAGCAGTGCATGTCACAGTATTAATGACTAAATGGGGCATGGCGTCATGGGACCTGCTTGGACATCGCTGAAGCATGCTGGTGGGTGTGGGGTCTGTGGGGTGGGGCAGGGGTGGCAAGATATTGCCAGCAGTGGCATTGGTGAAGCACAGTGGCTAGCAGTTAACAGGGCAATTCGTAATAGCCATTCCCCACCTGCCTGATGACGGTATGATAGTGAATGTATTAGCATAATGAGAACCAAATGCTCAGTAGAGATGAAACATGATTCAGGCACTTTGATGGTACACCAAGGACTACACATACATTCAACTTACTCAGCATAGCAGGGTCAGCCTTCCTGTCCTTATACATACAGCCTGTACAGTCCCAACAGAATCATTAGTATCTGGTTCAGTTAACATGGCGGAGGCCAAGCACAGCCAATGAGACTGTGCAGATGGAATGCCAACAAGGGAGGTCCTGCTCCTTATGCTTTAAACATTGAGTCTTGCAGCAGTGGCGACAGCACTCATCAGCCGGAGCAGTTGTTGTGGCAGCGGCTTGGAATTGGCTTGAGGATCAGTAGCTAGTAGAAGTAGCAGCATTGCCAAATCATCATCATCAGCAGCAGCAGCAGAGCAAGGACTTTGATCAGCGCACGTCCTGACAAGCAAGAGCTGGAGTAAAATAATATTGGGGCACTCTGTTGGCAGCGAGTGAGCCACAAGAGCTATTGAGGCCGGCTAGTCGTATGTTGGCAGGCAGGAAGCAAAGGTCAGCTTTACAGAACCACTATGGGTGCTTGCAAACAGTGGGAGCAGCATGGCAAGCAGCAGGAAATGGTGAAGCCCAGGTTGCATGAGGCACAACAACGTTCGTATGTTAGGAAGAAGCAATAACAGCCAGAGCAGCCAAATTGTTTCTGAAGCAGGTCAATATAATAGAGGGGCCGCAGTGGTAGCAGTGCAATCCCCTCCATTTAACAGTATGTAGCTGCTGGTCAAGAGAGATAAGTTGTTATTTAACTTAATCCGGTAAGGGGCACCACTACACAGCCCTCCGGGCTGTGCAGCACCCAAGCATGACTCCAACCAGTATTTAGTGGGGTGTGGGTGAAAAGGCTTTAGTTCTGTTAAAAGAGACCACTGCACAGCCCTCTGGGCCGTGCGGCACCCAAGCATGACTCCAAGCAGTTTCTTAGTGGGGTGGGCTGAGTAAGTGCGAGCGATAGAGAGCCAGAGGGCTGCGAATTCTGGTGAGGCTGAGATAAGTAGACCTGAGAACTGTCCTACCTGAAAGCACTTCCACTCTTATGCGGTATGCCTGGCTGTTGTGTTTGTGCACTCACAAACCAAAACCTTCTGAGCCAGGTAACAGAAGGTTTTGGTTTGTGAGTGCACAAAGGCACTAGGTAGTGGATGATTACAGATGGCCCATCATCCATACAGGTCATGCGCCGTTGCACACTGACGTCTCCAGCATGCATGCTTCATGTATTGGCTCCAGACACAGTAGAGTGAGCTTAGGGCAATGCTGTACACCTGCAGTATCAGCTCCCTGCCAATGGGCCTGGAGTGCTAGACACCAGCAGAAAATATGACTGCTGCTCTGTCCCCAAGGCATGGTGAACGACAGAAGCTGTAAAAGCAATCGCAGCAGCGGCAGCATTTTCAGGAGCAGTGAGCAGGACTGTGAAGTAAGCATGGCGGGTGAAGCGGCAGCCGCAGCATGGACAGCAGCTGTTAAATGAGAATGACCAACAGGAGATCCCATAGCAGTGTTGCAGCCAATGCACAAGATGTGGCAGCTTGTTGATGGCGTGCAGGATGACAGAAGCAGGGGAACAATGACAGCACTGGAAATAGCACTACACATGCCCCTTGGGCAGCAGGAGGGGCAAGCAAGAGCATCAGGAGTTGCCGCTGTCATATCATCCTGCAGCGACCCGAACTGGCAGTTGTTCACAGCAGCAGTACCAGGGGGTTGACATCTCTACTCTAGCGGCTGTAGTGTCCACAAGTCCAATCCACTTGCGACAAGCTTGCTACTTGTTTGATGTGGTTGTGATGATTGTCAGGCCGAAATACCTACAAGTTGAACGATCTGAAAAGAATTAAAAAGCAGCTGTCCACTGCTTCTACTCAAAGCAGTGGTCTCGCCCACAAACAGATAATTAAAGGCAGCACAGGCGTACTCTTGATATGTCTCTATTCCTGTAACATGCATCTGCTGCCAATATGCCTCTAGCTTTGCCATGTTCTCATGCCTGACAATACTTTCGGACACATGCACAGCCAACAGCAAGCTCCTGCTGCTTTTATCCAGAGCTCACTAGCTTGTACTTGGTGCTTTAAGGGTGATAGCCATGTACAGAAGCACAAGGTCATGTCTTCGTTTCAAACACTTGGAGCTTCTCTCTGTGAAACATTTGCTTTGGGGCAAGCACCAGGCCTGCCGGAATGCATGCCATCAAGCATCAGGCTGGCAAAAGAACTGCTATATGCTGGGCAGCTATGCACCGCAAGACGCAGCTGTGTAAGATCCTTGCTGTGTAAGATGCACATAAGGTGTATATGTCCTTGAGACAACGCCTTGTCTGCCCCTTGGGACTCAGCCTGCCAGGATGCAAGATTATGTATATGAAAGCAGCATGGGTGGATGCAAGCAGCTCCAAGTCATGGATTGGATTGGACAACTACCGCAAAGCCAGACTTAAGGGGCTTGTGACTGCACTCTATGGGAGTAAAAGAGAAATTCTATGGGAGTGGCAAGGGCATGGCCTAGTCTGTTAAAACATAGTACACACTCCATGCCTCCCAAGCAAGGGTCTTTGCTCAACTACTTTCACCCTGATAGATCAGGTGAATCTGTGCACCGCTTTGCAGCCGTGCAGCGCCTGCGGCATCACTACAACCTGCCTAGTTCCAGCCATATTCTGATTCTGTCATCCCACTGCTGCAGCTGCCAGATCAAAAAGTGTTTAACGATATGACCTTACGTGTTCACCATGTAGGTTTAGTCTGGACTGTGCATTATAAAGGGGTAGGCATAGTATTAAGCACCTCATTGTAGTATACCCTTGTGCATGCTCTTAACCTGTACGCCAGGAAAACCTGTGATGCATTGAGGCACCAACTACTCTTCTCCTATTCCAAGGGTTGCAGTGAGCTGCCGGCCCAACCTCATCCAAAAGAATTTGCGAGCCTCTTCAAAGCAAATGGTGCCAGCTGCTAGAACAGTAGCAGAGTCCATGAACAGCAGATATGTTGGAACTAACTATGCAGGCGTTCTGCCGACCTCCATATAGCACAGCAGAACATACAACATCATGGCCAAGATGTACTGGTTTTGAAAAGATATGTGCTGCCCCCATGCAGTCTACCCTTGGCAGGTTTGCATTATTGTGTACTTGTCATAGCCCAGCCTGTATTGATCTAGCAAATACCCAGGTGCTGGCTTTTGTACGCTTGTCAACAATGCATCCTTGCTGTACAATTACTGTCACAGTGTGATATGGTCTGTCCATATGTCATTATTGCTTCAAACTATTTCATGAACACGCCTGCTGGTTGCCCCCGCCATGGACTACTGCCTACAGGCATGCTGTCCAGAAACGGATGCTGACCTAGAAGAACAATCTGCTTAGCAATAGCAGCCTCCAGAACTTACCTGCTGAAGCTGCTAGATAGCTCCGTGCCCTGCAGACATACATGGCTTGGCTGCTGATCCCATACTCCTGAGTCCACGCCTAAAGTACTAAGACACGGGAATGGACCCTCTTTGGCCTGAGCCTTCATGTTAACAAAGGAAGCTGCACGTCGATGCCATCTCGTGCCAGGACTACTAGCTGGGCGCTTCGGTGCTGCTACAATCTAAGAGCATAGCTTGTAAACGTTTGTGCAGTAAGACGACGCTTTGTGTACAGGAGAGATAACTGTCCAGGGGTCCTAGTCTCTGCTTCACTACCAAACATGCATGCGTGCCAAAGTTGAAACGCTTTCCAGCTCATTCGTAACCCCAGACTGCGTCTGGACACTATAGTATTCCTAGCTTCTCACATGCATGCAAGGGGTGCTGGGCTATCAGGAAGCAAAGCAATCACGCGCGTGCAGGCGCACGATGCACGAAATGTGGCCAAAATGTCTAAGAACTTGCGTTTTCAAGTCCGCAAGGTTTCCGTCAGGGGCTCTGCTGGCGGAGAGAATAGAAGAAACACTGGTGACGCGGGCTACAGCTCACGAGTCTTTTGAGCGGTTGTAGCTGCGCGGACCTCTACGGAGATTGAATTGCTTGTAGGGCCCGCCGAAGGCCTTTGCCAGTCCAAACACGTCTTCGATCATTACCTTGTATGTGTTCGCGGACTTTGGCATGAAAGGCTGTTTGCAGCTTGACCGTATAGGCGCGGTTCGTAGATACATGGCGTAATGCCGCCCGAGCTGAGGTCTCGATATTGCAAACAACGAAGCGACAGGTGCAGGGTACAATCTATCCTGATGGTGAAGAATAGTTATTTGATCGAGTTTGGAGAGATAAGAACGCTCAGGGCATCTACAATGAACCTCTAGTGACCTGAACATGAGCCCAGCTTGCAGCAGTGCAAATCTGTATTTAGCGCGTCAAGGGATTACCACAAAGCCGCCATAAGGACACAAAGAAGCGTATAGAAGAAGCCCCCAATGCAGCAGCAGCAGGGCAACCTTAGGAGAGGCGAACATGAGGCCTTCTACCGTGATCACCCTCACCCACCCTGAAGCTTCCATGCCCAACATGCAGGCACAAAACAGCGGCATCAGAATACCTCTGGCATGAAGCAGCAGTAGACAAGATGATAGAGGAGCTTCAGGAGCACAACGCAGACCGGCACCAGTATGATGGATTGCTGTTGCAGCTAGCTAAAGCATCTCAACACCAACTGGACATTGCATGTCCTCCAAACAGTTAGTGCCCTCACCACAGCAACAAGAGAGATTTTTCTCTGACACAGCATCAGATGCTTATGAACCAAGTCGCAAAAGCAGCAGCAGCAGCACAGCGGCTTCAGCAGCAAGAGTACGCTGGAGTGGAAAACCAGTGTCTTTACCATCAGGAAGATCAACACCCGCAGCCTCATCACATGTCTCTACATGAGGAGAATATCTTCTCAGATCCCTTATCACCTTGGCCCCTCAGGATACAAGGCATCAGCACCCGTGCTGGACAGAGCAGCAGCAAATGTTTGTGCTGATGCAAACCTCAGCACCATACCAGCAGGTGTTAAGGGCTTCCACAGCAGTCAGCGCGACACTTGCTACAATAAATGTTGATGGTCTGTCATAAGTTCCTTGATCCTTTGTGGTGATATGTGGTTGGACCAGGCTTGGATAATACACGAGCATCTAGCACTTGTCACACAGCTGCTGCATGCCCAGGCATGATCTTTATGAGTGTGGCATGTTACTCCAAGCTCCTGTTGGGTGGAGAGGATGATATGTCTTTAAGATGGCCATGCCTTGCACTCAGTTTACCTGTTGCTGGTATCACCTGCATCTCACTGGCACAACAGCAGCTGCCTTTGTAGACCTATGCATGACCTGCTTTGGCCAAAACCCTGTCATTCTACTTCTTTTGTAATAGGCATCCCATGTGAAGTGTGGGAGCAGCTATACATGTGATCCAGCAGGCATCTTGGGCCATCCTTGTTGGTGGGGTCCAGATCGCATCGACATGACGGGTCCTGAGGCTTTAGTGTGTGTTTCTCAAGGCATTGAAGCACTCCAAGGTCTCTTATAAGTAAATGTTACATGTTTCGATGGAGCGAGACAGCTTGCATGCATGGACAGGGTGGATACTGGGGCAAAACGGGTGTTTTCCACCCCCCATGTTCAGGCACGTCGTTGGGGACTTGCCCCAGCTCCTTCTCGCACAGGAACCAGGCAATAGGTTGGAAAACATCTATAGATTACAGCCTTAAAGTTTGGAGCGAGAAGGAGCTGGGGCAACCCTCCAAATCGGTTCGCGCAAGCTCAGGTGCTGATTCGGCACCCCGCGTCACCAGTGTTTAATAGAAGAGAGTGCCGAGTTACACGGCGGAGTGAGTGTCTGTGGACTCCAAAAGCCACACGGGGCTCCACCGCTATCCACAGGCCTATGCTATGGTATGGCTTTCATGCATACCCCATGCTACGGGGCCTCATATCCTGCCGTGTGGAACACGTTGTAGTTACTCCCCGTGAATGTTCCAGAGCCACAACGCCAAAATCCAACGGCCTCAGGCCGAAGAGAACGACGCTGCGTAATCGGAATGCTTTTGTACGAGTTCTTTCTAAGTAGCTGGCATACTATTTTCTGCTGTGGGCATCGTTGACTCCCAACCGCCCAGCATGCGGTCAGCCCGGAGGCAATTATGTTAATTGAAACGCGTTCAAACGCGCACAGAAGCTCACCTAAAATGATCATATGCCTGCCTTCAGCTGTCCTGAAGTGCCCAGGCAATGAATGATATCTTCCGGGTGTCCTGGACATGACAGTTCGAGGGCCGTGGGCGAGGGCGTGAGCCAGCCCTAAACTGGAGAGGCTCATGGCAGGGCACTTGTATGGAACGATTAGAGGTGGATGATCTTCGCAGCTGGAGGTCTCAGCTCTGTGTATCTTCCGCTATCTGAGGGCCTGCCAAGGCAGCAGTTAGATCCTTTGGGCCTCCCCTTTGGCTGGCCAAACCGCATAGTACGCTCCACCAGCTTCCATCAGAAGGAAACCCCCTCTTTTTGCTCATATACAGCCCGAATTACTGCTCACCCAAAGCAAATCAGCAGTATTGCGCCCTGCTCATATGATTTTTGCATATACAAAAACAGCACTGCATGCCTTATCTGTTTGGGCACGGCTGACATGTTGACAAAAGCAAGCAGCCATTGCATAGATGGAGCATCAGCAGCAGCATGGCATAGCTACCTGTCTTGGCAGGTGTTTTAGCATGGTTGGTCACAGAGGAGCAGTGAAATATGGCCTTGGTCAACTCGTGCAGAAGCTCGATGCAGCAGGGCGGATTGTTTGAGATGGTTACCTAGACCCAAACATGAAAATGTCTGGAAGAAGTCGTAGGGAACTTGACATGCCATTGGACTTGATGTGAACTGGACAGCAGATACCAATGTTGGCCGTATGCAGCCGTGTGCATGATGCATGAGCTTTTGCTTGACCGTCAGTCTGACCATTGCTCCTGCCTTGTGCCATCTCCATGCAGATCACTGTATAGACGGGCTGGATATCTCGACCTCCTCGGCTTTTGCTGAACATCTGCAGTGAGATCCGCAGGCTTTGGGAAACTACCTTCAAAGCTTCCCTGCCAGGACTTTTGAGGCGACAGAATGGAGCACCGGAAAGCAGTCAGGTAGTCCTCTGCCTTAAGGATTCCCATGCATAGCAGCAGCAGCGCCATTGTGCCACAATATAAGGGCATACTGTGCGGCCTTTCGATGGACGATGCACATGGTGGTAAATATAACTCGCTGCAGGTGGTAAAGACCTTGTCTGCCTTTCTATATGCACGTTCCCCAACTGTTGTTCTGGGCTGTATTGCAGATGATGTCTTCTTTTTGTACAGTCCTGTCCATTTGGCTTACTTTTGAACATGTTTTGCAAGAGAGAAACACAGCTTGACTCTGTCATGTGTGACGAAGAGACAGAGGAGGAGCCATCGCCGAGAGAAGAAGACAAACCTAGACATGGAGGTAAGTGGGCTGGAAGCAGTAGAACACCCTTTGGGAGGATGAAGGTAGACAGCAACGGCAGGCCTCAGCAAGGTTACCACGGGCAGTCAGCAGGGCTTGGTGGGTCTTGTTTGAAGCGTCCTGTTTGAACAGAAGATACATGTAGGGTACATGCATCGAGCCTGCATGAGAGGACGGAGTGAAGTACAGCAGAAATGACAGGCAATGATGTGCTGGAGCCACGGTATTTAAAACACGGCTTGAGACAAGAGCTTGTTATTCAAGGGCAAGTGACAGATGCCTTCTTTTTTCTTGTGGAGGTGTCAATCTTGCAGTGGGTTTTGGTCCCACCAGTAATGCCAGTAGTTGCAGAAAATTTTTGGGTTCAAGACAGGTGTCCTGCTGACTGCATATGGCCAGTCAGATGTGCCAGCGAGTAGGCGCTGCATTTCCTGCCAGCTATGTACTAAATGGCGAACGATGCACGGGAAGCCAGTGCGCTTGCTGCTGGTTAGCATCTGATGCTGCCGATAGCTTATGTGCTATGAGTGCCTATTATACCAGGCCAAAGTGGGACCAGAAATATTTGCATAGCTGTCAATATTGTTGGAAGTGTATTGGGATAGGTTTTATGAGAAGGCTTATGTCCCATTCACAACCTCGGTTGCAGTCATGTGCAGCATCCCTGTGGTTAGCAGTATTGTGCAGTCAACCTTCAGAGCATCTGCAAACTGAGCATTCACAAAGAGGGTAGTTGCTACACATTTGCTAACAGTCACTCATTGTTGATGCTGCTGTGCAGGTATCACATGGGAAGAAAACTTCATGACTGAAAATGGGGCAGTCCTCTACAAGTGCCAATGCCTACAGAGCTAGTATGACTTAGTGTTCATTCCGAGCCATAGCTGGCATGTTCATCTGCTCAGTGGTAAAATATTGCACAGTAAGGGTATGCTCAATGCCATTGGTATGATATAAGAAGCCCGATGGTGCTGTAGCGGCCTTGTTTGAGTTTGGGTGCTGTTATGTGGGCCTGGTTGTTTGTGGGCATGTTCAGGTTGAAGGTGGGCAACACCAGTCTGCTGCTGGAAGCTTGTGCTTGGCTCGCTGCAGCTATTGTATGGGAGTTCAAAATACTGCATATACTCCGGCAACGTTTGTGCATAGTACCCGTGGTTACAGAGATGAAGCTCCTGAGTGGCTTTTTGATTTACAAAGCAGCTTGGCTTATTGGGTGTGAGTCAAATGATGTTGGAAGTTGTGAGAGTGATCTTTCTAATAGATGTGGTGGTGATAAAAACGACTTGGTTGAAGTGGATACTACTGAGTCAGTTTGTTTTTTTGAACTCTTTGAGCCTTGTTGGCTCTGGGTTCCGCTGCGTTCTTTTAATGTAATTCTCGTACCAATGAGGCTAAAGGCTAGCTCCTATTCGGTTACATAACTGAGGACGTTCAGTTACATAACTGAGCTCAAACTGAGCCGTAGTTGGTTGAGTGGCCGTCAGTTACATAACTGAGTATAACTGAGCTTTCCTCAGTTACGTAACTGAGCTTAACTGAGCTATCTAACTGAAATTGGCTCAGTTAAATGCACAACTGACCAGTTAAGCTCAGTTAAGCCCAGTTATGCTCAGTTAAGACCTTTAACTGAGCTGGCCCTGTGTAACTGAGCCATAACTGAGCCTAACTGAGTCAGTTAAGCTCAGTTATGGCTCAGTTAAGCCCTTCAGTTAAAATTTTGGCTCAGTTACAAGGGGGTTACAGTGGTAGGGAAGCTGCTGCTAGTAGTGCGACGATGTCCCCCGGATTCAGGCATAACAAACAAACAAAAATTTAAGGTGCGGCATAGCACAACCAGAGAGTATCAAGGCCCACTTGCAGCCAGCCAGACAGGAGACCGCTTTGCAACTTGATGCTTTCAGAGATCTTTAAGCTGGGTTGACCATATCTGCATACTATCAACACATGCAAATGGCGCTGGCTAGAGCCCCCACCTTACCCATCTACCTCCAAAAAAACAGAAAACAAAAAACTGATACCACCTGCCGCAGTATAGAACCCCCCCTGATAAAAAGAGGCTTCCTTGACCAGTCTACCGCATAAACAAAACAAACAAACAAAAATTTAAGGTGCATACTGAACACATATGACATCACCTGCACCTGCACCTGCATCTACCAAGGGACTTCTCACTGGTGAATAGGGCCCAAAGGCCCCAAGACCCCTCCTCTCCCCCTTTAGGACATCTGCACCCCCCTCCCCTCCCCCTACAATATTGGGGCACCCTCCTGGTGTCCCCACTGACCTTTGAGCACATGCCAAAGAAGCCGCTGTAGATGTAAGGGTTCGCAATGAACGTGACTGCGCACGTTTCCCATGTTTCTTAGACAGAAGCAGAGGGAGACGAATTATGAAGGGCCTGGGTCCAGCTACATAGTATTTATAGTCGGATTGCGCTGCATACTGAGTCTGGCTGACTCAGATCAAGGCCTGATGCAGTTCTGACCAAGGTATCATCGATGCCTTGGATGGTGCCATCAGCACCAGGCGAAGTGATGGCGTTCCGCTGGTACAATTACAACATCACTCCGCACCCTCTGCCCCTAACACGAAGGTTAGGAGAATCTATGCTATCAGCATAGGTGTTGACTAATAAAGATGACGTCCTAGACTGAAGCTGTACTGGTTCCAGTCAGCCAATATGCTGTGGACTTACGTCTCACAGTGTAGCTGCCATGTATGTGCTATGTCATAGACATCTGGACTTTTGACTACTGCTACAGCAGCGCTTGTAAGGTCAACAGAACCTTACATTCCTCCCCACCTAGAACAAACTACCTACTGTAGCTGGGAGACAAGGAGACGGGGACCAAAAGCATAATACTGATGCATGGTATATACAATGAGTTGCCAAAGGCCAACAAATGCAACAGTATATCATTTGGGGGGGTAGCTCAAGTTGGTAGAGCAGAGGACTTCGAATCCTCAGATCCGGTGTTCGAGTCCCGGTCTCCTCGCCGCCCTTAGCCGGGGCCTCTCAAGAAAAGGTTACAGGTATCCGCGTTGCCTATACAATGGATTCGTCTGTTCAATGGGCTAACGGTCTGATCAACTGGGCAACACCGTCGCCGCAAGGCCGTCCGATGAGTCAGTCTGACTTCCGGTCTTGGACCCGGACGTTAAAATTGGTTTGTTTGTTTGTTCTGACTCGTAACCGACTTCTAGCCACCTCGTCTCAATAGAACTTCCTTTTACTTCTGATGGACCAGGTTCCAGTATTTCTGCCCATGGAGCCTAGGTCGGCTACGTACGGGCGCCCCCTTTGAGGGGCCACGATGTAATCGTAATCGTATCTGCTACTAACAGCTTTGTCCTTAATATCTTGTCGCTTAGAATGTTCTTTGCCCCTTGCGGTTGCCGCAGCCCTTTGCGGTTGCCGCACCTTAAACTTTTGTTTGTTTGTTTTGCCCCGCTAGCAACACCGCCAGCCACGGGATTAGGTGGGGGCATTAAAAAAGGGCACTTGAAAGTCTGGCTGGTAATAGATGCCACACCCGCCCTTTATGTTTGCTTGCTTGGCATGTGGCCGGTGGCAGCCGTACCAGAATTTGCAAAAGGCCACGGCCGTTGTTGCCGCTATAGGAGGACTTGCCCAAACTGAATTTGTATCATCAAAGGGCATGGCAAATCCACGAGATGGATGACTGAAGAGGGTTGAGGGCTAATCGTGATACGGGTGCTTCGCAATCACTGTTGAATTGGTGCAGTTGGTTGGCCACCTTACTTCATGTTTGGGGACCCATGATTTGGGGACAATGGTGGGGAGGCAAGTCAGGTTACATGCGGGTAGCCATCCCACTATCATTCCTTTCGTTGGTACAGATCTGCCCGGCAGTCCGTGTAGGTGCCCGCGGGTGGTCTCCGTCTCCAGGGTGCATGCACTCCCTCATTTGAGCATTGCAGTACATCATAGTGCCGGAACGAGGTACACAAGAGGCTGAGTCTTTGATCTGTACATTATGTGCTTTAACATTCACATGATGTTGGATTTGTGAAAAACGCTCAGGCAGTGCGAGGCAAGTGTGAAACGTGAGCCCATGGGAGGCCGGGTGGGCGTGGGCCTATCCTGGGCTATGTGAGGCCATCCTTCCCGCGTATCCCGTTTGTTAAGGGGCCAAGGCGTGTTAACACGACACTAATTGCCCCAATAATTAGTTCCGGAAGTGGACCACGTTGGTTGTATGCCGGGGAGATGTGCCTGTCCGTGGCAACGACGCTGACATGAAGGGAGTACCAGGGCCCGGAGGATTGTAAACTACCTGACTACCTGCGATATAACCGTTAAGATCATCCGCTTGAAAAAAGACGGGCTGACCTGCAAACGGTCATGAATCAGCCATTCACGATAACAAATCCCTTAGTCACGATGGATTCTTACTGAACTTCAAGGTGATCTTCTAGTTAATAATGGTTAGCGGTGATTCTACTGCGTCATGGGACGCCCGGGGAATGATAGAACGGAACGGAAGTGGCCAGTGGCCGCCCTGGCCACTTTCGTTGCGTACTTGTTGCGGTCTTCTGCGTACAAAAGACTTGGCTTTCGACCAATCATGAGCATCCTATACTTTCTTATTTGAAGCTTAGCAAGTCCTCCTATAACAATCTAGGGCCGTTGATAGCAACATCTGGCTACCTGTGACCTTTCCAGTGCTTGCTGGGATCTCCACCAAGTAGGTACTCGGGCACAATACCAACATGCACCACCCAGTGCTGTTCTCGTTGTGGTGCTTGTATTTCTGCATGCTTTTCTGTTGACTCAGGTTCTCTTCTATCTCCCTAGTCTGCAAGGGTTCCGCCATGGTACCAGCTCAGACTCAAACCCTGGCCAGGCATGTCTTCTTTCACCCGAAAAGAGTCCTGAGATGTCTGCTTAGGGTATACCTCGCATGTACATTGTTGTTTAGCTAGGGTTACCTGAGTGCCCATCTGGCCATCCTGGCCAAGGGCTGTACGAATGTACGAACAGCAACTCGCCCTTGTATGACCTATCAAGCAACTGATTTGATCTGCTAACTCTATCGGTTGCTGCTATTGTTTGCAGGGTCGGTGTGGGACACCCAAGATGGGCTCACACTCCAAGCGACCAGTGTCGCTTCTCGCGTGCATCATACTGCTTGCAACGCTGGCAGCCTCACCATGTCAGGCCCGCACATTGCATCAGGAAGATGACATTGCCGTGCCAGCTTACGTCCCCGCGTTTGCGATCCATACAACGTCCGGAGATGCCCTTGCTGAAGACGTACTTTTCGCTCCTGTCGAGATCGAAATCGATTGCAGCAGCGAAAAGCAAGTTGTTATGTGCAGTGATATCCCCTTCGAAGCCGCCCAGGCACGCCGTGATTGCTGTGCTGCGAACCGTGAAGTGGAACCTACACCTGAGATTGCTGCCATGATTGCAGCAGCTGAGGAGGCCCAGTATGTCACAGCTGCAGCTGCCCCTCTCAATCGCCCCGACCTCGATTCCGCCGGTGCTGTGGGCAGGCCCCCCGCCTACATCTACAACGCGACTTGCCTGAGAAGCACTATCGCCCAGGTGCCTTCCTTCACTGGCACCATGAATGGCCAGCTATTCAACTGGACTGTCCCTGTTCTCAATGCCACAATCATCAGCAGGATCAAGTCTGCCGCCATGGCCACCCTTCAAGCCAGCAGCGCCACTGCTTGGATGGTCAATGCACACAATGCCCTGCGCAAGGTCAACACCACGAGTGGCTTCATCCATCCCGGTACTGCTGCTGGTCCCCAGGAGCTCGCCTTCCTGCACTACAAGCTCGCAACCGCCAACCCCGCCATCACCATCGCCCGTAACAGCCTCCTTACCGGTTCCGGTGTTCCACCCAAGAACTACGGCTCATGGGCCCCTCCCACCAACACCCCTCTCTCCAACTACACCGGCCCCTATGACATGGCCACAGTCGCCATGAAATGGGCAGGCCTAGACGGAACCGGAACCATCTGCCCTTCTAACTACCCCACAGGTGCCCCCCGAAACCAGTGCGGACATTTGGCCTTTGTGGAGCTCGATGCCGTCCAGGCCTACAGGCAAGCTATGGCTTGGTGGGCTACCAACAATACCGGTTATGCCAACAATGCCCAAAGGATCATCGATGGCTGGGCCACTGACAACAAGAACTGGGGCATTTTGCGTGAGAATGGTCCTCTGGAAGCCGGGTGGGGTTGTGCTGCCATGGCTAAGTCCCTGGAGTACCTGAAGAACAAGCGGTGGAGTGGGTACAATCCTGCTGTGGAGGCTCGCTTCATGCAGTGGTTCAACACTGTGATGTTCCCTCAGCTGGACTGGCTGGTAAACAACACCATCAGCAGGACCAGAGGTGGCGAGCCTAATGTCTACAGCAACTGTAAGTGTGCTCTAGTCAGATAGCCTTGCAGACCTTAGTATGCATCCCTGCAGTTGCTCTGTTCTAAGGCTGCTTTGCCAGCTTCTGTTTTCTTCTGACTGTGAGCTGTACCATATCCAAAAAAGGAGGTCTGAATGCTTAGGGCAGAAACATGTCTCGACAATGTGGGGTCTTGCTTGTGTAGATAACTGCTATGCACCTTGTAATGCTCAGGCTGTGCCAATTTCAAAGCTTGAGCAGTCTGCAAATTTTACAGCTTGAGAAGTTACAACCAGCTACATCAGGCATTGCAGATGTACACACGTACTTCAACCCGCACCCTAATCTGCAGGAGCTTGTCATCTCATTCGCACTTTTCTTTGCTTGCTTGTTGCTGTTACAGGGCAATCTACCACTGCCGACTGCCTGATGTCTGTTGCCATCTTGAGCGACAACCGCGTCCTCTACAACCGCGCCAAGGCCCACTTTGTCAACACAACCAACGACTACCTCCGTTGGGGCCGTGGCGCTTTTGCCGTAAACCGCACATGGGGCGAGGCAAGCGAAACTCTCCGTGACATCTACCACACGGAGTTTGCCCTTGCTGGCTTGCTTTACGTTGCCGAGATGGCCTGGCAGCAAAACGAGGACCTTTACAGCACTAACAACTATGCCCTTGCAGCTTCCCTTGAGCTCCACGCCCGTATCATCAACGCAGCCCTGGCTGGTAACAATGAAACCATGCTGCCCCCGGGCTTCAAATTCCAAAGGTCTATGCCTGCTGCTCCCGCCGGCTGCTCTTGGAGGTTTGACATGCGGACTCAGCTCTGGTCAGCTTTCAACAACACCAATGGAGTGAAGGTGTTTGACCTGAGGGACAATATCAAGTACATTGTGGGCCCCTGGGCTCTCCCTTCCAACTGGGAGATGGGCTTCAACCATTATGTAGGTAGGCTGGGCATGTGGCTTCCTGAGACCGCATCCCTCATTGCTAAGAGGTGGCCTGATTTCTATGAGTTCCATTGGGGTTTGACCACCCTTACTCATGCTGACACAGCCTCCATGCTCTGGCGCACAGGCGTTAGGGCTAGTTCCATGTGTGCTTAAGAAGCCACAGGCATGCACCCATGCCTCATGCTTCTCTGCAGTGTGTATAAAGTTATTGACAGCATCAGAAAAAGCAGCTGCAGAGGAGATGGTATGACCAAGGTTGATTTCGAGCTGCAGCAGCCGCAGCAGAGGGGAGCTCTATCCACAGACTACCTTTGTAATGTCGAGTTCTTTTTTGAAGCATCAGATATCTGTTTCCAGAAGGTTTCAGATCAAATGTGCTGTAGTTTTTTGAGCCCAACAGAAATTAGGGAAGCTTCTGGAGCATGCTAGCGTTTTATTGCGCACCTAACAGAGACAAAAGGAAGGCAGACATGGCAAGGCTTTACAGCTGTAATCCCAGTAACAAAACCCCAGCTTATCAGATCTCGATTCATCTTGTTGCTTTGTTACTTCAGCAGCCTTGCCATGTCTGCACTTTGCTGCATTCATCTGACCCATCAACAATTGATTAATCAAAGCACGCGACCCTTGCTAAATGGATCTGTTGTATGCAGACCACAGCTCGATGGCTGCGGTTGCAGACAACAGCTCCATTGTTTGCTGTGGTAGTGTGCTGGTGTCAATTTCATAATGGTGGGTGCCTGGGGAGAGGTCATGCATGTGGCCCCTGGCGGTCTGTTAGCGCGATGAGATAGGTTGACTAATTGGGGACCTGGGCCATTCAGAGGCAGCATGCATCAGCTTGAGCCATTTGAGGTACTGGAAGCACACCTGGTTGTCCAGGGGTACTTAAGTTGCTTTGCATGGCAGTGGGTTGGTTTCATCTTTGGGGATCAACAAGGGTTATTGCACTGAGCACCTTCTGCCTATTTACTTAGGCTAGGTGTAATTCATTATGTGGTCTGCATACATCATTTAGGGAACCTGCAAAGGGCATAGAGTCTTCTTGCACCCTTGTGGGGTCCCTGGGCACCAATTAAATTCTGGGGCCAAAACCCAAGTGCACATCTGCTCATTGCCACTTGACCGGCTCAGAACAGTATGTCACTAAGGCATTTGAAGCTCGCTGCTTGTCCCATTTGCAACAACGAACAAGCAGTGATGCATCCTCTAGCACTATGTCAAGTGCATCAAGCAGCAAGCAAACACTCGCTGCAAACGAATGCTCTGCATGATGCATTGTGCATTGCGTAGGATCTTGGTTGGCTGTTCCCCTTTGGGGGTTTAAAAGGGAAGGCACTTGTGTTTCTTTGGGGGCTTCTCTTTCATTGGCTTGTTCTCGTTTCATTGTGGGCTGTGCTATGATCAGTGTGACTGACACTTCACGGGGACTTCTCTTTCTTTGGCCTGCTGTGGCTTCACAGTGGGCTGTGCTATGATCGGTGTGACTGACACTTTATGGGGGCTTCTCTTTCTTTGGCCTGCTGTGGTTTCAGAATGGACTGTGATATCATCAGTGTGACTGACAGTTCATTCCTTTGTGGAGCACTGGCATTTCATGCTTGAACGCCGTTTTGACATGTGTTGCTCGTTGGTTGCATATATACTACGTCAGGGGGTGATGCTTGATTAGTGGGCTAAGGAGCATTTGCAATTGCCTGGGAGTGTGGTGCTGATTTCTTGTGAATTCCTGGGGTTGGAGTCAGCCCTTGATGGACCAGGAAGGATTTGATGAGCACATTTTACTGATGCATTGATACTTGATAGGCCACAGGGTATTGATTCTCTCCATGCAGTGACCAGGGGGTGAATCAAGGGGAATTCTTGAAGCTTCGTATGATGTATTTCATGCTGCAGTTTTGGTTGTTGGGGCCTTTGGGCGCTTCCATGTGGGGAAGGTGTGGGAGATTGGCCTCTGTTGTTGGACCCCCATGGATTTTGAGGATAACTCTAATCGTACATTGTGTGTTTTTGGTGCATCCATACATCCATTTGCTGTAGCGCAAGTGGGGCAGTGACTTTCTAACGCATGTGGTTATCTCTTCCTTGTGGGGCCTGCATCGGCTGCCTATCTTGGAAGCAGGATTTGGATCAAGGCATTGGTGCATGGCTGTATTTAACATTGTCGCAATTAATGAGCTGCATTGGCAGGGTTTGAATAGTCGGGGGTGGTCTCATCCTGTCTCATTGCAATGCATGATGGAGATTTGTTGTCTAACAGGTGGCTGTTGCCTTGTGCTCTTTCATTTGCTGTGCTTGATGTGGCCTAAGGCCTGATAGGTATGCACTGCATCTGTTTTGATGTTGTGGGACTCCTCTTGATAAGCTGCTGCTCTGGGTTGAGGTACAGCTTCATGATGTGCTCAGCAATTTGTTTATGGGAAGCAAGTCCATGGTGTAATGGGAAAGACTTTGATGCTGATGCTCTGTTTCGTGCAAGGAAAGGAAGGAGGGCCGATCTGAGGAAGCTTTGCATGTAGCCATGTGAGATTATTGGGCATCTACTACGAACCTTTGGCTTGAAAACACTTACCTTCGCAGAAGCGCTGTGCCCAGAAAGACGGCAAGGAGCTACACAACATCGTCGTTTATGCGCATGCATGCATCTAATACATTCTTGCTGGCTTTTCAATGGTGCCAGGTGGTCACATTTGGACAGAGGGTTCTTTATCGCACTGGCAGCACCTTTGTTCACATTTGTGCCCTGTACAGAGGCAGGTGGCCAATGCTACAGGTCTGACAAGGAAGAGGACAACTGCATAGCATTCTAGAGGTCAGTTGAGATTGGTAATGGATGCATTTGGTTCGTTGGTTTGGTTTGATTTGGTCTTTTGCACCAAGAAAAGTTTGCACCAATCATTCAATGGGCAGTGGCCCTGTGTATTGCTGTGTTGGATCCAAGGAGAAGAAGGCGGTACTGTGTCAACAGTAGCACAAGCAGCATCGCTGGACACTAGTTGTAAGAGATTCCAGGGGGTGTGGGGGCCACTGGGGCAGCAGTTGGCAGGATTTGTGGCCGCCGCATGGGTTCTCCTTGGTTTGAATACATTTGCTGCAGGACCTTTATAGGTGTCTAGACAACCTCTGTGTATGGGTTGCATCAGTTCAGAGGGTCAGATGTAAGGCAGTACAATGGCATTACAAGATGTTGGTGATGGGATAAGCTCATGATACTATGCCGTGGCATTTTTAAGGCTTGGCCAAGTTGCTGGGGATTTTGTGTGGCTGGATCAGTGGCTCTGTCTCTTGGGTGCTGGTTCCATTCTAGCACCTGTTTTGTAGGCAGGAGATAGGACATCTTGGGAAGCATTTGCAGTTGTTGTATGGGAGTCATTGTGATGTGTGAGCGAGGCCCCTGGCGTATCCACTCAGTACAAAATGGGAAGCACTTGCGGTTGTTCTCGATGTATGGAAGTCATGTTGTGTGAGCACGTTCAATCAGGACTTTGTGGCCAATGGATTCCTTTGTCTTGTCCTAGCAGCCCTCTTGCGGCTGCCATATCTTACCTATCTGTTTGCTTCGTTTGCTTATCGCTGACAGGGTTGGTTGTGCCGTTGCTGGAAGCATCCAGTACAGGATTGATACAATAGTGTGAGAGATATTTTGTGTCACAAGTATTGCTGATGGGGTTTGGGGCCCTCTTTAGGTTGCCACAACTTAAATTTTTATTTGTTTGTTTCTGTGGTTGGGCCGTTGCTGGAAGCATCCAGTACAGCAAGGTTATCAATATGGACTCGGATATCCAGTGCTTGTTTGCACAGTACTGCTGATCGTGTTGATTAAGTTTGGATGTTGCTGGAAGCATCCAGCACAGCAAGGCAGTCTAAGCTGCGGTATTGTGTGTCCTTTTTGCAGTATTGCTAAGGGGTCAGGTTGCGGAGCCGTTGCTGGAAGCATCCAGTACAGCAAGGTTGGCAATTAGGACCCTGAAATCCAATGCATGTTTTCCCAGTATTGCTGATCGGGTTGGTTAAGTTCTGCTGTTGCTGGAAGCAACCAGCACAGCAAGGCTATCTATGCTGAGGTATTGTGAGGTGTTGTGTGTCATTTCTGCAGTATTGCTGTGAGGGTCAGGTTGTGTCAGAGCCTTTGCTGGAAGCATCCAGTACAGCAAGGCTATCTGGGCTGGGATCTAGGGTTGATAACATGTGTCACTGTGAAAATAGCCTTTACATACCTTTATTGAAGTGTGCTAACACCAGTGGCATACGTTGGTGAATGAGGTTGATACTGCCTTTGCTATATATGTAAGGCGCAGAGTCGGTAGGCGGCAGTTTGGGACCCAGTACACGGGACACATCATTGCACAGCTCGCGGGACACGTTACAGATAACAGTGCAGGCTCCATCCAGCTCAAAGCTGTGCTGCAATCTATCAACAAAACAAACGATTTTAATAGTTTGGGTCACAGACGTGAAACGAACCCTGACCTATCTGCATGTGGTATGGAAGGCCCGATGTTGGTAGATAGGGAGCAGCATCTGTGCACGAGCAGGCATGGCGTCCATGCACTACTCAGCCCTATTTAGCCTCCTCTCTTTTGAAATTCCTCATCACCATTTAACATTACGTTCCAATTTCATCTCTGCATTCACCAAGCTGCTACTCAGTGAAGTCACATACCTCATTCATACTTCAGACACGGGAAGAAGAATCTCATTCCTGCAGATCGTGACCCTGCAGAGCTATATGACCGCTTTGCTTTGTAGTGATGCTAGTGCAAGTCCGCTTAGGGCGGCCCCTGTATGGGACCAATCCGTCATCTATAATCAGTAGTCCCTGCTACTCTAGACAACCGCTGCATCCATCCTGTCACAGCAGCTGCCAATGACAACTCCCTCACCATGTGCAAGAAGGGCCCCCTTCTCTGCGCAGTTCTCTCCCTCTCTTTGGACCAACCATTGTTCCTGAAGACAAGACTTCTGTATCTAGTAATGGCAAGAGGGACAAACGGGGCACCAGCACCTGTCACAAATGCCCTGCGCCCGCCGGCTTGCACTGCCTGCACGTCACTCATTAACAGAAGCAAGGCTGCCTTTGCTGCTAAACTCTGCTCCTAACACCCTCGCAGCACCACGGCTGGACTGACTTCCGCTTCCACCCCCTCCATGCTGCAAGCGCCCCCCTCCCACCTGCTGCCCTTGGGTCAATCCAGCTGGAATGGCACTGTGGCATAAGGGGCAGGCCTTCAAGCCCTCCATCTCAGCAACCATCATGGCATGGCGGCACGTCTTGCAGCGCAGCCATTTGTTGTCCCGCACGGCTCTGCCAGTGATGATGCACACCTACATCACATTAGTATTAAGGATCAGATCACTGGTCTACGATGGCATGGTATCTTGCTTGCTGACAGAAGCAATACAAAGGTCATGTGCAGGATTTGATGCAGGGTCCTCTATTTCACCAATAAAAAACTGTTGCACAGCACCAGCAACAGGAATTATCACCAGGGTGTAAGATATGGGGGATCTAGGGGCCCTTCTATGTTTTTCTTGTGATGCCACTGCTTTGTAAACTGTACCGGCCTCCAGGATGAAAGCAAGCAACAGCAGGTCCAAACGACAAACGTCTTTAAGCATGCAGAGGTGCTACCCATAGCTGCTGGTTTCCAAACCACCACACCGGTTCACATCGAAGTGGGATTTTGAACAAGTACACAAGATCAATCTACGGGACACTAGCCCATTTGCAATGCCCAATGGCCAAGATGCCCAATCCTCATTTTTTTGGCTCCCATCAATGTCCATCAAATCCTGGTATCTGCCTTCTCAACCCAGACATTAAGGCATCGCCATCAACCTTACCATCCAACATGCCAGGCCTTGTTGGTGCTTTCTAGGACTGGCCTCACCCTGCTTTGTACCCCCCCAACCCAGCTATCACTCAATTTTAACCCCCAACCCCATCCCCTTGCAAGCCGCTTGCTGAGCCCCCCCCCCCCCACCTGGTCAGGGTCCTCCCCAAGTTCCTCCAGAAGCAGCTCCCGCCCTTTACTCCCCCCAGCTGCCCGCTTGTCCCTGCTGCTTGCCTCCCGCAGGTTGTGGGGATCAACTGGCGGGTGCTCCAGGAAAATGCTCATAGCCAAGTCAGCATAAGCAGTTCGCTGCTCCTGCGATAGACTGGGTAGAGACTCCAGGTGCACAAAGGCCTGCAAAGCAAAGCACCGATGCAAGACATCCAATGCAATGGTCAATTGGATACGCCTATGGAGCTGTTTATCTACCATTACACCAGCAGAATGCATTCCTCCATGCATTGTATCTTGATTGCTGGAGGAAGTGCTGCTAGTAGTACTACAATCTCCGCCCAATTTCGGGCACAGCAGAGCACAACACCGCCAAGGCCCACTGCAGCTAGCCACACAGGAGACTGCTTTGCAACTTAATGCCCTCAGATAATATTGTATCGCTGGGTTAACCACACCTACGTATCAACACAATTTTTTAGCCGCTGGGTAGAGCCCATAGCTTGCCACACCTGCTGCAGTGCAGATGGCCTCTTGGCTTATAGAGGCTTCCTTGACCAGTCTACCGCATACTTACACATCCGATATCACCCGCAGCTGCATCTACCCTATGAGGCGAGCAGAAAGTTTAACGTCCTTTCTAAAAGCCTGGTGGATCCCCACAATCCTACAGGGAGTGAGTGCGTGGGAGACAGATTTGCCGGATCCCCGTCCCCCCTCCAGTTTTCTTACTGGTGAGCAGGGCCCCAATACCCCTCTTTCCCCCCTTTAGGCCCTGTGCCCTCCCTCCCAGAAGTTGTGGGGTCCCCCCCCCCGGGGTTCCCGGTCACCTTTGAGCACAGGCCAAAGAAGCCGCTGTAGAATGCCACTAGCGCCAGGAAGCTGTAGAGCTCTGCTGAGTCCAGCACATCCTCGTAGGCAAGTAGCGTAAGGGCAGTGCGCAATGCAGCTTCCACCTGGGACAGCAGGACATGAAAATTTTGTCATACAGCATCTGACAGCAGCTCAAGTCTGCATGCGTACATGCACTGCCTCGTCCTGAGATTGAGATCCATTAAACACTGGTTATAAAGAGGCATTCAATGTATGTATACACTCAAATGGCCTTCATACCATGCAGGAGCTGCAGTTTTTGCGTACTGCTATCAACTTTGAGTCTGTTTTTGTCTAGCAGCAGGAAAACACACTGGACAAGGCAATCGCTGGTTAGAGGCAGGGATGGTGAGATAACCCGACATTGCAAAAGGCACCCCAAGCAGGGCAGTGGCTGCCAGCAGTGGTGCTAGAGCACCTCCCCCATTTTCAGCAAAGCACAGTGTTTTGCCAGCACAAGTCTGCTTGATGCCAAGAGCACCAGTAGATGGCCGCTGCAATCATATAGCATCTGCAATGCAGAAATCCAGGTTGATAGCTGCACCAATAAATCGCTTGCCTGCTTTCGGCTATGTCTTCAGGCCAGAACGGTCGCCATTGCTGTGATATACAGCATGTAGAAATTGAGCTGTTCTACAACCTTGGTGCATGTATTATGGGCTATAGCAAACGCTACGGCATATGAGTACTTCTAGGCCCTTACCGCTATACCATGGGCCATGGAAAATGCCCTCGCAGATCAATATACTAGGGAGCGAAACTTGACTAAAGATGGGAAGTCCGGGACATACCTTTCCTCCATACAGTTGCCTGTGTGCCAGCAACCAGAAGTGGTATGCTTCTGCAGCATGCCAAGCCTCATCCATAATCTTACTGTCACTCTGGTTAGAGGCAGCCTCTAAGGATACAAGCCCTGCAACCACCACAACCCAAACACAGTTGCTCAACAACACTTTGTAATTCTGCATGCAGTGACCGCACCATTTGGCTTCTTGTAGTAAAGCTGAGCATGCAATGACCGGCGCCCCTGTCAAGATCCTATGTAGGGACTCCCCAATGTCAGTCTTCAAACGAATGGCGAGCACGACAGAGTCGAACTCCTATCCCATTGCAAGGTACTGCTGAGCCCTAGCAGGAGATCCACCTGCAGATAGTGCCGTAATACAACTGGTATGGTTGGAGCCCTTGTATGGCATATGCCTTTGATTTCGTTCAGAAGCGATGCTGAAAATGTAGAATAAAAGCCCCACAAGCAACATGTGAAGGCCCTGCAGCTGCAACTTCTTTGTCGGTGGGAAACTTGCTCCTGACAAGCTACGGTTGCTGCTGCTGCTGTGGATGTTGCTGCCCCTGCAACCACACAAAAGGGCCAATGCCTCCGGCCCCGCCCCCTAACTGCCTCTTTCAAAGTCCCCTTTGCAAAGGCTGGATCCAAAAGGGGAGCATGGCATACCCACCGGCACCCCTCCTTACCTGCTACTGCTGGTGCTGCTGGTGACCCTGTAACCCCCTATCGCCCCTGCCCCGTGGTTCATTCAAAGATTCCTTTTGGAGGGTCCATTCATGAACATAAACACTTCTCAGAAACCAGTCCCACACCTGCTCATTACCTGCTCTTATCTCTGCTGCTGCTGTGGCTGCTGGTGCCGCCGAAGCAAAGGTTATGGCCCAGGAAGTCCCTTCACCGCCCGCTGTACCGGTGATTTTCTCAAATGCAGGTTTGGCATTGGCATAGCTGGTCTTGCGTTTTGATTGATTGATTGATTGAGGTTGCTCTTACGCAAACAGCTGTCAATAACCCGCCCAAACAGCTTCTTACCTGCTGTAGCTTCGCCCCCCACATAACCCTGCTACCCACCACCCACCGATTAATCTTTGTGAAATAGAAGCCTCTACAATTACACAGTTGGGGATCATATTCCCGCCACACCGCTCCTTACCTGCTAGCGTTGCTGCTGCTGTAGGTGCTGCTGTCCCAGTAACCATGCTGTGGCAAAGGAAATCCATTCAGCCCCCCGCGCTGTCTTCCTGAATGCAGGTTGCTCTCACACAAACAGCTGTCAAGTACCCCCTATACAGCTTCTTACCTGCTGTGCTCGCCGTCCCCGTGACCCTGCTACCCACAGCGCACCCCTTGCAATCTTTGCTCCATCGCAGCCTGCTACAGGTCCCGCAAAGTTTGCGATCAGGTACCCATCACACCGCTCCCTACCTGCTAGCGTTGCTGCTGCTGCTGTAGGTGCTGCTGCCCCAGTGACCATACTGGTGGTCCCCGGGCCTCCCCTGCCTGCATTCAGCAGTGTAGCTGCTGCCGTGCTATTGTCACCACCAGCCCCCTCCAGTGTCTGCTTCCTGAAAGCCTCAACTTCCAAGGCAGCGAGCACATGGAGCTGCTTGATGTGCAAGGGAGAGCCCTTGGCAGCAGTCAGCTTCTGGGCCTGATCTGTTAGCAGCTTGACTGCTTCATGGTGCTTGCCAGCCTGCAGGAGGAGATGGTGATAGATGGCAGTAAAACACATACACAGGTTTAGGGTTGAAGTTTTTTTTGTCAAACACAAAAGGATGCGTAGTACATCATATAAGGACTTGGGTGTAAGGAACAAAATCAGGTTGAGCAACGATTCCCAGTCTGCTGCATGCTGCATCATGCTGCAACGGAATTGCTTATTCTCCAGAGAGAAACAGGGTTGGAAGTACAAACCATGGGAGCGACATGGCCATACCCCTCATAAAATTGAGCATATCCCCTGCTGATGCGTTCATGCTTCCTTTGTGTGCAGGAGCTACGGCCTAAGTTGCATCAGAAAAGGTCAAGAAGCCACTATATACTCCCCCACATTCCATAGTGTCCACCAGTCAATTACCACTTCCCAGTGGTTTTGAAAAAGCTGGGTGTCCCGAAATTACTGGCACATAAGTTCTAGCAGTACGCAGGTTGGAGCCACGCGAACAGTATCCCCAGTAACATAGGCCCAGCCATGCTGCAGAACTGGCAGACACAGCCTCTTCGACCCTTCATTATTCTCCACAGAGAACCCCAGGCTGTCCATACCACATGCTGACACGGTAATCTAACTTCAGCACCCATGAGCTCACCTTTCGATAAAGCTCCACTGCATCCATATACTTCTTCTTCTCCAGTAGGTGTGCAGCGTACTTGAGCAGCAGCTGCTCTGCCTGTGGGTAGTTGTGTGACTGAGCCAAAGTCATGGCTTGATCCCATTGGTGGAGCAGCACACAGCAGTCCACAGCACGCTTGCTATTCCCGGCCTGAGAGGGGGGACATGGGCCGCAGCAGGAAACAAGCAGTGAGCTTTGCATTGCTTGAGGGTCTCTAAACAGCCAGCTTCGTCATTGCGTAGAAGTGCAACGGCCACGTAAATTCGGCCATGAACCTTGGCCTCAAAGAAGTACTGGTGGCTTTGATTGGGCCGAAAATGAACAAAGACAGCCGGCTCTGCATTGGTTGCTTGAGATAAGTGCTCCCATCAAAATATCACCATCCCATCTAACCTGTCCATATGCATCATACCTGTTCACTGCCAGCCATGTGCTCCTATGCATATCAAGCCACTAGCACAATACTAAACTACCACAAGTACAGACCAACTTAGAGCTTAACCCATGCACTGCCTGGTGCTTTTTGCCAATATTGCAGTCCCCATCACCTATGAGGCAGTGGAAGCAACGAAGAAGTGCAGATATAAAGTTGCTGCAAAGTGGCCCTTAATGGCCCTTATGCTCAGCCATACCCACCTTAAGGTACGCCACCACTGCTTCACTGCAAAGCCCCACACTCTGCAGCTTCTCCCCTAAGCTCAGCAGCAAGGGATCTCCCTCCGGCAGCACTTCCGTCAATGTCACCAGACCCTGGAAGTCCTCTAGCATGTAGAAGCAGTCTAGCAGCATTACTGTGTTGCGCGCCTGCATTTCAGTTCATGGGGCCCAGCAAGGTAGGAAAGCAGGAGAAGTGTCTCTTGAGCGTCCAGAAGCTGTTGCAAGTATGAAAAAACATTATTCCTTGCATCCACAAAGGAAGTGAGCAGCCTTTGTGTCATGAAAGCTTGACAGGCACACTGATGCACATGTGCCTAGGCCTCATATGGCATATGCTTTGTGATGCAGCTGCTGACAGGCACAGTAAGCACGACCCCATATGATCAGTATGTTCACTGTGGTCAAGCCCCCTCATCAGCAACACGGTCAGGCCTACCTGTGTGTAGTACTGTGCTGCTTTGGCCCACTTCTGCCGATCAGAGTAATACTGCCCAATCTTGTTGCGTGTGCTGCTGATTTCCACATCTGAGCCCCCACTCTCCAACAGCAGCTTCTCGACCCGGAACCAGTCACCTAGAAAGCAGGCACAGCTTACATTAGCAGATTTGGGAGATGAGCAAGTACATGTTGCAAATGTTCTGCAGTTGCTTCAAGCCTGGGAGTCAACTTTGGCTTGTAACATTCAATTTGCCTACAGCTGACCACACAACAAATGCATGCCTGCCACCGAACATACCTCATGGTGCAATCCATATTGCAAAGGATTTCCCTGCAAGCTTGCACACCGGCTGCATCCTCTCACATATCTGTCCCTTGCAAGGTAGAAGACCCAGCCAAACTGAACCCCTGTGAAAGCTCCAATCAGACTCCCCCAGGCTCACCTAACTTTGACCTTAGCCCCACAGCCAAATCCAGGCGGTCCATCTTGCGATACAGCTCCTCTGCTGCTTCTAACCGCTTGAAATGCACTGCCACTTCTGCTGCCTGCTTGCTAGGCTGGTCTAAGCCCGCCAGGTGCTTCACCATTTGGATGCCCTGCAAAGTACCCGCACACCCTTGCACCATTCACCCTCCTGAAATAGACAAATCAGTGTTGCAAGGCGCAAGGAGGCAGCCCCCAAGATCAACAGGCAGCTTGCCGGTGTAGGGGGTTGCACGAGTCCCTCATAACAAACACAAGGTTTGTGATTGTAGGCTATTCAGCTGTTTCGTGGCATTGCTGGGTTGAGTGCAGGCAAATTCAACCAGTGGTAACGGGAGGGGCGGGAAATGCTGCAGCACTTGCTGTAAGGAAGGCAGTCTGGCCATTACCGGTATATGCCATTGATGCCACCTCAACCCAGAGCCACCTCAGCCCAGTACGTTATAATGACTCCTAAGCAAGGACCATACCTAGGGTAGCATGCATGCAAAGGACCCAGTGGTTGGTGAAGAAGCACTCACCTGGTAATCTGCACAGTGCACATATGCCTTCTCAGCCATGACCCAGTCCATGCGGTCCAGTGCAGCTTCAGCCAGCAGCCTCCAGAGCCTGGGGTGAGGATTGTCAGAGATGAACTGGTATGCCCCATCAAATCCAGCAGTGTCCAGCAGTACGCGGGTGTCCCTGTTTGCATGGCAGTAAACGCACCAGGTGTTGGTGCAGCATATTGGTAATGCAATCGCCTAAGAGTTTGCCAGTCGTAGGGAAGACCCCAGTATCTGGTGTTATGGAGCTCAGCAGTTGGTGCTGTGAGGAATAATTGGAAGTCTTAACAGCCGTACCAATGAAGATTCAGCAGTTGTGTCTGAACGTGTAGAAGCAAAAGCAGCTGGTCAGCTGGAAAAAGCACAGGCTCTCAAGTATTCCTGCATCAAGGCTTCTAAGAGCTCCCAGCAGCATCATATGAGGAAGTCAGTGACCTCATTACAGATTAGCCAATAAGCTAAGCACGGACCAGTCACAGCAAAACACATGGTGGAGACGTCCTCCATGGCCACTGTAGCAGCCACACAACCCCAGAGCAGATCCTGAAGCAGCCTTTGCTAGAGGCATTCACCTACCTCAGGCTCCGTGTGTCATAGTCTACCATCAGTTCCACCTCTGGTGCATCTGGTTGCTCCATAATGTCGTCCATGAACGCCGCCCGAACCTCCAGGTCCCTAAACCCTGCAGTATTTCAGCAAGGGAGATAGGCAGTGCATGAAGTCTAGGGAGAGTGGGCACCCAGGAGCCCTGCAATAATGCTAGCATACAAGCACCTAGGGCATGTCTGCAGCGATGCATAACGGAGTGCGTGATGGCTGCATGGTTTCCGCAGTGTTAGAGGTTTGCCATAGGCACGGCATGGTTAGTCAAAGTCGTCCATGGAGACAGCATGGCTGGAAGAGGCTGAGGCTCACCCTTACTCAAGGTGCTTTGAACTGGATTGAGCGGGTTTACTGCCACATATGCATCAATGCGGGTAATCAGTGATATTGCATGATGGAGGGCATGGCCTTGTGCTGTGCGCATAGCCTTATCAAACAATACATATGTTTTATATAGCATGCTTCGCACGAACACAGACCATCTGAAGCATGCATGGCAAGCATTAGCAGCTGATCTGGGGTCCCTGCACCGCCATGCTTTGGCGCAGCTCCCTGTGTCAGGTTATGGCAGGTAACCTGCCCCTGGTGAGCCCTATGGGCCCCAGGAACCCTGTGGCAGTCCTGAAAGGGGCTTCGAGAGGTGTGCAGGGCCTTGACCCCCTATGACCTATACCCAGCCCTTAGCTCACGGGGAGCAGACCACCCATTAGCTCCATAAGGAAGCAACAAAGCGACCCCAGCTTCATGCTCACCTGCTAATGAGGCTGTCGATGCAACAGGCTCCTCTGGCTCCAGTCCTCTGAAGACATACATCCGACCCTTCTCCATGATCGCACACAGCTCAGGGTTGTCTTCTGCCCAATACATGTCCCATACATCCTACAGCACAGGGAGCGGTGCCAAGATGCTTCAGGTTCACAGCTTGCAGTTATCACAGCAGACAGGCATTAATAGCTTTGATGTTACCAAACCTTCAAGGTACGCCGCTGGCAATTTTGCCTTTAACCTGCCAGTAAGGTCTTGACCATGCGCCCACAACATAGAGCATTAGCAGACGTACATGTAGTCCATATCTTTGGAACATTTGCAGCAAAAATGGTATGCGAGCTGGCAAGCAACCCCTCTGACAAACCTGACTGCCCAGTCAGTCACAGCCTGGTAATCTGTCCATGGTTTGGTGCACATCTACCTGCTGTAAATCTCATGGAAGGTCATTGGTCGTTACCACTTGCCCCCAGCAACCCACCTACCTTCCTCTCCATGGTCAGATGTTCCCCAGTCATCTTGCCCGTGCCAGGCACAGTCGCATCAAAAAACGTCAGCACCCCATTGAAATCAATCACACTCATTCGAGTTGCATCGCAATTCAGGCGTATGTACTGCGGCCGACAGCGCAGCAGGTGCTGCCCTTCAAGGACGAGCCCAGGTAAGCTGTAGCGGTACACCACACCACTGGATCGTGCTACAACCAGGGTGGAGCCTTGTGCTGCTACTGCTGTGATGGGGTCACTGGTACTACTGCTGGGAAGTTGTAGCAGATCAGGGGGCTGCAAGCATTGCAGATGTATAGGGTTTGTTACATGTTGCCATTCTTTCTGATTGCATGTCAAAAACCACCGGTACTCTGTTCCACCTCGTGGTTTTTGCGACGGGTTGAGGTGTGCGTCATCTGATGAAGTCAGATGCCGCAGATGCATAGCGGCCCACCACCTCTGAAAATTGACAGGTTTGGGATCACAATGTGTTACAGTGTCACTTTGCCTGAGGTCTGCAGCTCCCACTGTGTGCTGCTTGGCAGCTATCATAGCTCTGCTGACCAACAATCTTCTGCTATAACCCAGCATCCTCCAAGACTGCCGCAGAGGGAACTTGGGCTGCTTTACATGCAATGCAGATTTAAGCTGTACTCACATACATACCATGCCCCATAATGACCAAGCAGGTGGGATGATGGGAGTCACCCCAACCAGGGTGCTGCTTGATCCTGCTCCCTTCCCCATCACACCCATGTGAAATGGAAGTGGAGCAGGTGTTGGGGTTTAGTCTTGGTAGCATAGAAATCTGGTTTGCTTCCATTTAATGTGCATGTCATCGCAGCCAGCCTCGGCATGCCTGTTGACAAACCCACCGTCCGTGTTGTGGCTTGGGGTTGTCAGGCCCTTGGAATAGCTGGTCTTACGATGTTAACTGATTGAGAAAGAACATAAGAGCAGCAGGGATTGGCTAAGAGTCAGCTGCAGCTCACCTGGCAGTTGCCTGGATCATCAATGTGCACCATCCGCTCTTTTCCCTCAAAGCGCTGATTCAAGCTGCTGCTTCCAATGCTGCCAGCACCACCCCAACCGCTGCCGCTGCCACTGCTGCTGCCACCATAAGGACCCCGGCCAGGCCGAGGCTTCCGAAAATGCCACATGTACACCACCTCTTCAGATGACGTGATCACGCATGAATCTGCAGGGAGGACCATGGACAGGTAAAGCAGAGCAGTCAGGTGGAGCAAACCTCTTATGAACACTGATGTCACTGATCGTCATATTAGACAGCGCCAAGAGGCAGGGGCATATACATAGTCTGGCGTCGAAGTTTGATTGACCGTGCTCTCATACAAATACTGCATCCGGCAGGCTGGCAAACTAGGCAAAGATATTGGCCCCTACACCACTGGAAGCTGTCTATCTGCAAGTTTTATACCATACCACAAGGCATGTATCCAAGCTCCATACATGCTCGACGCACCTGTTAGTGACACGTACGTTGGTTCTACGCTCAAGTACTTGGAGTCCACCGGGCTGCCGATGGCATTGCACAGGATAAGAATGTACTCGCCAGCAGCTTCCCCCTGCAGATGGACAGCAGCATTAAGGTAATATTTTGAATACACACAACAAGGATAGCAAGCAGGCTACACACTTATGCCGATAGTGTGACAGAAGGGCGTGGCAACTGTTGTAGATGTGATGACAGCTCCCAGTCTCATACAACCCCAACACAGGGAGCTGAGGAGCAGTACCATTGATAATAACAGGGGCATGTGTTGCTTTCAGAAGACATAACAGGCACTTGGAGCTTCAGCGAGTCAGCAGCCCAAGCTATGGCTCGTGGGCAGGGATCAAGCTACAGCTAGTGGCTCCTGCAAACTATAGCATGCTGCACTCTTCAATCCTTGGGTAACACCGAGCTTGGCTGAAAAGCAACAGCTTGCATACCCTCATCCCCAGCTCCTGTGCCACTTAGAGAGTTTCTGCATAAGCTAGAGACCACTCGCTTCACAGCAGCTCCAATCCCACCTAGATGCTTACCTTGGTGGTTAATAAGCAGTGGTCTGTGCCTGCAGTGATGCCCATCAGCCGCCTCACATACTTTGCATAGCGATCACTGCTCCGTGTGTCCCAGAACATCACACAGTCCTCAGGCCGCTCTGGCCGCAGGAATGCATACACCAGCGTATTGCCAAAGTACCCCCACTGCCGCTCGTACCGCACACTAGCAAAGTACAGCTGAGCATCTACAGCAAGAGCAAGGCGCAGCCCGTTGCTCTCCCAGGCCATGCCCCCGAGATTGTTGCCTGGTATCCGTAGTGTGCGGATGTGCTCCCCTGAGAAGCTGAAAAACTGCACCATCCAGGTATTCCGCCCATCCACCTGCTGGGAGCCTGCTACAGCACAGATCTTAAAAAATGCACAGCAAGAGAAACAGTTTTCAGGCAATGTTCCAAACATATCTTGCTACAAAGGGACCTGAAGCAGGCAGGCAACCTATCACATTGAGAGAGAGTCCTCAAATTTGCTTTGGCATCTGGCCTCGGCTGCCAGCATAGTCTTGAAAGCCATCTGCATATGCCTGGCAGGTGGAGGACGTGGCCATTCCTGGGTTACGCCATGTCTGGCACCTACCTCATATAAACAACAAATCCTGAGCAGGTGATCTCAGTAGACCTGCCTTGAGTAAGACTTGACCAGTTCTTCTGATGCATGCCCCCCAAAGCTATCCAGCATCCCTAAAGCACCTCCCAAACTCAGGAGATAACACTTTGATCCAACCTCTCTCCACGTGCCTCAAGGCCCTCAATGCTTGCTAGCTTACCGATCCATTGTGGTTCCACCTCATGGCTATGGGGCGCATCCCAGTGTCGATACAGATGGCATTGTCATCCATATCATGCCGCATCAGCTGCATGCGCCCATTGTCCAGACAGATTGCCAACACAGGACAGTCTGGCTCAGCGTACCCATCCTGACCAGCATACCAGTCCAGAGCGATAACACGGCAGGCACCTGCACAGCATTCAGGAAACCATTATCCGTGGTGTGTTCGATCTAGCTGCCTTGCGTGCAGCTACACCTTCACTTTTTGTTCGTTTGTTCATCAGCCATATATACTTGGGAAATGTGATCCGTGCAGCATGCATGCCTAAGCAAACACTGAAGAGCTTTGGATTGCAATTGTTACTTGCAACCTGCTAACTGATTGTTTCTGTGTCAAGATCGGACTTCCTGTTGCAAGACATGCTAAACACACACGCAGTGTTATCAGCACATCTGCAGGGGATCACAGCTGCAAGCAAAACATGGAGTTTGTATTGGCAAAAGTGCTGCTGCGCAGGCTCGTGATGGAGGTTGCAGAGCATGGGGCATTGCATGCAGCACACAAGCGTACTGTTTCACCAAGGTCGAGGTGGGGACCATGCTCTGGTTGCAAGATTGTTGCACCTGCCAATCAATAGAAGAACATCATGAGCAGCCACAGTCAGGACTTGTGCTTCTGCCATGCAACTTTGAGCCTGCAAGCTGACACCAGCAAAGCAGCGTTCGGCAGCTGTGGGTCTAGTCAGACTCTTCCCTGCTTGGGTACTACATCTAACCCCCTGACTGCCAACCAGCCGCTGGGCAGGGCTGTAATTCGTGGTCTTGACAGAAGCCAAGGCGTTAGCGCATTGCCCAAGGAACATTCAGCTACGAGCGCTGTCCACACACCAAGCTCTGCCCACCTGTGTAGCCATCGTTGCAGTACATAGGCACCTTAGCTACACCATTGCCATTGCTGTCATACACATGGCAATCTCCTGTTGATGTGGCAAAAAGGATGAAGCGCCCATCTGCTGACCATTCCACCTTGCTGAGGTTGAGGTTCAGCTCCTTGCCCCACAGCCTGTTCCCATCGACGCTGCCCACAATGACAGCACCATCCTCATATATGATGCAGATCTTTTCGCCATTTGGGGTCCAGCGCATATCCCGCACACTGCTTTTGTTCCTGTGGAAGATGGGAAGAGTGTCCCAATGGTTTTCAATTACCGGGATATCATTCCCCTGCTAGAGGACTTGCTGGGGGGTGGAGACCACATGCAGATTCTTTCCTCAAATAGGGGCTTCGAAATAGACATATGCTGTTGCTGCCATGGACACAGGTTCATGCCCACGTCCACTGCATGGATCTGCCTGCTGCTGCTACTCCTGTTGGCATGGCGGCTCAGACACCCCTCTCAAAGAATCAGAACTTATTCTTTGCTTGTGTGGCTGTGGCTGATACCAGCTGCGAAGCTATAACGGCATACCTGTTATTGATCATCTCTTCCACCCACTCCCCATCCACGTAAACCCACACAATGATGAGCCCATTCTCATCACTGGTGGTCAGCTTCAGGTACGGGGTGTTCCATGTTGCACACACCACTCCCCCGCTGTGACCTTCGAGGTTCTGGTTCTGGGGTGCAGGGTTGCCCGCAGCTGCTGCTTTGACTGAGGGGCTGGCAGTACCCTCAAGTCTGATTACCTGAGATGCCAAAAGACTGTGCATCAAGTTCTGCATGGGAGTACTGCAACGTCCCAGGCTGCATAACTCTAGAATACATACCTTTAATACCCCATTGTCACATCCACAAGCCAGCCAGCTGTTCTCAGGATGATCATGATCAAGACTCCAAGCCACACACCTTGTCTTCACCCCGTTTGGTATGGCAATCTTCTTACTGCGGAAGGATTGCTAGCTTATTGACCTGCTTCCAATCGGGTGCTACCATGCCATAGATTGAGTACTGACGCGGGGACACATGCCTGAGATAGGCGAACATATTTGCCGCTTTCGAGTTATGTAAGGCATGCGCTAACTTGCCGTAGCAGAAACTGAATCGGAGAAGAGATATACCTCCGTACTTTTTCCGTTAAGTATTAGCATGTCAGGCAAGCTTCTATCTCGACTGCGGGGGATCGTTTTAGTTGTGCCGTGGCCACTCTGGGTGGGCATGTCCGGTTCCCCGGTAGGGAGACATCATGGAGACTAAACGCAATCAAGCTCCCATCTGGACGGTCGTGACGGAACGGATAGGACCCGAAGTCAGAGTCGGGACCATCTCTGAGTTTCATATGTTTCACTGAGTTCCATCACTGAGTTACGAAGGCCTGTCCCCCGACTGATTCAAACTGAGGCCCTGAGCTTCAACTCTGGCCCTGCCTCAACCCCATGCTTAAAGCATCAACTTTCCCTTCAGTATACAACAGGGTCCAACTACCCCCAGCGGTCCTACTGCCCATCAATCACTGCTGGCCAGATACCCCCTTCCTCCACCAAGGTTTTAAATGTTGCAATGAAACCCTGGAGCCGAAACAGACAATCAAAGGGCCAACCAATACCACTACTATAGTGGTCAGACTCTCGAGCCTGGCGAGACTGGGATCGATCCATGTGCACCAACAGCATACTGTGTGTGTGTGTGAATCTTACATTGGCAAACCCATCGGCACGCGTGCGGTGCCACAGTTCACCACAGGGGTGGCAAAGCCACTAACACAGATAGAACCAGGAAAAACTGAACACCATCCACCAGTTTGAACTCCATGATCATGCATGTCCAAGCAGATACAATGATGCAGAATACTAGCAGCTGCACTCAGGGACTGCAACCCTCAGGATAGTCACTCTGCAGCAGGGTAAGGGACAGGAACTCATCAAACAACCCTCCGTTAGGACTGCCAATGGAGCACCTGCTTCACATTGAACAAGTAATCTGAATACATACATCCATATGTTTGTTGTGCAGATAACATATTCTACTCACAGAATAGTCTACCGGTAACATAACATAACATTGAACGACATTTAAGGTGTGGCAACCGCCAAGCTGCTAGGTCGAAACGGCCAAACCCACCATGCATCGGATGGATCCAAACACAATGGATTCCAGACAACCAACATTAATAGAAACACCAAACCAGGGATCCCTCTAGGGAACTTCAACCAGTTCATCAGCAGACAAAGCACCCAAAACATCCGACTCCGAATCAAACAAATCTATATACTGACCGTCCGGAAGCACGACATCTGGCAAGTCCACCACATCAGTACCACCCGACTGGTGGCAAGATCAATCCACGCAATGACACAATGGGAACTGGATTTAAAGGACTATGCAACACAAAGCAAAATGGCATATTAGACTACCGCTGCACAAACCCATTTTGTAACTTCACTCAACCCATCCTGTTTTAGAACACAGAGTAGACCGGCAAGCACGTGTTGGCTTTCAACACAATTGGCCTGTTGTGCCTCTTGCAAACCCCTCATGTGGTACCCGCATCGTATGCTGGCCTCCAGGATCACCAAACATCACCTCCCCTGCCTCTTGCACCCTCCCATGCACCATCTTGCATGCAAGCCCACCTGCAAATCGCAGTGACCACCGCTTAATCCGTCCCATTGATTTAAGCAAAGTGCTCATGCAATGCTGATACAGTAGTCTAAAGCAGTTGAGGCCACGTTATGTCAACATGTCAAGCGACTATTGCAAAAAACTTCTAATAACACCTACAGCAGCGTCCATGTTGCTGGCAGCTTGCTTTCTTGCTGGCCAGTCAATCAATGCCCCATTCTCAATGCCTGCCATTACCGTCACTGCATCGGTCACCATGTGCTGTGACAAAATCTCATTGCCCTGCCCTGCACAAGTCTTCCACATACTTTGGGTTCTGTCTTGCCCTGCTTACTCAAGCCCAACAATCAAAATAGGCTACCACAAGAATACCGGTATTCAAAATCATCAAGACCTGCCATCTGGAGCACCTCTTTGGTCAAAGTTGAAACACTGCCCTGGGGGACCAGCACAACGGAATCTGCAACCGGCACAGCGTGAAGGCGCTGACCTGCACAAATTCAGTCCATCCATACCATGCAACCACTGCTAACAGTAACATTGACGTCCATGCTGGCGATGCTCATTCTGGGGCTCTGCAAAGTGCAGTACCGCACCCCTTCTCCACATGTGTTGGGCAGACCAAACTATAGAGGCTCAGCCTGCCAATGCATGGTTAGAGCTGTCTGCTGTACACACACCCTGCTCCAAAGCTATGCGCAGGCAAAGTGCCTCACATTGATTCACAGGCATCAGCAATCAGCACAGCCCCTGCCCTTAACCATCTAGCAGGTTTCAAAGGAGCATCACACAGTGCTGCGATTAAAAGCAGTACAGACCTGGAATACAGCTTTGGCGCCCCCCTGGGCCCCTGCAATACCCTCGCCAAACATGAAATCTATTGCCTGCTACAATCCATGGCACAACCTGCAAAAGAAGATGTGCTTCAGTTCCTGCAGCAGAATTGTACTCCTGCAGAGCAACTGTCGACAACCATGACCACTCATGGCATGCAGTTGGTACCGCAACCCTTAGCATAACACACAACCCTTGCCTAAATCAAAGCAGTCTAAGAATGATTAAAACCAAACCTCTGCCCTGATCGTTAGAATGCCTGGTGCCACCAGGTGTTCCAAATAGGTATCAGTAACTCTGAAACCTACTTACAACCCATGGGTGCCACACACGTCCACTGTCTGGGGGCAGCACTGATGCGGACGTACATGACCGATACGATGCAAACATACTGACCATTAACTGATCATCCAAACAAATACTTGCAGGGGCTTCATTTACACACACTACTGAAGATAGACAAGTCTGTGGATATGTGTGCTGCTAAATGCTCTGTCTCTGGCACCCAGCAGCCATGCAATACAGATAAATCAAATGAATGCAATAGGGGCCAACCAGAAGCAGGGCACAGCATCAGTACAGAGCCATTGGTGATACTCGTAAAATGACAAGTCGCAACCTGCAGGCTAAAGAGCCAATAGCTGGTAATAGACCAGCTGACAAAGTTCCACTAAATGCATACATCCTGCTGAAAGCAATGCAGGATAAAAACAGCCAAACAGAACCAAGTCCTGGCCGTAAATGTACTTTACGCTTCAATCTGATCAAGTAGTACTCAACTGATTAAGTTGTCCACCTTGAATGGCACAGCATTTCTCCATTGGCACCAGTCTGCCAGACCTGTGAGATTGTGAAGACGACACGCCTCCTGTATCGGTTGTCTTCAATAATTTAGTCAGGCACAAGCCTGGTGACTCATTGAGACGTGTTTTCCTTTTTCGCATCATCATCTTAAACTTATACAACTTTAGCACGCAGCCAACGCACCTCTGCGGCTGCACATTGCCTTATTGCCAGCGCCTTTCCCGAACCATCATACTGCAAAAGGTGCTTGGAGTCACATGCTTATTCAGCTTACCAAGGGCAACAACTGAACCCTTCTTAACATCTGCTGACAGTTATTTGACAGCAGAAGGCACATGTCAGCATGATGCCAAGGTCCCACAAGTACACCAACAATTGACTACTCAAGACTCAAAACCTAAGCCAGTATCCTAATCAAGTCCAACGAGATTACAGCTTTTCTTGCCTGATAGTATGGCTGTAACAATAGTAACAGAGACTGGAACACCATGTTTCATGGCTGCTTCAATCTAGTAAGCAGAACCATAATTTAAAGTACACAATACAACAACATAGAAACTCTCAAAACTAAGGCCTGAAATTGTATCTATACAGCAGTACCAGTTGGACGAGAAATCGTAAGGCATATGACATCAACGGATCCAAGCATGCACATACGAAAGCCAACACTTGCCACCATGCCTTTAAACTGCAAGGGCCTCGGGGGCTTTCACATACACAATATACCTCAAAACAGGGCAAAAATGCTCGAATCAACATGTGGCATATCAATAGGACACATAAGCACCTGACCCAGGGGCAACAGGAGCAAATGTATTTGCACCTAGGAAAACATCCTGCGCTGAAACCTTGCCTTCCCTCCAACTTACTCCAAGGCTGAGAGTCCGCTGCCAAGATGCAGTGTGAGTAAAGACATCACCACCGGGGTAAAACATGATGAAGGACATTGAAGCAAGCTGAAGTACTAGGCTAGTCAAGCAGTCCAACCAGCTTTTAGACACTAGCTCACAGCATATCACACATTACAAGACCTGCAGGTTCAAGGCATCAATAATCTGAACTAGCCTACATAATGCGTATGCAAGATTAAGATCCTGACGATACATGAGTGGACATAACTAATGCCTTGGCAAGCAGTACACAATCAATGCCTTCATTGGCAAGCAGTACAAGCCAGATACCCAGCTCATATGGCATACACTCATACATCAAGTAGGAGGGAGGCTCTTACCCCCATTGGGGCAGTGGAGGTTTTGGGTGATTTTGACCTAGCTGCTGGACCTCATGTTTAGGCATGCATATATTGTCATACATGTCGAAGTTTACCCGTATTCTGTTCCACCTCGCTGCTCTTTGTGAGAGCTTGAGGTGCGGGGCCTATGGCACTTATTGCTATGGCATATCATGAAATGTAATAATAATACACTATGACATAAATGTCAAAGTGTATGCCATGTACCAGCTAACTATTTAGCTAGGAAACTGAAGAAAAATGCAGTTTGGCATAGTCAAAGCTTGTACCCTGGCATCCACTACTAGCCTCCTGAGCCTGCCAGAGCCCCTGCTCACAACATGGTCACTTCCTTCTAAACTTAGAAATACAAAACATGGAACATATCTATCACAACGGCATGCGTACAGCAACTTTCAGCCCTAGAATGGAGGCCAGAGGAGAAGGGAGCACCAAACACAGCATCCAGACCCAACACCTTAGACGCATGGCAGAGCAACCCGTGCATTACCTGAGAGCCATTCAGGTAGCACTGCAGGTAGAAGAATTGATCAACAATGCCCACACCACCACCAGGCAAAGCACACCCCAAACTACCACCAAACACTGCATCTCAAACACAAGCCCCCATGCCCCCCCCCCCTGCCCAACAGCATACGTTGTAAGAGCTACAATGTGCTACTGCGCACTTTGGTGCCTTCATGTCCATACAGCATATTGCACACACTGCTGGCCGCTGCAGCGCAGCAACTTGGTTTCTAGCCCACAATCCTGAGACTTCAGACAGACATCTCATCTGTGCATCCAAGGCAAATCCATCGGTATACAGGTTCCAAACAAACAGGCTTCACACTTGCAACAGGCACAAGGACATTGTATGAAGCTGAGTCAAAAATGTGTATATCTGTGAATCTTCGCGTACGCGCATGTTACATCCTTGCTTAACGAGGTTGCGATGCCAGCTCCTCGGCGGGATGTAACTGTGCCGAGACTATAGATACCCCCCTCCTTAGCAGAGAGCTTCCTTGGCAGCCATTGCAGCTCTCAATACTCCAGACAACCTACCTGACCATCTCCACGCCTCTGCTGCGTTGCGTCAAAAACGCAGCAGACTCAGTCCACGCGCCATATATAGAGGGGATTAGAACTAGAATACTGGTGAACAGGGACTTACATTGCCCTGCGAACCGCTCACTACCTCCAAAGGCAAATTGCCTGACAGCTCCCACTTCCCGCCCAGGCGCAGCCTCGGCAAGCCCACTTTGCTAGTCCTACTAGTACAGAACATATAAAAGCAGCCCCGCCCAGAACATCCATCACCGAAAGGGGCTAAGATCCTAAGGCAGGCCAACAGTTAGATTGTAGCATTCCCGTAGCTCAGGTGCCGCGTACCCATCTTGAGTAGCCTGTGTAGAGGTGCCCTAGCCTAGCGCGGCACACCTGCATCAACTTGCGTCGCTCGGTCTAAGGTGAACAAGATACACTAAGCGTCCGTAGAACAAGCTCATATCTCCGCTCAGTAGAGTATACCTGCTAGTGATAGCACAAGCTGGCCTAAGAGATCAACCGAACGCGACGCTCTTCCGAACCTGACCAGGCCCTGTCCCGTAGGACTCGTGCCACTATTGATAAGCATCTTACGCAAACGACTCTAGCGTTGTATGCGCAACAGCGAGGAAGCCTGCTCGGGAAAGTACAGCGACGTCCCCAGCCCATACCTCCTTCCCATCAAGGGCGTGAAAGGACAGCAACTGCTGTACGGACCAGAGGTTGTCATAGCAACAGACTTCAGCACCCACGACACAGCGAATAGTAAGGTAGGGTGCGCAAACAGCAAATGATGCACCTGGCCCAAGTCTCAAGTCAGCCATCTTGCCCCTTACAGTCACAAAAAAAACAAACAAAAATTTAAGGTGCGGCAACCGCACAAAGCTCTACTGTCTCTACTGTCGTAGGTCGCCACCACAAGACAGCAACCTACCAACATGAGCAACGGCGGCACCATGCAGGATCAGATCATGGCAGACAGGCAGCAGGTACGATACACATAAGCAGAACCTCAGCATTCAAGCAGAAACGACCCACTCCCAAGCTGCCAGCCACGCTAGCATGTCTTGTGATCCTCCTCACAATGTCCCTTTGTGTCTGCGCACAGAATGACCTCACCGAGATTGAAACAAGCCGCAAAATCTTGGCGGGAGGAGAGGAGCCAATGGTCTCCATCAAACCCTCCCCAGAATTGCTTGCCAAGCTTGCCCTTCACAAAGCAAAGGCAGCATCAGCTATCGATCACAGCCAAATCCAAGGTTCCAACTACACCATCTACTGGGACCACACCTACCCAGGGCATGCTCTGCTCAATGGTTACCCCTCCATCTTCAGCACAGTCCCAGAGTCACACCGGGTGACCCTTATCGTCACTGGCTACGAATGCCGTACTGTCAAGACCCTGGAAGCTGCTAAGGCCTTCCTTGCTGCAATCCCTGGTGTGGAAACTGTCATCATCCCCGAAAGCGCCAAAGAAGACCTCCACATGGGCATCCTGCGGTTCAAGGACCCTGATACGGCTGACTCGGCATTCTTCCACCTCGGAGACTCGGAATACATGACGGCTGATGGCAAGTACCAGCTATCATTCCGCCGCAAGTACCCAGAAGCAGTCCCCGTGGAGGTCAAGGACCTGCATACCATGTGGCTGCACACGCCGTCATTGATCAATCTCGGCAAATTCGCACGCTTCCGGCAGCTGCAGCAGAAGGTGGCAGACGACCTCAGCAAGCAGGACGCCACACGGCTGGAGATCATAGACATCAGAGTCCCAAACGCCTCCTCCCCGTACACTGGTGTCATACTAGTGGACTACGATAACATCGAGTACTTCAATTACCAATTACCAATTACCAAATGGCCCCGTCAAAGCGGGGCGCCGGTGGGGGCAGCGCCACCCACAAGGAGCCAACTTAGGCTCCAACGGCATACTCAATTTCCTGTCCAAGCTCAAACAAAAACTTCACCGAGCAGAAAGTCATCAACACCAAGGCGGGTGAGCTGCTGTACCAAGTGCACGTGGGAGAACTCCCCCCTGAGGTGCAGCAGCTCATCCTTGGCCGCCGGGAGCCAGAACCCTACAGCATTGCCATGAGCAAGGTGCCCTTAACACTGACGGTTAACGCGGTTACCAGCGCCTTGCACAAACTTGCCCTGCTGAGCAACGCCAAGTTCCGCAGCATCCGGCTCATCCACGTGAATCGGCCGCAGGGCTACAAGGTGTACCAGCTGATTGTGGGGACTGAGGGAGAGTTCATCAGTGTGTTGGGCTACAACCGCCACAAGCAGGCTCGTATTGGTAACACCTTCATGCTCCTGTCCACAAGCAAGAGCAGCATTGTGGGTGAGTCCAACCCCCGAGACACCAACCTGGTAGCCAACGTCCAGAAGGCCTTGGCAGAGGGGGTTAGCTACAAGATGATCATGGAGGTAAACATGGTGCAGTTCATAAAAGGACACAATTGCAGTACGATACATGCATTTCCCAGCGTTGCAACTGCCCGGACAGCCCAACAGGGGTATGTGCTGATGTCCCTTACTGACTATGAGTGCTACCAAAGCCATCACAGACCTGCAGCATGCCCTACTATTATTACCCATAGGAAGATGATGACATTGCCAGACTGTGCTGCTACCGTACAGTGCCCTGCATGCAAATTCCCACTCTTTGCCACCAGACCTGCGCTCCAGCAAACCTATAGGGCTCGATCCTGTCAAGATTTCAGATGCTCTATTACTATTGGCAGCAAAATGCCTGCTTGTGTGTCATGGGATGCCGCACTTACTGCTGAGTGTACCCCTCACATCAGTCAATCAGAATGCCTGGTCATTGCTGCTGCTAAAGAACATAGTTCCCATGGTGTTTTGCTGAGCTTAGAAGGTACAGGGGCTTATCATGAGCTTCCTATCTGCTGTCCACAATCTCCCACAATTCACTCACCATTCATCTCTTCCTTCACCATTCATGTTAGATATATCAACCAAATTCCCACAATTCCTCTGACTGAACTATGGCATCGCATTCCCCTGCCCCCCTCCTGCCACCCATCAGAAGTGCCAGACCATACTGATTTGTACCATCAGCCACCCACCTTGCAGCAAGGAAGATCATCCAGCCACATGAACATTGCAGCCCTGAGCGAACTCTCCATGTGCATACACTGTGCCATGCTGCAGGGCGGTGACAAGCAAGACAAGCCTGCAGGAGCAGGCGCCTCAGCATCAGGAAGAAAGAGGGATGAGGATGGACAGGCCCTGCCAAAGAGTCGCCATGCAGCTACCTAAGGCTTCTCCTCTCAGGCAGCAGCAACTGCAGTCTATGCTAGCTCCAGCAGCACTACCACTGCAGTGGTCCCAGGGCTGCATAATAGGGTCCCGCATAGGTCAGGGAAGGTGCCAGCAATTAACCAGGATGTGTTATGATGATCTGCTCGCAGTTATCCTTAGGGGACGGATCCATAGACTGAGTGCGAAGGCAGACGGAGGGTTCCAAGGGGAGCAGGGCTACATGGCCACATTGTGCACTTGCTGTCAGCGAATCTGCTTGTACTATGGCGATATGTTAAGATGGCGTGAACCAGAAAGGGGTCCCAGCTCGCAGTCCTGTGAATCTCAGGGTAGAGCAGCGCCAGGAAGGGTCCCCGGAACGGTGCCAATTGCGAACTCAGGAGGAATTGCACCCAATGCACTCTCGCCGCGGCAGAGCAAAAATAAACTCTTGCACATAGAGAACGCGGCCACGTATAGCATAACCTACACGACAATACCGAGGACTCAGAGACCTCCGTTCTCACTAGTGTCCACGCACACCCAGGCCCTCACCAGACAAAGAAGACAAGCTACGCAGTCCAAAAGAGCCGCAGTTGCCTCTAGCAGCATGGCTTTCCGAAAAATACTCCCCAATAATGCCACCTTTGGGGAGCGGCTGCATGACATGAAGGGCTGTCCGCTCCTAGATGTGCAAATTTCCCGAACAGGGCTGAAAAATGCTGCCGCGTATACGACTGGCCTACACCCTTTCACTCCGGCTCTCCCACCGCAAACTGCCCTTGCTACGACAGGAGGCAGAAAGCTCAGTAACGACAGCACTCCTCAGAACTTTACCCTGCAGCATGCAGGTGGCCGCCCCAGTACAGTTGATTACGAGCAGCTCGCCCCCTCTGCTTTCCCGTCAGCCCAGGCACCCATTGCAGCCACAGTGCATAGTAACCCCAAGGCGGATTTCGCAGTTGATGGAACTCATGGGATACTCACTGATAGACTCTCAAACATACAACAGCAGGTTGGGGCACAGCCTCTCAGCTTCCGGAATGTCCAACAGGTCGAGCAGGCGACACAAGAACCTGATGCCAGCACCACCAGCAGCAGCAGCAGCATACCGCTACCTGCTGATAACATCACAACCACCAGACAATCAGCCTCTGGCGTCAGGCCGGCTACAAGTAGTAGTACCAGCATCGCCTTTTCGATGGCAACAGGTAACAGCAGCTTCATGCAAACAACAAAGCAAGGCCCCATTGATACCGATGGCTTGTTGACGTTCAGACATGGTGGTATGTTAGCCTGTACATACAGTAACAGCAACATGATACTCCCACCAGCATATGCTACCACCATGATGTGGGGAACCTCTGCCCCAACTCTTGCTAGGACACTTAGGAGCACCTCCACCCTTGCTATTTGGAGTTTTACCCTGACCAACAGCAGCTCCTTGGAGAGACCAGCCACACCTCCCTTTCTGGCCACAGCTCCAGACCATCTGCCTGTTTATCTCCTGCTCTCTGCTATACTGACGCTGAGGTCTCTCTCATACCTCTATGAAGCTGGCAAGCCAATCTCTGGCCTCACGTACACACCCCGGAATGCCACACCAACAAAGCTGAATGTCACAAAGAAAAGAAAGACCAACCAGCGCACCGGCCTATTAGAAAAAGCCAAAGGTGTCCAAAACAGCATGAAAGCCCTTAAGCAGAGGCTGCAAGATAAGTATGTCATGCAATGTCAAACTCGCCTACAAATGGAGATGGAACACCCTGGGGCTTTTGCCGCACACTACCTCAAACGAGCAATTGCAAAGCAAGTGAGGCGCTGCATCCAACGCAGCAATGGATATCTTGAAAGAAAAGCCTACAGAATCTACAGGTACACTAAAGTCACATACATGCGTCCAACACCCCCTGGACAGAATGATGCTCCACAATCAGCAAACCTCCAGCCCCAGGATTGTAAAGCAGCAGACACAACCTGCCCAGTAGAAGCCTCATGTCCTCATGTAAACTGCACTGCACCCAATGACCCACACAGCCAGCATGAGGCCCATGATCGCACTGCTGTCACCTGCCAGGCTAGGGCCACCCACCCCCAGACCGTGCCCAATGCGCCCTTCGTAAGGAAACCAAAGCTAGGACAGAGTGCATGTCACCATAACACTTGCTGCAACCCGAGGTGTCAAGGGCAATGCCAGGCTTTCAGAGCACTCTGCCCTGAGGGCCTCCATCGACCCGAAGCCCGCACTACTTATGAGCAACTGCATGGACTGGCACACCACCAAGTGCAGCTTACAGGCTGCCAGCAATCAAAAAGTGCCTGGGTGTACTGCCCCACCTACCTGCTGAGTATGCCTAACCTGGAAGACAGGCTGATTCCCCTTTGGGTCAATGATCTCTTTAACCTCCTCCAGGACAATGTACATGAGCAATTATACCTGGCAATGCCAGCCAAAGACCCTCCAGACTTGAGCGTGCGTCCTTGCAGAGGCTGGGCCTGGGTCCCTGCAGACTACTTCCTCCGCTGCTTCCACCTAGCCTCGACCAAGCAGGCACTTCATGAACAAAAGCTATACGACCGAAGACTGCCCCAAACTGCACGACGATGGATACGCCAACCCATCCCGGCGACAGCAGGCAAGCCAAGCGACCACAGGGAGACAGGAGAAACAATGTCCTTACACTACGTCGAGTCGACGCTGGGCAGGTATGCAGTACACAGAGCGGGCTTCAGCAGACAAGATGCTGCCACTGCAGAGCTACTCGGCGAAGAATGGCAGAATGAGAGCCACGGCCAAGCAGATCCTAGACCCAGGGTATATACCACTATACCGCGGGAACAGGACAGTCTGAGAACGTTCCAGGGAACTTCAACAGGAGCTTCTTGCGAAGGGCTCAGCCTTGTCCCTCCCCCTATGCCAAGCATGCAAGGTGCAGGCAAGACTTTTAAAGCACCACAGACACGCGGCACAAAAGCTCCCCACACGGTAAAGCGCAGGTCGAAGCCGGAGCAGGGTATGCGACGAATCGATGCAATGCTTAGAGCAGCAGTCCCTGGAATGGCCCCTGGCAATGCACCGACCAAGCAGAAGCCATTTGAGACAGCTGCCCCACAGCCGCATAACATCGCAGCAGCCCCGCACATCTCCAGAAACGGTCCCCAACACCGTCCGGACCCCCTTGTCGAACCTGATAGTGAGGACGAAGATGTTATAATGATCGATCACGATATGGAAGGCCTCAGCGAACCTTGCCATAAACCTTCCAGTCCCAATTGGGGATATGCAGATGTTCAGCGTCAGGTTAGTCCCACCCCACACACACAGTGGGTCACACCAGAAACCGTAGGACTGTACTGCCAAGCGCAAGATCGCGGGAACTGCGCACTGCATGCACTCAATGCTATGTCAGGCAGAACAATCATCACTCCAGCTGAAGCCCAAGCACTACTCCGACATCCACAAGTCCCAAGACCAGCCGACAGCGATAGGCCTGACTGCAATGCCGACGGCTGGTTCAGATGGGAGGCTATCAACAAGCTCCTATACTACACAACAACTATAGACTTGACCCTTCTTGTCCTAAGGAACCCTCAAAACCACCCACAGCACTCTGCCAGTACTAGCCCAGCAAAGGCACAGATACTCGCCCTGGCACCGCAAGGATGTAATGCATTGTTCCTGCATAAACCAGGCCACTTCATATGCTGGAAACGCAGCCCTATAAACGGCAAATGGTACAGCCTGGACTCGATCCCCTATGTAACAACACGCAGAATAACGGAGTTGACTGATGCCGACTGGGCAGCATTCAATGGCACGATCAGTACAACCATAGCGGCTGACGCATACCTCCACAACGCCACTGGATTAACTCTGTACAAACGTAGGTATACACCGCCCCCGGCAAACAGAAGTCACATGCACTATGTGGACCTAGCAGGAATTGAGCTCCATAAAGCAGGCCCCACTCAGCGCCCTGCTGCTGCATGGATTGATGAGGATACAGAACGAGCCCGCGCCCGGGCCCAGAGAATAGCACAGGCCCGAGCAGGCACATCTCAGCAGCTTCCCAAACGCAAGCCTGCACAGCGTGACATAGCACCACACATAGCCCAGGCTGCCCTGCAGCCCTCCCAGACCCACAAACAACCTACCACGACCCAACAGCAAACAGAGGCACGCCACCCTCATAGCCCCTGGAGGCTCGCAACCGCATTAAACATTAGAGTGTGCAGTCAAATTGCCAGTCACTGCGGGCTGCATGCATTAGAAGCCATGGTAGGACAGGCCATTGCCACTCCACGAGAGGTCACCAAGTACCTTCAAGAGACCTGGCCTGCAGGAGAGGATAAAGAAGGGCAGGAGGGTGATCACTATTCCACACAAGGCAACTACTCAGATCTTGCACTACAACGCATCCTGTATTGGTTCTGGTGCAGGAGGGCTTGCCAAGGAACTGAATTCTTGGAGATGCACGTGGTCTCTGGCCATGAACAGCTGCAAAAGGGCAATTATAGCGAAGCAATAATACAACTGCTACACCAGGCTGAGGCTTTTATGGTAAATTATACAACAAATCCATCCGCTGGGCAAGATAGTGGCAGACACTGGCATGTTGTGAGGAAGGGAAGGACTGACAAAGGCCCTACACCAGACTGGTATCTTGTTGACTCCCTAGACCAGGCTGTGCATCCAGCCCAGGTGAAAATAATGACAGAGGCCGACTGGAAGGATATCCATGGCACTTTATACATCATTAAACAAAGCACAGAAAAACAAATGCTAGACTCATGTGAATTCACAGATGAGGAACTACTGGCACATCAACAGAGACTTGCAGGAGAGGAAGCACGAGCAGCTCACACCCATGTCAGAGAGCAACGCGACCCCCCGCATCTGCTTATTATAGAGCAGGATCAAGCCCAACGGTCGGGCCTCACCCAGACCACCCTTAGGAAACGGAATAAGAACCCACCAACTGAGCCTGGGCAGCGCAACAAGCCTAAAAAGACCAAGGCACCAACGACAGCCAAAACTAATGACATATCATCCAGTATACCAGACATACAAAACTATTTCCACAAGCAAGCACAGCCCACAGCGCACACTCAGGAGATATTGCACCCACCCATACACTCACAACAGGTACAGGGGCTCTGCACAGGGACCCAATTGGAAACTCCCAATAAAGAGAGTGCTACCATCCCCACGCTGAAAGTAATGACTCTTAATGTGAGGGGGCTGTACTCGAATCTTGAAGATGTGCTTGATGTGCTGCAAGACCACCAACCTGATGTGCTCGTTCTGACAGAAACCAAACTAACAAGAAAAGCATGCAGCCAGGCATGCAAACATCTCAGTGGCCATGGGTATGTACAACGACACAGCGCATGCCAGTACAATCCTAGAGCAGGAGTAACCCTACTAATCAACAAGAGCTTTGCAGACCTGGGAACTGTTGAAACAATTGACATCCCCGGGGACCTTGGTGGTTACATAAAAGCAGTGCAGCTTCGCATGGAGGTCTCTACACCGTTAACAGTCGTTGGGGTATACATGCCTACCAGCCATCCCTCAGACAAGATTGTCAGATCCCAAATCTACAGGAGAATGAAAGCACTGACAGAAAAAGCCAATGACAAAGAGGAAGGTCGCCACAACATAAAATTTGCAGGAGATTTCAATGCAACACTGAACAATATGGATAGAGCAAGTGGCAATACCAACCCAATGGACAACGCTCACCAAACACAGATCAAGGAAACAAAACTCTATACGCTGGACCCTGTCCAGGCTGGTCACCCCAGGAAATACACATGGAGAAAGGGATCAGCTGAACAGCTGGCAAGCCGGATTGATGACATGTTCACAAACAATGAAGCCCTTCCAGCCTCTGCAGTCACACAGATATGGGATATGACCGGCAAAGGCACAGATCATGATCTCTTGGAGGTCTGTGTTCCCTACCACAAGCTCAACATGCTCCCACCCCCACCAATCACAACTGACAGTGCCGAGAAAGCAACCCTTGAAAAACTGAAACGACTGAAGAAACTCACAAAGGAGGAGAGGGATGGCCTCAAGATTATCGTGGAAGAAAGGCATGGTCTAGCATACCACCAGCTGAATGACCAAGTCCAACACTTACTGCTCAACGACGTGTACCCACACTGGGAGCGCCTATCTAATGGAGACCCCGCAAGCATGGAACCCCTCCGGACCCTCTGTCTCGGAACTGCAGCTGATCCCGCCGCCCAAAGGGAGCTTATGGAAGCGCTGAACACTCAGATGGCTGACCTGCTGCTGCAGACTCGGGACACCATGCTATCAGAAGGTCCAACCACCATGACCAACCCAACAGGGCACCACTATCGGCCCAGACTTGTGGCCCTCCAACGTGATGGCCTGATTAAGTTACGAAAGAAGGTAGTCCAAGCATTGAGACAGGAACACGTGGAGCAAACAGAGCTGCCTGCAGACGTGTGTAAAGCACTTGAAGCACTGAACACAACAGCTGAGCGCAGTGGCACCTCTCCTCAACCCCTAAAAGCCTCTCTCAAACAAATTAAAACCAAAATCCGCAAGGAACTACGGGTTATTGACAGTGAGCACCAGACAAAGCGTAAGCAAAATGCCATTGCCAAAAGGCAGGCACTGTATGACCAAAGGCAGAAGATAGGCAACCAAATGATCACTGGCCAATTCAAGGGGCGCAACAGCATGCAGCTTAGGGCAATAAAAACTGGAGAAGACACAGTAGTTACAGACCCAAAGGGAGTCCTGGAAGCCATCACAACATATTATACGCCCAAGCTGATGCCAGCAGCAGGTGCCGGTAGCAAAACTGGACTGTACCACCCATCAGAGCAAGCAAGGTCATATCCCTGGCTACAACCCAACGCCCCAGATACCTTTGACCTGAACACAGCCATCACTAGCGGTGCTGCTCCACGACGATGGCTGCACAATGAAATAAGGGACCAGCAAGCTTTTCAGGCCTGCCTCAAATCCCTGGCTCGCGGCAAGGCCCCGGGACCCGACCAAATAACAAATGAGATGCTGAACATGCTGCCTCCCCAAGGACAAGACCTCCTACACGGTTACATCCAATTGATGTGGGCAACAGGCTACACCCCTAAAGCATGGAAAGAGAGCACCACAGTGCTCCTGTTCAAAAACAAAGGCACACCCCTCAAACTGCAATTCTACAGACGCATTGGCCTAGAGATGACAATATACAAACTATGGACCAGAATGATCACATGGGTCCTTGCTGACTATGCCGAAAGACACAACATTCTGAGCTACACCCAGGGTGGGTTCCGAAACAAACGAACCTGCATGGACCAGCTGGAGCTGTTCACCCTCTTGCTTGAGGATGCCAAACTGACCCGGAAAGACATCTATCTCCTTATGGCTGACTTTTCCGAGGCTTTTGACACAATTGACCATGACAAGCTGCTGCAAATCATGTATGACCTGGGCTTCCCGACAGATGCCACAGAGGTGGTCAAAGACCTGTACACGGGTGCAACAACAGCATTTACAACCCGATTCGGGAATACCGAACCAATGCCCATGGACAGAGGGACAATTCAAGGTGACAGCCTCTCACCGTTTCTGTTCATTTTATATCTGGAGCCCCTGCTACGCTGGCTAAGGGTAGGTGCCAGAGGATACATCCCAGGTGCATACAACAACCGAGATACGCTTTTCAAACTGAAACAGCAGATCCCAGATGTCACATATGCGGATGACCTGAACCTGATATGTTCATGCATTGGGGATTTAACCAGCCAAGCTGACAAGGTCACCCTGTATGCTGACTGGGGACACCTAAAAATAAACAACACAAAGACCCTCCTCACAGGTGCCAGATATAGGGTTGACGCCAAAGACCCTTTTAATCTGGAGAAGCTCCGGCGTAGCCTAACTGATGTGAAGGTCCAACGATCCCCTGCAACACTCCACGACCCACGAAAACCGTTCCGTTACCTGGGCCTGCAATTCACCATGCACCTTGACTGGTCAGCCCAATATCAACTGACCAGGGATACCATTCGAGACATGTGTCACATCATGAAGCACTCATACGCTACAACCTCCCAAAAGATGCGCACCCTGAATACATGCATACGGACAAAAATTCGGTATGCATTCTATGTGGCCCCTTACACCAAAGCTCAGCTCAAAGCGTTAGACAGCCCCCTCTGTAGGGCAGCCAAAGAAGCATATGGTCTTCCAAACAGTACTGCCACGGCAGTAGCACATGAAGACGTCAGTAAAGGCGGTCTAGGGTGCCCCTCCCTACTAGCAGAGTACAATACTGTACAAATACAGCGGTTGACAGAGGCTCTCAATGACCCCGGACCAGTGGGAGAGCTCAGCCGTACACGCCTGCAGACAGATGGCAGCTGCCTGGACAAACTGACAGCAATGGCTCGCCCTGCCCTAACACACCACAGCCTGAGGCTGAGGCAGGTGATTGCATGCGCAAGCATAGATGTCGAGCTCAAAAAGCAGGGACTTGGCCCAACAGAACTACCCGATACCAGCCCACTCTTGCAAGACCTGCAGAAGATGCAGGCACTTGCAAGCCCCCAACCACCAGACCTCCTCCTAGCTGACCTTCACCAACTCAGACAAGTAGGTATGCACCGACTTCAGGACATTATGTCTTCCACAGGTAGAACTGTCCTTACAACACGACAGCTCATGTTGAAACTGGACAAGGATATCACCGTTAGGACGCTGACCGCTTTTAAACGTATTGCATACATGCTCACTCTCCCGCCAGGCATCACAAAAGAAACCTACTGCAGCAGGCCACCTGTGCAAGCAGGACATGGTGCAACAATCCATCCGGAGTATGCAAGGCTGCTGAAGTTCCACAACCTCATCGATGACATAGACATACGCAATGCACCTCTCCCAGCATTGTGGGCTGCACAGACACATGCCCCAAGCACAGAGCAAGCCCTGACAGAAATTCAGGCTTACCTGTCCTCACTCAGCGCACCACCAAGAGGCCACACTAAAAGCAGCAGTGTGCGCCAGACTGCAACAGACATCACAGCCCCACTGGTGTACCGAATAGAAACAGGCTATCACGTTTACCAGCGAATCAAGAATGAGAAAAGACAGCCCTTCAAAGATATGCGAGAGCAATTATATAACAACTTTGCAGAAGGGCAGGACCAAGTAGAAGGTATAGAAGGTCTGGCAGTGGCGGCACGCCACACCGGACGAGGGCAAAAGAGAAAGAAAGTAGCAACACAGAACCAGGTCATTGTGCGATGGGCCCCAACAGTTATGCAAGGATGGGTGGTGGAACTGGCTAAGCAAAAGGGCTATCACATTGATGATGCTCCAGAGCACGCTCTACAGTCAATGACCCATCATGAAGTCTGCAACACACCAAACCTCCCGACTGAATGCTGCTGTCCTAACGCCCACCTGCCAGCACGACGAATCCCTGCACGTACAACCCTAGCACATTGCAGCATATGTAGCAGACGATATCATATTGATTGTCTCCCGCTAACCCATCGCCCTGCAGGGGACATATTGGAAGAGGATGTCACGACAGGCTGGACCTGCATTGAATGTAACAGGGATCAGTATGCCACTAAAGGCCTCCCTCTTGATATAAGGCACTACAACGTCCATTGGAAGCCCAGTCGAGAAAGTGAGAGTGACCTCATCGCACATAATCCAGTTGTTGCTGAGATGATTGCTGCTTACCGGTTGCAACAGGCAGCAGCAGCAAATGACCGGTCCCCGGCAACTCCTGCACTTGGCGAGCTGGCTCAAGCTCAGCAAGGGTTATCGGCACTGCAGCAACAAGGCGACTACTACCCCGATCACCCTCAAAGATACAACATCAACATTGGACAGCAGTACAGCAACCTTTTCGACATGGACACATCACCAATGAACCCCCATGCTGATATCCACCCCACAGGAAGACACGAAGTCTTTATTAGAGAGGTAGAGATGTGCATAGATGGACAAATGTGGATAAAAACGCTCGCCTGCATATACACACCAGATGGCAAATGTCGCTACACCCTCACCCCTGAAAGGACAGCAATACTGTACCAACAGTACTGCCACAGCACTCGCCACAAACCAAATGTTATGCGGAAGTTGAAGGCAGGTACCTTTCCCCAAGAACTGTATGCCCTCATGTGCAGGTACAGAGATGGAGCACAGATCAAAGATCACAAAGCCATTAGGAAGGTCCAAATAAAGAACCACTGGGCCACTCCCCCTGAGGTGTATGAGGCTCTCAGGCAGCTCACAGACATAACAAAAGAGAGATTCGCAAGCCCACTCAATTACAACCCAACATTTACGATGTACTGGAGCGCCCACAAAAGGGACCAAATCTTTGGGGCGAAATGGGATAGCTACAGATATAGGTGGACCGGCGGAAGCGTGCACAACCCAGAGTATGAGGATGAAGACCTGAACAAGAACATGGCTACTGCCATAGCAGCGGCCCGTAACACAACAGCCCCTGTCTTTGGCATACATATCCTGCCTGCCTGGTCCGATGCAAACAGAACTGCCTACCTTGCATGGCTACAACACTTCCCAGAAAACTGCATGCATCTCCTACAAATACCCCGAAAACACTTCAGGTTCCAGAAACCCACAACTTGGGAACGGGGCGACATGTATGCAGGAAACCCTAGATGGGACGTAAATATCATTGTCACAGGCAACGCAAAGGGTTTTGAGGCCCACCTCCCTTACTGGGAGAGCGGCTACATGACCAGGTTTCTGCAAACGCTGCAGGATGCCATTAATCAGTCCCTGCCGGACGACAAAGAGATACAAGACATCAGCATGTACTACAACCCCCCAAGCAGCAATGCCCCGCCCAGCACATCTCATCAGCCAACATTGCTGACGCCAAAACAGCTCAGCAAAATGGGTTACCCCAAACAAACAAACGGCTCTGAGTCCCTCCGGGACGATTCAGCCACCAGTCAAGACCCTCCAGCCATGGTTGACGCCAGCACTACACTGGATGACCTGGAAACGCAATTAGCCACTGCCCTACCAACAGCCCCACCCCTCCGGTACAATTGGAAAAACTATGCCTACACAGATGGTAGCTACAAGCAAACAAGCCACAAAACATCACCAATGGATGCAGAGTGTGATACCCCAGGCATAGGGGCAGGAGTGTACTTCCCCCCACAAGCAGCCAATGAGGACGATGAACGTGGGGTTCCAATTGTCCCTGCAGGCGACAGCCATCCCCAGAACACCATAAACAGAGCAGAACTGGTTGGTATCCTTGCTGCGCTGAGGCATGGAGCCCACATGATAGCCACCGACAGCCTCAGCTCAATGTACCAAATCAAAAAGATGCTGAGACGCCCACAAGATCTCCTAAATCACCAGCACTGTGAGCTAATTAAAGAGATAGTAACCGAGATCGTCAACAGGGGACTGAGGACAACCCTTCACAAGGTCAAGGGCCATGCTTCAATTATCGGTAATGAAAGAGCGGACGCAATCGCTAAGGCGGCTGCGACAGGGGACACCTCCGACTATGAGGAATGTGAGAAGTACGAGAGTCCTAGTAACAACAGGTTGACCCAATATTGGCCGCACAAGACCCAATGGAACAATCGTTGGTCACGGACCAATAATGGGCAGCGCACGTTAATTGACCGTTTCAAGCGGGTGAACCCTTTGACAGACCTTCACGACTCGGTACGTCATTACTGCCACCAAAAGAGTCGCTTTGGGATGGCAAACAGAGCTACCTGTTATTTCGAGGCTTTTAAAAGGATTGAGGAAAGACTGGACCTGCCTGCTAGCAACGAGTACATGACCTCGGGAAAAATCAAGTATGCAGAACGTAAAACCGCTTTGAGCTACCGGTACGGGACCATGTGGACAAGGAAAATGGCCTATAGGTGTGGACATGCACCTAGTAGCAAATGTCTCCTGTGCGGTGACGAGGATGGCGGACACCACACAGCCTCAGGATGCCCAGCTTTGAAAAGAATGTACATCAACAGGCATAACAAGGTCGGCCGACTAATCATGACAAGAGTGTTAAGGGGACGCAAAGGAGCATTTGTCATTCAAATGGACCTTGGATCAACTGAAAATTGTGCAGAAGACGGCATCATGGCCCACCAGTCTAGAAACATCCCGTGGGAGCTCCTTCCAAGGGGACTAAAGGAGGCAGTGCAACAAGCACAAGGCACCACCGACAAGCGCCCTGATGGTATGCTATACAAACCCAAGAATGGAAACAACCCAGCAGAGTACTGGATAATAGAGGTCAAGATCTGCAGGGATTCAGACCCAACAGGCCAGCAAAGCAAAGCTGATTATCAACACCAAGTACTCATTGACAAAATCAAAGACATAGACCCCACTGCCAAAGTATGGTACTATCCCTTGCTTGTCGGAGTTGCAGGCACCATATACAACAGTACCACCATGAATCTTCAAGCCCTCGGTATCAAAGGGCAAGCTCTAAAGCAATGCATTTCAGAAGTACATACTGCAGCAGTTAAGTCCTTACACAGCATATACACAACAAAAAGAAAACTGGAAAAGCCCAAAGAGCCTCAATGGCACAGGAGGAACTACAAGAAAGTAAGCTAACAAAGGCGGGTGGGCGGAAGCCCACCCACGGATGTAACTATCCTATGGTAGGCTGGCCCAGTGTAATCCTTACACCAATGGGCCCCTCCCTTAATCTTACGCGGGAGGGCACCTCACGCCCCTCCTTGCGTAGCTCTCTCTCTCTCTCCGCGACAGCTGGCTGAGTTGTATGAGACACATCTAGAAACATGACCTACACCTACAGTCCTCGCTGTAGGTACCAAGCGTTCCTTCTTGCAAGCACGCTACTCGACACCATCGACCATCGACGATCCTTCCTGCACTAGGTACACGGCATGATGCCAAAAGATGGAGCCATCCTACTTTGATATGCAGGACTACTATTCACCATCCCCAATACTCAGTGGCCCCTCCATCGCGCTAGCACTGCTGTCATAGCGAGAGTGAGCAGGAGTGTTCATGCATGTGCTTGCAGCAGCAGCGAAGCCGGTTGTGCCCTCCCCCCTGGATTGTTCTGCATTGCATGCTTGGAACAGCTCTCAATGTACAAATCTTCATCAGAAGCCCGTCCTGCCCCACCTGTGTCCTTTCACTGCAGCAATAGAGTGCGATTTGCTAGTTGGCAGCAGCAGTCCAAACAGTAAGGCTAGCATCATATCAATTGTGTATATCGTTTCTGATCCCATCCCATCTCATCTCGTCTCACGTGCATCGGCAGTAATAGCACCAGTTCCCTGGTGGCCCCATAAATTCTAGGGCCAGCCGACAAGGTGCGGTATAGACGGGTGGAGCTAATGGTTGCTGTGAGTTCTGCGTGAAGGAACCTTATGCAAGGGTCCCTGCATGGACAGTGTGGATGGTCATGAAGGGACTTCCCTTTTTATGCTCACATCTGTGGCTGGATCTGTGGTAAGAGCATTATTGCAGAGACATGTCCTTTCTATACAGGTACACTTAATCCAAAGACAACGGGATTGACAAGGGCATTGGCTTGCGGCAATAGATTCTCAAAGGATATGTCACGAAGGTATATTGACAATATATACACAATGGACACTGCATGCCTGCAATCTATACATGTGTCTTTGGTCTCTGTCACAGTTGCAACATGTGCTGCCTACTGGCAATGGGAGGGGTTCCTAAGATTAGTTCGACAATGTCTTGGTGGTGCATGCAGGCCAAGCCAGCAGCTGCTCCGCCAACTTCCAATCAACAGCAGCAGCAGGGGATGGAGACAGGGGAGGCCGAGGGTGGGGTGGTTTAGAAGAAGATGGTGGCATGTTACTGTTTAATCCTGACCACCAGCAGCAGCAGCAGGAGCAGGAGTCAGACCCTGATGGTTTTACCCCAGACCAGCCACCACCCAGACAAAAGAAGCGGCGTCAGGAAACTGCTTCAGGCGGCAGTGCAACTGCCATGCAGCCCCCAGCTGCAGCAGAGAACGAGCAGCCACAGGAACGGCGAGCAGCGAGGTTAGCAGGCAAGGCAAGTGCCAAAGCAGCAGCAAAAGCCAGTGCTGCTGCTGCTGCTGCCGCCAACCGCAGTGGCAAGAAGACGCCCCCGAAGGAACTGAACCCTAGGGCGCAGGCAGCACTTGCAGAGCTCAGGCGGCAGATGGCAGAGATACAGGAGGGTGGAGCATCTCCTGGGATGATTGACCTGCTGCTAGCCAACAAGCCGGTAAGCCCTGAAGTTGCTTCATGTAGTAACATTTGTGGGACACTGATTCATGGGGGTTTTGGCTGTACTTCTGAGATCCTGGTATTGCTGAGCATCGGCAATGAACAGTTAAGCTGTCACTTACCAGTCTTGGCCTCCGTCCACCATATGCCTAACATGGTTTGTCAAACATCTACTTCTTGCACGTTTCTAAGTACCTTTTGGCTGCTACTGGGAACCATGCAACACCAGTGGGAATACCCACTTTGGTACTGCATATGGCTTACACTACCTGTCAGTGTTGCTTTTAGAGAAGTACATGGAGACAGGTTCCACCTGCATAGGACATATCTTAATTTGTAGTTTGCAAAGCATATCTGGGGAGGTGCTGGTGTCCTTGTCTGCATATGCTACAGCTGACCTGGGCCCCCTTTTGTCACAAGCCTTGCTGGTGCATATAGCATACTGAAGGCAACGTGCCTTGTACATGGTACCTTTTCCGGCATTGCATGGATCGGATCTACACGCATTCAGTAGGATTTCAGCAGTGTTCCTGCCATGCAACGGTAGACTGAATACTGAATGGCTTTGCATGTGTTTCTGCACCCTCCTGCATGCAGGGGCTGATGGAGGCAGTCAAAAACCCGGAGTCAGCCAGCTTCCAGCAGCTGCGTGAGGGGGTGGATGGCAAAAAGCTTCCCCAAGCCGAGACAGCTGAGCAAAGGGCAAGGCGGCTTAAGGGGGATCGGGAAGCAGATGCAAAGGCGGCGAAGAATAAGAGGAACAAAGCAGCAGAGGGAGCTGGGGGAAAGGAGGCAGATGCAGCAGCGGGGGGCAGGGGGGGTGGTGGTCGTGGCAGGGGGGGTGGTGGTCGTGGCAGGGGGGGGTGGCAGGGATGGTGGTGGTCGTAAGCGGAAGGCTGAGGAGGTAGAGGAGGGGTCAAGCAGTACAAGTGAGGAGGAGGAGGAGGAGGTACCGAGCAGCAGTGGTAGCGGTGGTGATGAGTAGCATGCACTCATATTTACTGGCATAAGGAAAGATGTATCTAGCAGCAGTGGTAGCTGATGTTGTGTCTAGGGTGAATGTACAGTTCATGTCCATCGCTGTCAAATCTGTCCAGAATGTGTCCATGTGAGTGTCCAGTTTGTGTCCATGTAAGTGTCCAGTTTGTGTCCAAGTAAGTGTCCAGTTTGTGTCCAAGTAAGTGTCCAGTTGGTGTCCAAGTAAGTGTCCAAAAGTGTCCAACAGACTGTCAAGGGGATGTCCAAATAGAGTCCAAAAGGATGTCCAGATAGAGTCCACTGGACATGCTGTCAAGTGTCCATTCCATCCCATTGGACAGTCCATATGTAGTCCAGATCTGTCCATAATTCCTGGACATTTTTTGGACGCCATATTGACAGCCTGTTCTTCATAGTGGTAGCAATTATTGTTGATGTTAAAAGATAACGATCGACGCAACCAGGCTGGTATGCCGCTTCTTTTACATGAAGTAATACTTGGTGAAGTGGGCGATGACATACCACTAAAAGCTGATACAACCTCAATTGTTTTCGCAGGGTTATTGCATGGGAAAGCCTAGTCGGGCTAAGCTTAAGGCGCAAAAGGCAAATCAAGTCAAGAAGGCTAAACAGGCAGAAAAACAGGCCCAACTCAAGCCTGAGTCAGCAGCTACCCAGCAGCCAGGGGCAGAACCCCGTGCCATTTTTGGGGCAGCAGCTGCCAGTCAAGTTGATTTAAAGCAGCAGATACTACCATGGGAGGCAGCAGAGCAAGGTCCTGTAGCTACTGAAGCATTGGTCGAGCAGTCATCTCATGAAACAGTTGACCCCCTTACAGGCTCAGAGCAAGAAGGTTGGTGCTGTCGAGCAAACAGAGGTTGGGGCAGATGTTAATGCATTTATCCAAAAGCTATCTGAGTATGCTTTGGGACGTCTTGGTGCATGGGCAGCAAACACGACTGGACGGAGGGCCCAGATGAAGCACAGTGAGGACTGGTATGTGACTGATCTTGGTGTTAGGAATGATTTCCTGCCTGCAGAGTTACTGAGCATCGTTGTCATCCAAGGGGAATCTAGTCCATATGAGTTTTGTTTTTCTGGGAGACACGATGTGAAAACCAGGTTGGGTATCCAGGACCAGTGCATACCTTTCCTAAAGGAGTTATGGGAGGCATTGAGGGGGTTGACGGATACAGGAGCGTTTGTTTCTCATTTGGGTGGAGTGTATGACTTCTGGTTGGAGACGCTAGAGGCATCTGTTCCCTTGTGGACTGAATGGGTGAAATCCTGGGAGGCAGTTGGACTGTTGAGGCAAGCCTCGCCTTTGATTTTGAAACAACATGGGGGTGTGCATGCTTTGTCTTTGGGCAACAAACGGGAAGGTCCTGTATGTAGGCTCCTTAGGGGCATGCAAGGGTTGTTCATACCTGCTTTCATGCATGCTATGTGGTTGGAGTTATTGCGTTCCGCAAAGTTGGGCACGGAAGGTACCCAGTTGGCATTGAGGACAGCTATGAAGGTGGAAGGACCTGGTGTCAAGAAGGAGAAAGGTGATATCTCAGATGATGATATGGATGTTGATGCTGAGATTGAGGAGGGGAATGCAACTGCTGAGGGTGTGTCTATGGATGCAGGTAACATACCAAACAGTAAAGAGAAAAAGGGCACAGAGCAGACAAAGGGCAAGGGAAAGCAGAAGGGTGGAAAGAGTCAGACATCTTCTGCTGCACCGGCAGATGTGAGCAGGGTCTTTTGGTGGTTTGTAATGGGTGTCATTGGGAGCTTTATGCCAGCCTGGTTTTTCTTGCTGATGGCAATGTAAAGGGCAGGACAAACTGCTGCTACCATTGCATTGAGGCCCATATTGGCGAAAACCCCGTAACCTTGAACAAGTTTGCAGCGCTGTCTGGGAAGGGTAGCTTCAATCAGTGGAAGCAAGGTGTTGTCAAGGTCCAGGGGATTGGAGAAGTGCTTGAGCAGAACCTTGAGCTGCTATTGTTCAATGGGAACAGAGAGGGCTTTATGAGGGCTGCACAGTTGCAGCGTAGTGGTGGCTCAGCAGCTCCAGTGGTAGATAGTGGTGATGCTCAGGTGGAGATTGTGGAGCATACACCTGTGTGTGTGTGTGTGTGTGTGTGTGTGTGTGTGTGTGTGTGTGTGTGTGTGTGTGTGTGTGTGTGTGTGTGTGTGTGTGTGTGTGTGTGTGTGTGTGTGTGTGTGTGTGTGTGTGTGTGTGTGTGTGTGTGTGTGTGTAATGTACGAGTTCCAATTTCCCGATCCCAGACTATCACAGAATCAAGTCTGCAACACAGAGCATCGATTTACAATTGCGGGTCTGTGGGTCTCAGTGCAACATGGGGCCTTTCCGCAGCCCTAACCCAGACTCACGACCCGTGTGCATGTCCTATGCAACTCAACACAAAATAACTTGCATTATGCAATACTGCAATTCTGAGCACCTCCTTCAACTTCTATAGCAACACAATGCTGCAGCCCCTACTGCTCAAGAACCCTGCCCAACCCTGCCCCTGCTGCGCATAAACCCTGCCCTACTGCATAAGAACCCTGCCAAAGAACCCTTCCCCTACTGCTCAAGAACACTGCCAAAGAACCCTGCCCCTATTGCTCAACAACCCTGCCCCTACTGCTCAAGACCCTGCCCAACCGTGCCCCTACTGCTCAAGAACACTGCCCAACCCTGCCCCTACTGCTCAGGACCCTGCTCAACCCTGCCCCTACTGCTGAAGACCCAGCTCAGCCCTGCCCATCCCAAAATGTCTTATATATGCATCCAAGGCAGCTGCCTCAACTCAAAGCTTCCACTAAATCCAACACCTACGTGACCAGTCCTGTTCCCACGTAGACTGACACCTGCTGACTGGTACAAGTACTCAAAGACCTGGCAGACGATGTTCCAAAGCAATACGCAACAACATGCCAAAACTCTGTAATTGAGCACCTGCTGTCAGCCAGTTAGAGGCTTTGCAACACACATTCCCGCTCCCATGCAATTACAGCAAGTCATGCAATGATGCTACCAGGCAATCAATCAAATCAATCACTTCGCCAATGGCCAAATGCTGATGCCAGGAAGTGGCACAAGGTAAGGATCATCACAGCAGCTCATAACTACTGGTTAGACAAGAACAGCAACCGCTACTTATTGTACAAGAACAGCAACCACTCCAGCATTGCGGTATGTATGGATGACAAACTAACCAACTGATATCTTGCAGGGTAAGCGACAGTGCACATCCATGTGATGCCGTACTGAACCCCTCCGCATTCCATAACAATGGGTAAGGTTTGGAAACAGTAGTTTACAAACCTGATGGATTTGAGATTGGAAGGAGGAGAGAGGCGATATGGAGGCATGCATCTCCGCACAACAGTCAACACCCGTTCGTGACCGGATCCGACTGGAAGCTGAACAGTCGAGAAAGATCTGCCCGAGGCATGCCGGGCAGATAGCTTCGGCTATTTAGCAGAAGGTCATGCCTTGTAGATCTTAAGTTGATCAAACAAGAAGAGCATCATGCTTACATGCCGCCTCAGGCATGTCACCTGTCAAATGCTAGCAGAAAGGACAGATGGTTGCGTTACATCTTGAGTTGTATGCGACAGTCTGCGCGATGGTGACCGTGGGGTCACGCGAGGGTGCAAGGCGCCCTCGAAGACTGCTCTGTCAAGCCTGTGATGTCCCCTCAACAGCCAGGACACGAGTTAAGTGGGAGGAGCCAGCACAGCGTGACCCCAGATCGGAGGTTCGCGAACCTTCTTCAGAAAGGACTCGGTAAGTCTTGGGCTGCCAGGCGCCTTTATTAAGGTGCATAAAGCTCTTCAAAAGACCGCAGCACGGGGAATTAAAAGTGACGGAACAGCAGCGAGGGTTCCACCCGCGCATCCTCTGACCGATCAGACCTCCCGTTGCTCCTTTGTGGCACGCACTCTTAACAGCCATGCCGAAGTGGAAGGCTGGCACCACGCGCAAAGGGCTACCTAGCCATCACTAGGCCGTCCCACTTCAGTCACTAACTGTTGTCCCTCTTCACATTCTCCTTTTCTTTCCACGGCCACCCCTAACACTGCCACGTATGATCGTGTATGCACGCCTGAGGGAACTGCAAAAGACACGAACATAGCATGAGGGGGTGAAGAATATGCCAGCAGGGACCCTATACCTGAACCACTGAGCGTAGCTGCACTGTGCTGCACCTACCTCTGCCTCCACTGTGAGATGAACCCATACATTCCTCAAGCATGAGATGACATCAGGGGTACCCTTGTCTTCAAGTGACGACTTAATGCTGGCAAGCTCTACAGACCCAAGGTGATGCACACTCCCGGGCAAGTAAGTGCACGCAGTTGACTGTAGAGCTCCTTTCCACAGCATATATTGGGAGAAAGCGCAGCACGCAATATTACACAGTAAGGGCATTGTTATGTCCACGGCAGCCCCACTCTGCCATCATGGTGCCATAGCAATAGGCAATCTATACATACAGGACAGTCCAGAAAGAGCAGATGCATTTATGCTCTGCTGCAAGGCCATGCCTAAGGATTGCACATTGCCATTGTAACAAGGCGGGATGGGGGGGCTATAAGCAATTATGGACTGACATGGTCAGTTGCCAAGTGTTAGCCAGGACTGTCAACTGCATGGTGGAGGCACTGCCCGCCCCCACTGAAGGCAGTCTGCAGAATGTTGTTTTATTCACTTGAGCAAATGTGTGGTCCTCAATTGTAATACGTTGACAAACAATCAGCAGGCTAGCCATAAAAGAATCTGACGTCTACTTCCTGAGCCGTACAGCACCAGCAAGCGTGCCACATGCACATTGCCTTGGTCCTGTCACAGCAACAAGCAGGAATCAGATTGGCATGCCTTGCGTTGGTGCTAGCGAAACTTGAGAGCCCAGGTGATGCACGTTATATACATACACCTAAGGACAAAGGCATGAGTACAGGCATATGCTGATCATGAGGATAGCAAAAAGGATGCCAATCCCCTTCAGAGGGAAGGTAACTAGACTTGCACATTTTGTGGGCGCCAAGCGTGCTATGCACAAGCCCAAGGCAAGTCAGACTGTCTAGAAAGTCTCAAGCATTGTCTCTTGGCATAATGCCCCGATGATGGCAGGTCCCTTGCCATGGGGTACCAGGCAGCATGCATGAGAAGGACAGAAGCATGAGGAGGTGCAGGCTAGCTGGTTCACCCAGCATAGATATGTTAATCAACACCTCTCCAGCTACACCCTGTGCAAGGCATCTCACTGCAACTCTCAGCGTTTGTGTTATGCATGTATAGCTGTCACTCTCCTCCCAAGCATGATATGTTGTGGATGTTATAAGGGGATGCTTATCGCATGCATGGCGTGGCCCTGAGATACCCAGCAATCAGGACATATGCTGCCACATCAGGCCGTGCATGTAAGACTCTCAAAACCTAATCAGACGGGACAATCATGAACCCATGGTTTTTCGGCAATTGCTCCCATGAACCATGCCTTCCCCTTTGGTACCCACATCTGGGATTCAAGACAGCAAGCGCCTCCGTCATGGCACAGCATTGGATGCAATGAGCACCAACATAACTGGGATTTCAAAGGCCTGCATGTATAGTACGTAATCGAAGTGCCACCGGCCTCTACTACTTTACTGTCTAATGGCTTGTTTCAAGATGCATGGTGACTAAGAGCACTGCAGCAAATCGGAGTGAAGCAGATAGTCCTGCCATGGGCTACAACCTTCCCGATGCCATGCAGAGCTAACACCATTGGCATATACAATCCCATGATACATGTTGCGCGGAAAGAATGCTGATATGCTGTAAGTTCATGTGCGGTGGGGTTGGCCCTGAGCAAGGCATTAAACTGCTTGGCTTGCTGTTGACTGGGTCAACTGGTCAGCACATGGCAAGTCGAAATGGGCTGGCCTGACATACATTGGCTAGCAAGGGATCTAGGGTGGGCTGGTGGCAGCCATCGTGTCAGTTTTGGACAGGAACTTGAGTATGCCGTTGGAGCCTAAGTTGGCTCCTTGTGGGTGGCGCTGCCCCCACCGGCGCTCCGCTTTGACGGGGCCATTTGGTAATTGGTAATTGGTAACTAACATAGCTTTATCCAAGGACATGGACATGGGGAGAGGAAGCAGTACTGCCAACATGGAAGGGCCGCTTACATATCAATATCCGTTCCTGTCGCGAGTGCCTGGGTCAATGACTAATGCAAGCTAAAGCTTGTACACTGTAAGGCCATCACTCTATCCAAGCCCTCTACGAGATGGTCTGTCCAGAATAAAAATAAAATAAAATGAATATTAACGGCACCCCAGTAGATGACACCGCTGTCTGGGACATCTGGCACGAGCCCGAACCAAAAGCAGGCAAGCAGCCCCCAGTACTCATTCCGTCCAAGTAGCTCGGGAGTAAGTAGTGCAGGAAACGCACAGGGGCCGTGTTAGGGGTGGCCGTCTCCCTATTGGGAGCTCTATATTGGGGGTATCTTTATTCCTTGTTTTAGTGTGCGAAACTGCCACATAAGCTCAGATATGGCAGGGTTTAAGGCACTACTAAACCCTAACTGGACTGGGCTAGTCAAAGGCTAAACTGTCACTGCGGTGACTCTGGCAGTTTTGCACACTATCCAGGCCAAATTTATAAGAGGGCTATGATGAAGGCAAAACCCATCAACATGCACTTCTGTGCAAAACCCTAGATGGGAAAAGGCATGCCGATCTGAGCCTCTCTCCTTATATATCTCAAATGGGTAAGGTTTGGAAACAGTAGTTTACAAACCTGATGGATTTGAGATTGGAAGGAGGAGAGAGGCGATATGGAGGCATGCATCTCCGCACAACAGTCAACACCCGTTCGTGACCGGATCCGACTGGAAGCTGAACAGTCGAGAAAGATCTGCCCGAGGCATGCCGGGCAGATAGCTTCGGCTATTTAGCAGAAGGTCATGCCTTGTAGATCCTAAGTTGATCAACCAAGAAGAGCATCATGCTTACATGCCGCCTCAGGCATGTCACCTGTCAAATGCTAGCAGAAAGGACAGATGGTTGCAAGCATGATGTTTGATTATGTCACTCAGGTTGCAATGCTATCTGTATTGTTGCTTATTCAGATTTTCTGAAACCCACCCTCACCACCCGGGGGTATCTTTATTCCTTATTTTAGTGTGCGAAACTGCCACATAAGCTCAGATATGGCAGGGTTTAAGGCACTACTAAACCCTAACTGGACTGGGCTAGTCAAAGGCTAAACTGTCACTGCGGCGACTCTGGCAGTTTTGCACACTATCCAGGCCAAATTTATAAGAGGGCTATGATAAAGGCAAAACCCATCAACATGCACTTCTGTGCAAAACCCTAGATGGGAAAAGGCATGCCGATCTGAGCCTCTCTCCTTATATATCTCAAATCCTGGAAGCTTTGAAGCTGCAAAAGAGGATGATACAGTCAATGAGCAGGTTTTGAACATGGCAGAGCGCCAGCCAGCAAGAGCGGACGCCCAAGCAATGCCACTCACGCTGCCATTCAACTCTCCAAATATTCCATATCTATGGTGAGATATTGAGTGGCGTGAAGAAACGCCCTGGGCCCAACAACACATGCAATGCCGAAGGCACAGCCGCTCTGTCCCCTTGACACTTATTCCCAGTAGTATCAGCTATGCAAAAGGCTGGGCAGATTTCAAATAGGAGATTGTATAGCCAACACAAGAGGGTAGGCCCTCAGCAACAAATGACAAACAGTATCACCTATTCAAAAGGCTGGGTACAATTCAAATGGCAGATCGCATAACCAGCAAGAGAGGGCTCCTAAGCAACGGCACTGACAAGTAGTATAAGCTAGTCAAAAGGCTGGAACTACTGTTTGCGGCTAAAATGCACCTTGCACCCTAGAAGACTCACAAAAAGGAGAATCTCAAGAATGGGCCGTACCAATCACAGTAGCATCTCAGAAGGGCAGCTTACGGCCAACTGTTGCAGAACTGCCCAGGTGCAAGCAAGACAACTTCAACCCCCCCAAACTAATAACCAAATTAGTTGAATCACTATGACCCATGACCCATGTGTGTAAGGTGTCCTTTCTTGCTCCTGTAAAGCCACAACCACCAGGGTACCAGTCTGTGTTTCCATGCCTGTACATGGGATAAAACGTAGGCTGCACCCACTATTTCAACACACTATAGCACAAATTACCACCATGCACGAATTACTACAATACACGGCTGCAGCAACGCACATCAAGACATCCACCTTCACTCCAATGAAAACAATTTGCAGCTCCCCCTCTGCATAACCCCAAGTCTCGCACCAGCACTGGGCAGCAGCTGCAAAACAATTAGCCAGCATTGTTTGCAGCCAGGCAGATCAACCACCATTTACTCACCTCCAGCTACTAAGTGGATGCAAGGTCAACATGTCTGAATGAGCACAACTTCGGACCAAGTGAAGCTGGCCCAACATATCCAACCTTCCTGCTTAATGAGACAGCAAAAAGTGAGCAGGAAATCACCAATCAACAGGTTTTAAATTGTCCTGCAATGGTAACAGCATCTTATCAAAGGTGACAAATAGCTCCTAAGCTGTCAGGGCCCAATTGCATCTAGCCAGAGATGATCCGACAGAATCTAGTCAAAGACGATCAACAGCATTTACTCGAAGATGATGGACAGCATCTGACTAGGCAAAGGTGATGAATGTCTAGTCAACGGTTATCAACAATATCTATTCAAAGATAATCAACAGCATCTAGTCAGAGATAACCAACAGCACCAAGTCTACGATGGCCAGCAGAGTCGGGTCCAAAATGGCCAACTAGCACCTAGTCAAATATATTAACTGCATCGCAACAGCGTCTAATCAAAGCGCTACCAACAGTATCTTATCAAAGAACCACCAACAGCATCTGCTTAAAGCGCTACCAACAGCATCTTATCAAAGAACCACCAACAGCATCTGCTTAAAGCCCTACCAACAGCATCTTATCAAAGAACCACCAACAGCATCTGCTTAAAGCCCTACCAACAGCATCTTATCAAAGAACCACCAACAGCATCTGCTTAAAGCCCTACCAACAGCATCTTATCAAAGAACCACCAACAGCATCTGGTCAAAGCACTATCAACAGCATCTTATCAAAGAACAACCAAGAGCATCTGCTTAAAGCGCTACCAACAGCATCTGGTCAAAGCACTATCAACAGCATCTTATCAAAGAACAACCAAGAGCATCTGGTTAAAGCACTACCAACAGCATCTGGTCAAAGCACTACCAACAGCATATGGCTACAGCATTACCAACAGCATATGGCTAGAGCACTACCAACAGCATTTAGTCAAAGCGCTACCAACAGCATCTAGTCAAAGGACTACCAACAGCATCTGGTTAATTCACTACCAACAGCATTTGGTCAAAGCGCTACCAACAACATCTTGTCAAAGCGCTACCAACAGCATGTGGCTACAGCATTACCAACAGCATATGGCTACAGCACTACCAACAGCATCTGGTCAAAGCTCTACCAACAGCATTTGATCAAAGCGCTAGCAACAGCATCTAGTCAAAGCACTACCAACAGCATTTAGTCAAAGCACTACCAACAGCATCTGGTCAAAGCACTACCAACAGCATCTGGTCAAAGCACTACCAACAGCATCTGGTCAAAGCACTACCAACAGCATCTGGTCAAAGCACTACCAACAGCATCTAGTCAAAGCACTACCAACAGCATCTAGTCAAAGCACTACCAACAGCATCTGGTCAAAGCACTACCAACAGCATCTAGTCAAAGCCGCACTACGAACAGTATCTGGTCAAAGCACTACCAACAGCATCTAGTCAAAGCACTAGCAACAGCATCTAGCAAAAGCACTACAAAGGCATCTGGCCAAAAAGCACTACCAACAGTATCTGATCACAGGACGAACCAAGGGCATCTGGTTAAAGCACTACCAACCACACTTCGTCATAGCACTACCAAAAGCATATGTTCAAAGACTACCAACAGCATCTAGCCAAAGCACTACCAACAGCAACTGGTCAAAGCATTACCAACAGCATCGAATCCAACAACAATCTTTCAAAAACACTTGCCAAGTTCAACATGGTGCGCCTGGAAGACAGTAGACATCAAGCACTGATAGCAAGTGGAACCCTACGACACCGCAGCATCAAAACACAGAGAGCTACGCAGCAAAAGCAGGGTGCATAACCTGCCTGCTGGCGTCGCAACCTCACGTGTAGAACGATGAAGGCGGCAGGCACACTTCCTTTAGAGGCAGGACCCAGTTGCCCTGTGCTCATTCCTGGCAGACAGATAGCTATACAATGGAATGACCAGACGGAACAATTACGGGCGATTCAAAGCTGCATGCAAACACCTAGAAGTTGAGGAGGAATGCCCCCATGTCGAAGCCCAACAACATGCTGTCTGTTCTAATCAAATGGTCCTCTCTAATCAAATAGTCCTCAAATGGCACGCATCATAAATCAATACGATGGCCCCAAAAGCAATTCCTGCTTCTACTAAGTTTGCTCAGTGTGATCGCACTGGCTGCTCTTGCAGACCTTCTAATCCACTAAAAAAAGCATTTATGCTTTATACACACATGCGACCAACCCATCCAGCAGCACAACACCCATTCTTTTATGCCGTCAGGATAAATCCCCAAAATCCCCAGAAGATCAAAACAGATGGCCTTGGCATGTGTAGACATGCCCCTCGTTGCTCTTGCACAACAGGCATCAGGAGATACTTTCTCTGCACTATACTCGTAGATAGTCGAGGCAAGTACTCGTAGCTAATCAACGCAACATTGATGGACGCAAGCTACTACAACAATAGGCTAAGAAATACATTACTGGGCAACCTGAGAGAGCATAGAAAAGCTCCATGGAGATGAAATTTCCAAATACATGCACAACTCTACCCTGCAGCAACACAATCACTGCCATAGAAACAACTTGCAGCTATCCCTCTGCATATATCCCAACTTCATGACCGAATCTTGGGTAGCCCTGCAACTCAAGGCAGTACCATTTGCAGGCCAGGCAGGTCAACCATCTTGCACAAGTCCAGCTACTTGGTGGCCATAATCAAGGTCAAGAGGGTTCTCATTCATCACACTCTAAGCACTGAGGAGCATATTCCAAACCAAGTGAAGCACCACCAAGTGCAAAGCAAGTAGTAAGAGAGCTCCAACAACATCGCCAGCATGTGCTGTGCCTGTGCAGATAAAGATCAACTGGACCACTGCGTTTATTCTTCGTTGTGATTGATGGAGCACCTCCTCAAAGCTACACCAAACGCATCTGGATGAGCAAAGCAGTAGCAACCGCATCTATTTAAAGCATTACCAACAGCATCTGGTCAAAGACAGCCAACAGCTTCTAGTCAAACGTTGACCAACAGCTTTATCAGATGTCATGCAGCAGTAACAGCATCTGGTCAAAACGCTACCCACAGCATCTGTTCAAAGCATTACCAACAGCATCTGGTCAAAGCACTACCAACAGCATCTGGTCAAAGCATTACCAACAGCATCTGGTCAAAGCATTACCAACAGCATCTGGTCAAAGCATTACCAACAGCATCTGGTCAAAGCACTACCAACAGCATCTGGTCAAAGCATTACCAACAGCATCTGGTCAAAGCCCTACCAACATGATCTGGTCAAAGCACTATCAACATCATCTGTTCAAAGCACTACCAACATCACCTGTTCAAAGCACTACCAACAGCATCTGGTGGAAGCACTACGAACAGCATCTGGTGGAAGCACTACCAACAGCATCTAGTCAAAGTACTGCCAACAGCTACTGATCAAAGCACTACCAGCAGCATCTGGTCAAAGCACTACCAACAGCATCTGGTCAAAGCACTACCAACAGCATTTAGTCAAAGCACTACCAACAGCATCTGGTCAAAGCACTACCAGCAGCATCTGGTCAAAGCACTACCAACAGCATCTGGTCAAAGCACTACCAACAGCATCTGGTCAAAGCACTACCAACTGCTGGCCAAAGCACTACCAACAGCATCTGGTCAAAGCACTACCAACTGCTGGCCAAAGCACTACCAACAGCATCTGGTCAAAGCACTACCAACAACTCTCTAATGGTCATCCAGTGGCAACAGCATCTAGTCAAAGTGCTACCAACAGCTACTGATCAAAGCAACTCTGTGAAGCACGCTAGCCAAATAGAACGCTAGCCAAGTGGAACATAGTAAGCCTGAGACAGTGGAACTCAAGTATTGGAAGGCAAGCGACACCCTGTAACCCCAGCAACCTCAAAACATCGAGTGTTACGCAGCAAAAGCAGGGTGCATAACCTGCCTGCTGGCCTCGCACCTCACGTGTAAAAGGATGAAGGCCCAGGGCACTCTTTCCTTGCAAGCACGACCCAATTGCTGTGTACTTACTGCTGCCACAAGAGAAAGCTATACAAGAGAATGAGTGACAGAACAAGTATAGACTATCCCAGGCTGCCGCATGCAGAGACATAGGAATCGAGCGGACATACAGACGGGTGAGTAGCTCAATAACACTGTAACTGCTGTCTACAAAAGGTAATCAAATGGCGCTCTTCATGGATATATAAGTACGTTGGTCCTAGATCCCCAGAAATGTCTCTTACTAAACTTGCTCCGTGTGACCGCACCCGCTGCTCTTGCACTGCTCAAGCATCCCACCGATTGCATACATACATGCATTCGCGTTTACTACGCACAAGAGATCATTCCATTCAGCAACACATCATCCCTTTCCCCATGCCATTCAAACATCATTCATCAGCCCTCCTTTCTGCGGTGATTATAAATATTCAGCATGCTTGCTGACCTCATTCCACAGTGAGCGGCACCCAAGCTGAGCATCAGCAGCTACCATACCAAAGTAAGGAGCGGCTGCACGTTCACAGGAAGTACCCTTGCTAAGAAGCATACACAGGAGGTGGGGGAGCAGATATGTATCTTCAACGCTGCATATCAACTGGCCTACAAGGAACATCTATTGCAAAGACCGACTGGCAACAATTGCATGGGCAAAAAGAGTTTCAACAATTGGTTACACCTTGCCTTATCACCTGGATATGCCTACAGTTGGCCTGTCTCAAAAGTATTCTCTGTTCACATTCAGCAACCTACCCAGGATACCTCAAAGAAAACTGCACCCAACACAGTGCAAGTGATGGTCTCCATCTTTGACAGAGCAAGCACATTCCCTGTAAGCGTCTCAAACTGCACAAACCCAGCCCGACCAAACAGAGGACCCGTCCAATTGAGCAACACCCCCCCGCGCCGCCCTTATCAACCTAGCGAAAGGTCAGAGCCTATTCCTCTACAACCAAACAAAAAGCTTCCTTTACATTCAATTGCAAACCAAGCTGGACAACAACCTATGGATCCAAAGGCCTGCTAAGACAACGAACATAACCTTGTAAGCTTACCAACCCTACCAAATTAAGCTAGGAGTGCCTGCACCTGCCAGGACCTATGCTATAGGACCTGTTGCAGGCTGCCTACGTACCCTCCACTGCTACAAAGAGGGATCAAGGCACACGTAGTTCACAAACCAAACAATGCTCCATCCTTCGTAAGGAGGCTCAATCATGCCTGAGCGGTAGCAAGGTGGTGATAACTTGCTCGGAAGTGCTCTGCTTGGAACAGAGCAGCAGTCACAGCACTTTTATTGCTCTGAGTTGTCCTTGGAACAAAACAATTCCAGCAGCTTGAGCTGGCGCATGCTCCAACATACAAAAACACTCCACTGGATGAACCCCATGCGCAGCTCTGTAGTAGCTGTGGTTGCATGGCCTACAGTGATGGCCTGCTGCATGGTACTGTTATTGTAACATTTCATAATTTGCCATAGCAAGCCATAGGCCCTGCACCTCAAGCCATTCTAAGAAACAGCAGGGTGTACTGTGCATGGTACTGTACACATAAACTTGCATACCTCTCATGAAAGTCAGCAGGCCATGTGGGGCAGGGCTACTCCTTTGCTCACAAGTAGTGCACCGCCGACAAGAGGCGAGGCAGGGTGTATAAGCAATATCTTCCAGGGGCCTGTTGTGACTGGCGGTGTTAATGTACCCCCTGGACCCTTGAACACGTGAATGGTCGAGGGTCGACCCACCACTCACAGCACTGTTGTGCAGGAGCAGGCACATAACACTGCTGCAGTGAGATTCTGATGCCGGCGGCTGATGACATTGCAGTAGTTAATGGAGCCCCTTGCTCTGTAATTGGAACTGCCTTCTCAGGTAGACATGGGAATGCCACTCTTTGCTTGAAGCGTCCCTCAACATCTGACCGTACAGGTAGGTGTAGCAGCTTGTGTGCTACCTGCAGTGGGAAGGGCAAAGAGAGGACTCATTATAAAGCAGACGAGCCCCAGTGTCATGCTTACATCTCTGCACACACCATCTATTGCCTACAATTAAAGTGTTAGGCATACATAGTGAGGACCACCCTTTCCAGAGGATTGCCCAGGGAACCATAATGCATAAACCACGATGCTAATTAGACCCAGGCAGCTGCTGCGGCCTACAGAGCCGCTGACACACAACGGAGGCTGACGGCAGACCCTCCATACATTCTGGCAAAGATGCCGTGTGGAAGAGGGACGGGTTGACAAAGGGTGTTCAAGCCACTCAATCAATCAAAACGCAAGACCAGCAATGCCAATGGCCAAACAAACCTAGGCCACAAACACAAGGCTCCTGATCACAATCACGAAGCCACACAACCGATGGTGGATTTGCCACACACAAGCTGAGGCTAGATGCAACGGCGTGCACACCAAGGGGAAGCAAACACCACCACTAAAACCCAAAACCTGCTCCACTTCCATCACACATGGGTGGCGGGGAGGCAGCAGGATCAAGCACCACCCTAGTAGGGGCTGGAGGTGGCTCCCACCACCAAGGTACTGGTGAACCACCATCCTCCCAGCCACTGAAAGGCACCACATAGCGCTCCACATGCTTATCAATAGCTTGCTTAGTGCGCCTTCTACACCTCACTAACCGTTGGCTTTCCCAAGGGTGCGTAAGATCCCACAACCTCTTCCTCCAAGCACTCTTAATCTGACATGAAGCCTCCCAGCTCCCCTCATCTTGACCAAGCACCTTCAGATCTGCACACACGCATTTCTCCCAGGTATGGCGAGGCCTACCCACTGGCCTCGTCATGTCACCATGTAATGAAGAGAACAACGCAATATGCGGCAACCTGCCCTCCTCCATGCGGCCCACATGCCCCAGCCACCTCAGCCTATTTGCTGTGATGTATGCTGACAAGGTGGCTACCCCACATGATTTCCTGATATGCTCATTGGTGTGCCGATCTGACAGCCTGACCCCCAGGATGCTCCTAAGGCAGCTAGAGTGCACCCGCTCAAGCTTTTGCGATTGCACTTTGGTCAGGGACCAACACTCACTCCCGAACAGCAGAATTGGCAACACATATGCCTTGTAACACTTCACCTTCGTAGCCAATGACAGATGCTTGGTACCCCACATCTTTTCAAACTGCTTAAACCTCCCCACAGCCTTACCCCTCCTGATATTCAACTCCACATCCAACCTGCCATCAGTCACAAGCACACTTCCCAAGTACTTGAACTGTGACACCTCTTTTACCACACCCTCACTGATAACCACCTCTGGTCCTTGCTGCACTGGCACATCCCCCTCCTTCCAATCCTTGTCAATGGACAGGATCTCAGTCTTGCTTGCATTGATGCGCAACCCAAGACTAGCAGCAACCTTGTCCATCACCTGCAGCATGACCACCAACTCCTCCCTGCTGGGACTTAGCAACACCATATCATCTGCATACAGCAGAACAGACAACAGCTCCACACACCCACCACTACCACACCCATCACGCTCAAGTTTCCCATCTGCATGATAGGCTAGCTTCACCCCACATCCCTCCGGCATCTGAGCCATTGCCTGCCGAACCACAAAGTCCATGTAGATGTTGAACAGCAAGGGAGCAATGACACATCCCTGCCGCACCCCGCCATGCACATCAAACCACTCAGACACCACACCACCCATCCTAACAGCAGCCTGTGTGCCAGTATGCAAGTCCATCAGCAACTCTATCAGCTTTGTGTGTACCCCGTACACATGCAGGATGCGCCATAGCGTGTCTCGCGGTACAGAATCATATGCCTTACGCAAATCCACAAAAGCCATGAATAGAGGCTGATCGAATGCTACAGACTTAGAGATGACCTGGCGTATGGTGAACAGAGCATCAGTGAGGCCCCTCCCCTTCCTAAAAGCAGACTGGTTATCAAGCAGTTGTGCATCGATATGAGAACTGATCTTAGCCAAAATGACCAAGACATACACCTTCCCCGGTATACTTAGCAAGCTTATCCCCCTATAGCTATCTCTCACTTTGCGCTCTCCTTTGCCTTTATACAGTGCCACCAACAGTGCACGTTTCCACTCCACTGGCGCTTTCCCTGACTCCCACACCGCCACAATGACCCTGTGCAACCATTTCAGCATGGTCCCACTGAGCTTTAGCATAGGCGCTGCGATACCATCAACCCCAGGAGCTGCCCCATTACGACAGGCAAAGACAGCTTCTTCAACCTCCTTCTTCAAGCCACTCTTAACAGCAAGAAGACGGAGCACAGGTTTACAAAATCGACCCCCATGCCAGATTTGACAATGGAATTGACTGCAGTCAAACAATGCAGTTCATAGTTCAGGTTCAGGAATACAGCTCCACCCATTCAGGTATACCTGACTTGCTTTGCCGTGAAGGTCTGCTGAACATACTACCGTAATACAGTCCTAAGTTCTGCATGGGACCTGCATTAACAGACTGCTCAAAATGTCCGAGGACCACCACCCACCTGCTTCCTTGCTGCTCAGACACGTGGGTTGCAACTGCCTCCCAGCGAAAGATGCCAGGGCTGTGCTTAACATAATGCCACGATCATCATCTCTCACCCATGGAGTCACTCCACCTGGTCACTGACCCTTGGCATCATGTGACCTGCAAGAACGCCAGTTCAGTAAGCTTGCAGCAATCACTAGCACACTCATGCCGGGGGTTTGGGGGTGGGGGGGGGGCACGGATGTTACAAACTCAGGCCTGCCCCTCACCTTTACAAGACTGGTACGCAGTCGGGGCTCCACTCCTGTCATCCACTTCTTGGTAGAGGCGGTTGCCCAGCCTGCATGTACATATGTCAGCTGAAGCTGGCCTACACAGCCACCTCCTGCTTACCTGCTTAGCTGATAGCCACAAGCTGACTGCAGCCACCTCATCGTCCTGAAACCAAGTGTCCGTTGCAATAACAACTGACCAACACGACATCCCCTGGCATGCCCCCAAGTCGGTTTTCGTAGCTACCAATATTTCAGCAGGCAAACAAGAACAGCCCATGAACGTTTAGGGTCCTTGAAAGCAGGTCTAAGGTCCAAAGAATCAACATCAATATCAGCAGCAAGTTTTGGTTTACATCATTGCATGACTAAGCACAGTTTGGCTCCATGCAGGCCCTATTTTGATGAAGCACAGAAGCTGTGGCATCTTCTTACCTTCCCCATGAGCCACTGGCCCAATAGCAATCCACATTCCCGCTTCCAGTGCTTTCCAGCGACCCCTCCCTTGCGTGACAAGAAGCATGCATACCAGTGCCGCAACATGTTATGCTCAAAAACACCCCCTTGATATACTCCATCCCACATAAAGACACAGATATGCAGACAACCAAAGGTAAGCAACTCATCTCCCAACCGCAACTGCTCCACGGCGAACAACATCTCAAAGTGTCAAGGGGGACTTCTAGAAGGATACAAACAAGCATAAAGCTGCAGTCTATCCTGTACAAGCAAAGATACTGCTCAACGTAGGTACCTAAAAAAAGCATCACCTTGCTGCCGTCCCGACAATACACAAAAAGTAAAGCTCAAGTCAGCATAACGACAAGGCTTACGAACCTATCACCCTGACATCAGTTGTATCATTTGCGAACCATACGCAAACATGTATGGAACCCCTTGAACGGCGCGGCAATGTGTGGCCCCCTAAGAAGCTATGACATGACAAGACCAAGGTACAGCAAGGGAACCAAGAGCCTGCACTCATACCAGATCCATGCACAATTCAGCAGCAGGCTTGCACCTCTACCCAAATTAGGAAAGGACATATAAAGGAAATAAACCCTACCAAACAGGGCACAATGGATGACAGCATAGAAACACAGCGGCAATTTTATTGATAACACTAGCTTCACTGCTGGACAAATTCTGCCTGGTCCTTTGCATCGGCACTACGGCCTTCGGAGCAGTACTGTGTACCTCGTCCTGCTTCTTGGCCCCCTCTAACAAACCCTGCATGCATTCAGGGCACCATTCTCTGCAAAACACTGCTCTGGCCTTAGCCTCAGCTGTACGCTTTTTGCTTTTGTATGTGCCGTGCCAGCCTGTTATGAACCCTGCGTTTGTCGCCTAGCCAGCACCCCTGCGTTTTTGCCAGTACCACCTCCAAGAACAATGCTTCAACTAACCCGCAGCAAACAGGAGCTGTTGGCATGTGGTAAGCCTCACCCATGCCTTGGTAGAATGCTCTTGAACCTGCATACAACCTCAGACTTCAACACATAGCAGACAACTCGAAACAGGAAGCCTGCGTCACCCCCACCCTTCCATGATCATGATCCCACAGCTGCACAAAAGCACACATATGGCCAGTAGACCTAACTGTTTGCCCCATTATACTAATCAAAAGTGACACCACATGCACTGATATGTTGCCATGCCATGTTGCAGGCACAATGTGCTTTCGAGAGCTCTTTTGGCTGGGCCCTTGCAGCTTTATTAGCCCAGCTAGATCCCTCAAAAATAACTCCTGATGCTGACCCCTAATACATCTGGGGGACATCCAGATCAGGCCGATTTCATTTGCCACAATGCACGTCCAGTTACACCAGCCCACGGCATGACTCCAGTTATTTCGTTCATGTGCTTCCAACCCCAAGACCAAGCATGTGCCAGAACCTGCTTCCAAAAATACGTCAATAACAGTTACTCAACCTCGCAAAATGCATTTTTCTCAACCCCAGTATGAGCTGCTGCAAAAGAAGAAGGCGCATTCACCAAGGTACATTCCACTAGGAAACTGGACAGCGTCAATGACTACTGAACAATGGCATGATGAAAGTCTCCTGCTGGAAGACCTTGCTTGCTTGCTTGCTGTTCTGTAATGTTACGGCCACAAGGTATAGATACGATACGACATGCAACAAACCTAGCAAGGGCCCCTCTAAACCAATGAACTTATCAGAGAGGCCATACAACCTGTAAAGCAACAAACAATGCATGCTTTCACCAAATTATTGCCAGAGTCTTCCTGTGATCAAGAGCCTTTGACTGAAAACAATCAAACTACCAAACCTAGGCAAATGGGCAAGGCAGGGTCCCAAGATAGCACTATGCAAGGCCACACAGGCAAAAGCATTTGTGGCTGGTGCAGACAGCACAGACATACAACCTGCAGATGATGGAACCTCACCAAACACATGACATTCAGGTCAGGCATTTTATATGCACTAACAACATAACTTAAGTCCATCTCATCGCACGCATGCCATCACGCTTTTAAAACTGCAGCAAAAGCTTGACCTATGCCTGTTACCGAGTCCTATATACAACATAAAGCTACTCAATATGCCCATGATGTATAACTTATCCACACCCACTAACTCGGAAGCAATCAAAATCTATGCCACAAGATTGATCAGGCACAGTCTCTGTCTACAACATCCACGAAGTAAGCAAAGCACGACGCATGTGAGTAGGGATGAGCATCAAGTGCTACTCTTCCAAGCCACAACCTGGAACACTTTATTGCAGCAGCAAACACATTCAACAGCATTGTTTTTGCTGAAAGCACATGGGAAACATGGGAAACAAGGACGAACGCCTCGCATGCAGTACTGAAACCTCCTGTCGCTACCAAAAATGCACGTGTCTTCCAACAAAGACATTAAAGTTGCAACCAGTGCCAGGTGCAGAACTCACAGCGAGAAGCTCCCCATGTTAGTGTCAAATCATATGAGCAGCAACAGGCCACTAAGTCGGCAAGAACACCTCCTTCCCAGGCAACGAGCCAAATAGAAGGCAAAGCTACCATGAGAACTGCTGCAAAGGTAGCGCACATCACAATAGACAGACACATGCAGAAACCGTCAACTCGCCAGAGAGCATGACCCTTTGCGCATTTGCTCCTGCTTTATGCATATGATCATGGTGCGCTAACCAGCCTGGCATGCATGACCGCCTGATCAAGGAAGTTTCCAGGTTTTATTGCCAGCTACATACGACCAACAGACAACTGCAGCAATCTTTCACCTTGCTGTGAAATGACAGATGGGCAAACCCATGTCCCCATGCAAACACATGTCCAGCTAAAGGCAGCTCAAAAGTCCCAAAATGGCTCCCCAAGTGACAGTATGCAGTAGCAGCCAACAAACCAAAAGGGTCTGTTAACAACGGCCAAAGCAGCAGCCAACACAACACAATATCTCTTTGAATGACACCAATGTCTCTGTGCAAACTCAGCGAGCAATAACCGCCTTTACTACTAGCGCCTTCAGCAACAAACGTGTGTATTTCTCGCAAATGCTAAACCCTAAACACAGCATGGCAATATGGCTCACATGCCTCACATGTGACACAATATGCATGTTACATCATTGCACGGCAGGACTCAGAACGAAATGGTCGTCCATGGCATTCCAGCCTCCAATGTCGACCTGCTCTCAAGCTGCAAAGAGTCGACCAGAGTACTCGACTGAACAAGAGTTCTGCATTTGTCTTACCCCCAATATTTGAGCTGCTGCAAGAAAATAAGAAGACACATCCACCAAGGTAGGCTCTCTATATCCTCTGACAAGGCTCATGGCTACTGACCAATGGAAACACCAAGGGTCTCTGCTTGACATATTTGTTTGCTTGCCGTTCTGTAATGCTACAGTCAAAACGACACGTGACGATACTACACAATCCAAGCATCAATCCCTCTGTGCCAAAGAACCAACCGTGAACAAGAAGTAGAGCATGTGAAGCAACAAACAATACCTCCTTGCACCGCACTATGGCAAAATCCTTCAGTCAACGCCTGGTCAATAACTGGTCAAAAACTCAACATCCTCTGAAAAAGCAAAATACCAAAACCTAGGCAAATGGATGGATCCCAAGGTAGCATTATGCAAGGCCACAGACATCATACATTCATTGCTGGTGTATAGAAGGCAGACTAGACACAACATGCAGATTCCACTCAAACCAGCACAAGATGGCTTCTGTCATTTGATATGCAAACATTCAAACATCAATTAACGCCAACTCACATCCAATCCATCTTTTTTATCAAAAAGGGTTACACCTAAAACCCTTCCTTTCTGCAGCCAAGTCCTGAACGTGATACAAAGCTACTCAACATGCCCGATATGTACACACTACCCATGCCAACTACTTCTCAGCGATGCAAATGTATGAGAATGCTGCAAACCAGAGTCTGATCCCAAAAGGCACATCCATTGAGCAGAGCAGAGAATCCATTTGATCATGGACCTGTAGGACCCTCATCATGTGCTACTCCATTACATTAATTGCAGCAGGCAACACAAAATGGATGCCTACTCAAAAGCACATGGGAACCAAGGATGATGCCTGGATGCATTATTGAAACCTCCTGTCATGCATTGCTAGCAAAACATCAGGTTGCGATCACTGAAGCATAACTGCCAGCTGGTACGGAAGTCGCTGCAAAGAGCTCACCCCACGACTGCCAATTGGATGTGCAGCAACAGGGACAAGTCAACAAGAACACATCCATCCCATGCAACAAGCCAAGTAGATAGCAAAGCAACCATGACAATATGATAACTACTGCAGAAGTATGGCGCAGAACAATGGACATATGCAGATAACAATCACTCGCCGCCAGAGACACACCTTGGTTGTATAGGATCATGATGTATTACATCAGCCGGGCATTATCGCCCGAGCCTGAACATGTGCAAAGAGGATTATGTAGATTCATAACTAGCTGGATATGGCACAGTCACACAACTACAGCAAAGCCCATTCGCTGATGGGGCAAAAGCAACGATTGAAGGTAGTAACAGCAACCTGCCCTATGCAGACACGTGCCCAAATAAAGCAGCTAAAGGGTTCAAATATCCAGCCCAGTGACCACAGTGACCACATGTACTAGCACAAGGACAAACCAAGACAGACCAAGAAGGTTTGTCGACAATTTTCAAAACAGCAGCCAACACAAAGCAATCAAAGTTTCAAACTGCAGCATCTGTTCAAAATCACCAAGAAAACACCTTGGCCACATTTATTTCACGCACATGCAGCAACAAACTCATGCATCCCTGGTTGTGTATGTATAGAAGGGCTCAGACAACCTTCTGACACATAACTCCTAACCATGGCAGTGTTGTAACCAAGCATTTATACTCAAAGTGACCCAGATTTCCAACAACATGCAAGACCTTCTACCAAAAGCTGCTCCCGCTCACGATGTCAGCATTCATGGACAAGAACAGCACTCCGTAAGCTTCTGCACAATGGGATACCTAAGGTACAAATGTATGCATCCACATTCAAAAGCACGTACAGATCTGCGTCAATTGCCTCCACGTATAGTCTATCATCTATCATGTATAGTCTATCATCTATCAACAAACTTGCAGGGCCATAGCAAGGACACATACTACATACTTCCTTCAATCCCTTTGCCCTTGGTTCTCATGGTGGCTGAGTAAGGGATAGACCACCACAATGGCACACAGCTGCTTTCCAGACAATACTACATGTTGCAGATGCTTCAACACATGATCGAGGGCGATTGATGCTAAACTCGCAATATGACCAACAACGTGCACTCATACAGCCAACCATATATCAACATGGCGCAAAGCTGGGTCTTCACCAGGGACAGCCTTTTCAAGGTCAACCAACAAGGACCTGATAATAGATTAAAGTCAAAGTATCCAGCTTCTCAAGCGGTTGGCAGCATCAGCAGAGTCCTGCTGCTGCGGCGTCCTGCTAGCAATGGGCCAACCCAAAAGGACAGCGGGAGGGAAAGAGTGGGTACAAACCCATGCCTGCAATACTGCTTAGACACTGCAAACAGCGCAGTTATTTCCGGCAACTCCCAGAAGGAACTGTAATCAAACATCGCAGCCCAGAAACATGCACTAATTATGCGGTAATGCAGCCTGAAAGGATCCAACTTTACAAAGTGTGAGCTACCCTTCAATGAGCCAGGGTATATTTTGGAGGTTATGCAGCCACAGGGGTTTGCACAGCACAGCAGACAACTGACTGCTTAACTTTCAGTGCACCCAGGGGTTGCACGAGTGAAAACCTAACCACTTATTGTGACCTCAACAACCTCTGAGTCAAGGCAGCTGCTTCATGCTGCATGGCTTCCAGTACACTCCTCCACTTGAGCGTTCTTCGATGGGGAGTGGGTTGTGATCCAGAGCCGAGCCACCATCGAATCAGCGACGCAGTGTCGCCAGGTGCAGGTGTCATCTTAGCTGCGGTTGATCACCTCGGCCGTAGAACGTGGCACATTGCGCACACTGACAGTAGCAAAGCTTTAAGGCGATGGCATGCACAGGTTACGCCGACTGCTTATGCTGCTCTCCTTGCGCTTCGCCTAGTCAACAAGGCCATTCCGTACAGATCGTGCCCCGCGGCCGGCAGGACAATGAATTTATTGGTTCCACGACTCCCCACAGACATCTCCCTGCAAGCCCTGCGGTGCAGAATGGTTGTACGTCAGCAATACAATACGCATTCAAATGTATCCACTACTGCCCTTCAGCCATCTGCAACCTGCTGTTGTAACGCATCCACCACAATGGACACAGACCAGTGCAGGCTGAACGTCAGAGTGATTCTTGCGTTCATGTGGGTCAATGACGTGGACCACCATTCAGGGTGAGACTGTACGCCCCCAAAAAGTAGCCCCGGATCGCCAGCTAGTCAGTTGCTTGTCTGCAGCCTCCGGTACGGATGCAGAGGCCCATGAAGCCGATACTGGTGGAACAGTATACTGATACAACCAGTAGTAATTTGGAAATGTTTTTCAGCGCATAACGCAAGGAGAAGCTGCAGTAAGCTCACCTGCGTAACCCTTGTTGGAGGATGGAGGATACTCTGCGGGCGCGGCCGATCTCCGTCATGCATCCTCCAGATCATCGCTGTGCCTGCAAGTTCATGAAATGCAACCATGAGACATGAGCAGAAACACGGTCAAATCTTCTACATAGGAAGAGGCGTTGGGGGCATGCCAGGGGTTGCAAGACAGGAGGCATCGAGCTCGGGGCTCAGCATGTTGCAGCGCAACGCTCTTGTATTTGCTGCACAAGCCTGGTCTGGCAGGCCTAATAATTTACTCCAAGGAAGGATCAATGCGGTTGGATGCTGACAACTGACAACTGCAGTGTTGTGTCACTTGGGTGCCTCCGTGTCACGGATACAGGTCAGCTGGCACGCCCGGCCATGTCAGCAGGCTTCTACACGGATGCTTAGTCCTTTTCGCTCTCCTCTATTAAGTCGTTACATTGGTCACCGCAGCCCCGTACGGTGTATGCTCCCTGGCAGGCGTAGCGCCTCCAGCAGCGATTGCACTTTACTGGAGCTGGCGTCGCCATAGGGACAATCTTCTTTGCAACAACGATGCACTCTATAAGGATTTACATCGATGATATGATACCCATGCATCCAGCAACCCACACCCAGCCACTCCATGCAGGCTAGGCCTCAGAGAACATCATGACAGTGATGATATGCAACAAACCGAGGGAGCATTTACGGATCAAGTGCAGAGCCCACCTTGACCTTCTCTGCCCTTCGCTCCACCAACCAACAGCCCAACCCGGTATATTGTGGACATCAGGCTGCGCTGTGTGAGAGAATTAACACCGTATTTAATCTTGTTACAAAATGGTTGAGAAACATGAGGTGAGGCATCACTCTAAATTAGCAATGAGGACTCCTGGCAATCATGCATGTGGGCAATAGTAGCCAACACTTGAGCATGGCACCTTTGAGAATTTGAAGCATGGCACCACCACCCGAGGGCCCACCAAAATGTAGACTGGCAAGATAAATCAAACAAGGCTCAATAACACAGCCCAAGGGCGGATCAGCTGATACAAGGCCAACCAAGGCCACATTTCAAAACTGCTGCCCATCGAGGGACCTGAGTCAAGCCACAAGGATCAGCAATCCATCATCAAAGGCCTTGCAATCGTCAATGAACAAACCGATTTAGCATAGGCATGTTATATATCTGCTGCTGGCTGTCTACCCATGAGCTTTCCAAATGGTCCCCATGCATCCCAGGGCCACATCTGCTGACACTGCTGCTCATTCATAACTCACATGCATCAACTCCCTGCTGCAAACACGCCCATTGCAAAAACCAGCATATCACATTACTGTCTATGAAATTTGTTTGAAATGTGGAGACAATCAGGCTCCACATAATCTAAAGCCCTTGCAGCTTTTAATAATTCAACAGCCACAGCACACAGAAGCCACATCATGACCGCGCACATCAGCCTGCCCTTGAGGCTGCTGCAGACTCTATGAACAGATCTGTTGGCTTGGCTCGTGGCAGGAAGGCAACTCGCTCAAGGTAGCGCGCATGGCATTCATATGCTTCTTCTGGGAAAAATAAACTACCCCATCAAAACAACCGCACTATTGAATTCATGATGTTGCAACTGACTTTGCATGGCCCAAGCACATATTCGCTATACCTTTCATCTCCTGTACTTTAGCACAGGGACCAGGCATTGCGACAAGCATAAAATGACATACCATGCCACTGCAAGCAAGCCAAGTAGATTTCACCAATGCTTATTGAATATGGTACAAGCAAGCGACCAGCGTCCCAGTGTTGCAGCCAACCACCCATTAGCGATTACAGTGTAACATGCAGCCACAAAACCGGGGCAGTACTACATTCTCTTGACTATGTAGTGCTTAACGACTCAGTGCACATAAGCACCGCTGATACCTGGGACAGCTTGGGCTGTTAACATGATGCTACCGTACCAACAGTCCACTGACAACAGCAAGAAAAGTGCCAATAGCAGAAAGGCCATAGCAATTTACACTTGTCCAGGGGTAGCTACAAGGTGCCAATTTCCCCATTCCAGCTCCACCTCATTAACGACCATGTCGCCTTACAATAGGATGCCTTCCCACAGGCCCTAAACCTTGAAACTTGTCATAGCAACTAACCCCCATGTAATGTGCAGGGGTCCTGCAAACCTTTTTCCACCTTGCCAGGCCTGATCTACAATGCAGCTGGATGCAAGGACCCAGTGTCAACCATGCAGCACCCCTTCTGGACCCCACGCTACCTGTCCTGCTGAAAAAGGGTATGCCAAGGTGAGATGGCGCTGGAACTTGCTCAGGGTACGGCAGTGACATGACTACTGCCCGCCATCCTTCATCACCAGCTGACATGCTAAGAACCAATACTATAGAACCATAGCTTAGCCATAGCACCGTCGACAACAGGCCGCACGCAGGGTAAACAACAACAATAATATCACCCCCTCAAGATTGTAGCACCACATCCTATTTTGGGTGTTGCAGCTGACTTGAGTGATACTGGGTAGATCACTGCACAGCTCTTGAGCCATGCACCTGAAAATAGATGCTGTTTGTTCCACCTCGCTGTTCTTTGTGACAGCTTGAGGTGCGGGGCCTATGGCACTTTTTGGCATAGCATATCATGAAATGTAACATCTGAAGATAGATGTTGCAACCCCAGAACATGGTCCGATCCAGCACGAGCTTGGCAACCAAATGCCTTGCCAGCCAGCTGAACAGACGACGGAGCTTAACAGCTTCGGCACATTTTTTCCTCCCTTGTGTGTCACACTGCATTCCCACACTGCCACAGTACCCAAGCCTCAGCACTTCAAGATTGTAGCACATCCAGCAACACCTGGGCATTCAAGGGCCTTGGCAGGGGGATGGGGAGCCCAGCTCAACAGCTTCGGCACATTGTGACGGACCTTGCTTATATATCAGAAGGCAGAGTGCATCCCCACAAAGCTTTGAAAATCCAGCCTCAAACATGAGGGGGGTTTCCCCAAATGCCCTGCAGGCAGCCCCTCACAGCTTTCCCGCAACATATGGTGGAGCAAGGCAGGACACATCCATGCAGAAGAGGGGGGAATCTCCCAAGCACACTACCGACCATTCCAAGGTTTCTGCTGGTCAAGTGCCTGTCCCAAGCACAACATTTACGCAGCCACTGCAGCACAGGCTGAAGCTGCCGCAGAGTGAGACGTCGGTCGCATTACAACTCCCACCAGATCACATTGCTGAAGATGCCAGCGACTGGGAAGTGAGCCGCAATACAATTCCCACAAAATCACATTGCTGAACATGCAGCAGACTGGGACGTGCGTCCCTTCACAACTGCCACAAAATCACAATGCTGATGATGCCGCAGACTGGGATGTGAGTCGCTTTCTGCCATCCCTACTTGGGCCCTCTTCTTCATCCATATGACTCAGTACCCGCGAACCCATTAGCGATTGCGACAGCGCGCTGAGCGTATTCGGCTGGCTGGCAATACGATCCATATCATCAAGCGTATCTGCTAACCGTTCCTTACCGGTATCTCCAGGGAGGAGGAAGCAAGTGACGGCTGTTAGGACGGACAAAGCTGCAAAGATAGCTTCCGGGGTGTGAATCCAGCCGCTGCTCTCACGTGCATTGACGGCAGCATAGGTGGCAAAGAAGCCGCCGATCCTGTGAGCGACAGAAAGGGAAAGGGCACGAAAATATTGGCCGCATGCAGTGGATCGCCAAAACAGAGAAAGAGGTACTCAGGAGCAATAGGAGCCTTTGCTTTTGCCGCAGTACATGCCAGCTAGTGTGCTAAAGAGTTTCTCAGAAATCACAAACACGGCTGTTATTTGGCATGTTATGATACGTAATGGTGGCGTGTATCGAATATAGGCCATATGCAACGATGGGCTTGGTAAGGATATAGGCAGAAGGAACCGAAGCCTCTTTATGCAGGCAGTTCCAAAGTAGGGCCACACGCTGTATCGCACACTTTACAGCGCGCCGTCTCAGGCGACATGTCCTTACTGTTGCAAAACATACAGCTTCTGGACTGCACTTGAGAACATAGACTGCTGCTGCTGCTGCCACTCATGGCCAGGTGCTGCATATCACTACCTCTATGCACATGCGCTGCTGAATTTGCCCAAGGCACCCGCCTCATGCCACTTACAGGGCTGCAGGCGATACAGACTCACTCCCATTGATTAGACTGCACCGAGTCACTCTGCTTAATCTGTAGATTCCGCTACCTTCAGTCTGCACGTTGCAGGGGCTGGTAATATAATGCGGCCATTGATGCCCCCCCCCCCCCCCGTGTTTGCCCCACCCCCACCCCCACCCCCACCCCCACAGTGTTTACCCCTCCCCCTCCGCCCCCACACAGTCCCTACCTGCTGAAAGCGTTATTGATGCCCAGGGCAAAGCTGCGCACACTGGTAGGGTAATACTCTGGAGTCATCACCCAGATCACATTGAATGATCCAAAGATAAACAACCTGGCCAGATAGCAGGTGCAGCAAAACACACAGAGTTTAATCAATCCAATGGCAGAAGCAGCTATTGCTCATGTTGAGATGCCATGTGAACCTTGCTAGGACACGTGTTGAAGCTTACCACACGTCAGTTGCAGCTGTTGCTGAGCCACCTCCTAATATCATTTGGTCGCATTGCATGAGTTCAGCCACACACATTAAATTGTGGCATAGATTTAATCAAGTAAGCCTGTCGACTGTTTTGACATTCTACCAAGCACACAGACATACATCTGGTATTGGTACAAGCAGTCGGTACCTGGATAGGGACAGACCCACTTGCCACAACTATGGATGTTGCATTTATCAACAGAAATGGACAAAACACAACCCAAACCCCCCCACACACGACAACACACCAAACAACCAACCCCAACCGCCCAACATAACACCACAACCACCCCCAAACCCCACCAAAACAGTTTGTTGTTGTTTTGGTTTGGGGTGGTGGTGTGTGGGGGGGGTGGTTTTGTTGTGTGGGTGTGTTTGGGGGGGTTTGGTTGTTGTTGGTAGTGCATCCAAAACCAAAGATGGCACATGCCATTACCACCAGCTCTGCCCAAGCTGGCTTCTGTCACTTCACTTAGCAATGAAGGTCCCTATCTCCCATAGTGACAGCAGACAACACGGATTTGTAGGAGGATACTTCAGCTGGACCGATGCTTGCACCCTGTTGCAAGACAGAATCACTCCTGCAGTATGCTGCAGCACCCTACTGATCACTGCTAAGCATAAATCCGCTTGCATCTGAATACTGAGCACCTGCGCTGACTATTCAGAGTCTGCAGCAAAAGGTAACACATTATGCCTAATAGCTAAGGTCCTAGCATAGCACAGCCGCCTCAAGCGCATCTGATGCTGGCCAACATTTCAAGAAGCTTGCACTCATTGTAGCTTCCACCATCCCTTGCACTCAATGTACGATCCCACGTTCGAAGGAGGAATGACTCTCTGGCTATGTCACTATAGCTCCTACCTACAGAATCTCAGGCAGTACTTACAAAGCCTCTAGATCGGGGCGGTGACCCTCTGTCATTTCTGGTACGATTTTCCCTCCGCACTAACCCTGTCGCATCATTCTACCCTGCTTTGATTACCTGTACCCAATCTTTGAGAGTCTCCTCACCTGCTCAAGAAGAGGCATGCCACCGCCCCTCCTCCAGACACCCCTGCCATAAGAGGTATCAGCACCACAGCAATGGCAGCCATGGGCAGGGCAAAGGCCTGCTTCCTCCCTAGGTACTTCACCAGTAAGATGGACATCATCAGACCAGGGACTTCAGCTGAGCTGGTAATAAGGATAGCCATCAGGTCAGCCGTCTGTGAGCAGCAAGGGAAGAAGGAGCACATGGTTGGCTATCTTGCATTAGCTACCGGCGTTGGCTAGCGAGATGAGGCATGACCTCAACAACATGCACCAGCAGCATCTCACCGTAGCTTACCTTTCAGTCTAACCTCTGGATTCACCTTTCATCATATATATAACAAGCATTAGCTACCGGCCCCTTGGTGGGCAGGCCATTGCATCTAGCATCAGTTTATGTGTGTAGGCAAGTCCCACCATTGGTTGTGCGGCTTTCTGCTTATAAAGAAGAGGCAGCCTTGTGTTTATAGGCTGGCTTTGTGTGACCCTTGGCATAGCTGCTTCTTCGCTTCTTATTGATGGGCTATCTTGCTCCGAGCTATGACGGCAGACATCACCTGCTATCCTGCTTCGATTAAAATGCATTAACAAGTAGAATGATCAAAAGGAAGGAGCACAGAGCAGCAGATGCAGCACCCAGCCTTTACTGGTACTACCTTGAATATAGAACGGTTGGCTTAGACCAGAACAGAGGCGTGTGGCTCAATAGACCAGAACAAAGACATGTGACTCAATAAGGTCAGTTCTGCTTACAGCAGAGCTACTAATGCATGACAGGGTGCGTTGCTTGCTGGATGTTTAGCAAAGAAGATGCTCAGCCTCAAAAATGGCTGGCATATGGGGGTTCACATATATATATTCCTGGGCTCCCTTATCCTCTCTGATTTGCTCTACCAACAAGTACACTGAAGCAAATCATACCACGGACGGCAGCATAATTTCAAAGCCCCTTGCCACAGAATAGGTATCATACCCCTGTTCTTGGGCTCAAAACGGGTATAACATCCCGCGGACGGCAGCACAATCTCAAAGCCCCTTGCCACAAAAAGGGTACCATACCCCTTTTCTTGGGCCCAAAACGGGTATAACATCCCTCTTCTTGGCCCCAGGAAGGCTATATGATCCCTGTCTTTCCGCCCCTCCCCCCCCCCCCCCGCACATCTTCATCTGCACACTCACCGGCACATAGATCTTCCCATTGTTGCACTGCTTCTCTCCACCACCCATGAAGTCTATCTGTGACACCAGGATGACCAGCCCATAATAGACAAAAGCGGATACAACCCACAAGAACAGCAGGTTGAGGGTGATCCACCTCAATTGAGGAGAGGCAAGGGATGCCATGTTGGAGCCGAGCTCCCGAAACCCACATTTCATCCGCCACAACAGAACCTGCGCCTCTGCAGGCAGTGCAAACAACAGAATGTGGTGTTGGAGGGTTGGTTAGGTCATGCTCGCAGCTTTTTTGAGGTGGCATTCAGATACGACGATTGGGTCTTGCCAGTAGTGTGGTTTATGGTTTGCTCTTGCATGCTCATTGCTTTTCAACGAGCCCGGGGCATTGGGTGTAGGTCAAGCTATCAGTATGGAGTAATGCAAGGAAGGCAGGGGATGTCCAGTCAAACATAGAAGCAGCAGATAGATGCAGCAAATCTATGTAAAAGCCAAGGCAAAGGCGGGATTCTGATAGGAGCAGAGCAGAGGGGCTGGTTCTTTCATGCACCCTATAATCCATGCATTAACACAGAACCTGGGTCTCTGTAGGCACTGCAAAGAACAGAGCAGGACAGGCACGTCGGGTTTACGTCAAACTCGCAGCAGGGGGCAGTGTCAGATATGACAGGGGGGAGTGCAGTCCATAACAGCAGCATGGAATATGCAACATGCAATAGGCAGAAGCCAAAGACAGAGACGGTCTTGATGGGGGCATAGCAGAGGGATTGGTTCTATAAACCCAACCTTGCAGCCTACAATCCATGCACCACGGCAAAACCATCGGCTTGAACAGCAGCAGTACGGAAGATGCCAAGTAGAATTGGTCACAGGCCGAAGTTGTAGCAGGGAGTATTTTTGTGCAGGCAACAAAAAAGCAACGGCTAATGGACGCGCCGCCCATCCCATGACTCCTAGCAGCAAGAGCAAGCACAGGAACAACTATGTTTAGTCATGTTCATCAATATGCAAGGACCAAGCTATTGTTAAAAGGGCAACAATACTGTTATACCATCAGCAGCAGATGCTTGGTCAGTTATTGTCTCCCATCACACCACGTTTAGCCTTGAGGCAAACTGGCAAAAGGTCTGGTACCTCAGCTTCCGTGTCAATCCTTGCAGGGCAGCTAGCATTTCTTGCTACAGTCACTCACTTGAGACGTCTGGTGGAGGCGTCCTGAGCATGGCATCTTCACGCACAGGCTTTAGTCTCCCTGGGGGGAGGGTGGCGCCACTGCATGCTAAAACCCTTGCAAGCACCTTCTCTGCTTGGGCCATCTTGCCTTTTACAAGCAAGAACCGCGGGGACTCCGGGACGAATGGGATTAACACAGCCAGTATTACTGCAGCAGCGGCCAGAAATGCAGAAGTGAGGGGTTTGACCGCGTCGGTTACAGTCAAACATTTTGAGCTCTGTATGGTGGCCTTGACAATATGCAGAATTTTGGGACGCTGCACTCTTATGGGGGGAAAGCTGTGCAGGCAGCAAAGAAGAAGCAGAATTCAGGTGGGCACAACTAGGTATCCTCTCCCTGCCTGCACTTTGCACATCTGGGCACAAATGCGCATACACAAGTGATGCAATGCTTACTGCTCAGATGCATTAAATGGAAGGCGCATCCCAAGTGCTGGCTCCCCTTCAAAAAGGCATGAGCAGCTATGCAAGTGATTATACACCAGGCCATAGACTGTTGATCGCAAAGCCACACTTGCCCAGGGTGGTCTATCTGCCCAGGTACAAGCTGGGGCTACATGTCCCTTCATACCCAATGCAAGAGCTGGACATTCCGTGACATAGCATGAGCTTTATCTTAGGGAGCTCAGCTGAGCTGTAGTGCCCTGCATGTCTATGGGGCAGTGCACTTACTCATGCCATACAACCATGCCTATTGATCTGTGACGCCACAACAACCTGGCTGACCTCCTCCTCCCTCCCACTAGCAAACTGGTTGAAGTCATGTGACAGGTGCTGCTGCCCGGCTTGAGGGCTGGGCAGTGATGTACCTCATATAACACCCTCTTGTGCTGCATGGTCTGGAGGGCTGTGCAGTGGTCTCTCTTCACATATTACATCCTTCTCATGCATTGGTCCCTCCTTACCCAAAGGAATAGCTGATATGGCGAGCATGATCCTCCAACCAGCGGTATTCAGCAAGAGGAAGGCAAGCAGACCTTGGAGGATGGTTCCTATTGTCCAGAAGCCCTCAATGCCTACTAGGAAGACTCCTCTGGAAGCTGTAGGGACAAACTCCAGCAGCATGCCAAAAGCCACACAGGCTCCTGGGATGCCAAACCCTACCAACGTCCGAAATGCAAGCAAAGCCTGTGTGCAGCAATAGCGGCAGCAGCGGCTTAGCACCCATGATATGCCAGGACAAAAGTGCCATAAGCTCACACCTCAAGTCATTACGAAAACAGCAAGGTGGGGTGTCATTTCACATGTCATATAATGAGGAGGGTAGGCTCGCAGCTTTACAGCTGTCAGCCTCTTCACCTGACTAGGGGCGCCAGGGCGCTGCCTTAACATACAGGGGCACATGATGCCCCTTAGGAGGGGCATGTCCTACAGCCCTACTCGTTATCAAGCCTGATCCTCTTTGTTTTCAGATATGACTGCAAGAAGCAACTTGCCATACTGCTTCTGGTCCCAATACGTTTGCGTCGACAGGCTACTGCTTTTCAATTCTTTTGGTGAATGGTGTCCGTGGAAATTAATGAGGTTGCAAGCTATGGTACTCACCGCGAAGTTGGGCGCTGCTGCACTTGCAAAGCCGAAGATGAGGGTGAAAAGGGTAGATGTGAACAGGGCTGTCTTCCTGCCGAAAGAATCACTGACAGTCCCCCAGACAGGAGCGCCAACGCACATTCCAGCAAACACCATGCTGTTCAGCTGACTTTCCTGATAGCTGGTAAGGCCCCATTGACATTTTGCCTGTGTCACAGGAGAGTTTCAGTCAAATCACGCCAGCTGCTTAATTTGATGATGCTGGAGGCGCCATTACGCGCCAACAGGAGCTTTGCCGGTATGGTGCCGTGGTTTCAGTAGCGACAACCGTGGCACAGTCACGTACCGCAGGGCCAACGTAACTGAGGATCATCACTTCCATCGCATCTGCCATCCAAGACAAGCCAGCGTAGAACTACAAGTTTGGCAGCTGGGTTAGCTGGATAACGGGATCAGAGTGTGCAGCATAATGTAATCTCCCCAGCACACGCATGCAGCATATGGGCTCACCAGCACAAACCACTGAAACTTGCCGTATGGCCCACATCTCTCCACGGCGTCGTCTAAATTGTAGTATTCTAGCTCTTCCGGCACCTGACCAGTATCTATAGTTTTCGCATCGTGGCGTCGCGGCTGGACAGGCGGCATACTGTATCTTCGCCCAAAGCGTCTGTACAATAAGGTGTCACTCGTTCGGCATGTGCTAGCTGCTAGAGGGAACGGATGCGGCACAGATGCATCCTACATTCAGCTTGAAGATGGACTTAAATGTGCTGCATTTACGTAGCTTCAGTGTCTTAGCTGTCAATTGAATGAAATTCCGATGCCAATGCTGATGCGATCGTGACTGGACTCTGACACGACGGACTTTCGGATTGCTTGATTGAAACTAACATGACATTCCGGTATTCTCATGGTTACCGTTCGTTCTACAATGCAACGAATGTTGATTGCAGATGGAAGGAACGAAGCATTACATAGTGAGTAGCACTTCAGATTCCGCACTCTACAGATAGTAGGTAGGTTGGAGCTAATCATGCAGGCGTTCTGCCGACCTCCGTATGGTACAGTTAGATGTGCCAGCGAGTAGACAGAGCATCTTCTGCATGCTAGGGTTCCGCGGCGGAGCTGCTAGGGTGACCACCTGTAAGCATGGTGAAGCAGCATGCTATCGAGGTAGACGTGCCAATGCTTCATGCAGGGTGCTGCCAGGACTCAACCGCTGCTGTAGAATTTTACAAGGAGCTACATACAGAATCAGTACCACTGCAAGAAATACACATGCATGCATAAAGATTCAAGTAGCCAGTAACCTCACTTAACTCCCGCTGGCTCCATACCAATAGCGTATTAACAGACCCAAGTTTCCTGCAGGGCTGAATCCCTAATGGCCTTATGTTGTACGCATTTTGTCACAGTTTTCTTGGATGAATGATATGGATTCCAGCTGGCATCCCTTGTTACTAACATCCCATTCCTCCAAATTGCTGCTCCGGCTCCGTTTTCTCAGACTGCTGATATTCTTCTACCGCTCTTTATGACTGCTGCTCCTCCTCCTATTCCGTGTTGATGCTCTCACACTGCTGCCCAATCCAGATCTTCAACCCTGCCCCCCTGCTGAGACTGCTGCAACTGCTACTGCTGCAACTGCTACTGCTGTGGCACGCCTGGCAAGCATTCCTGCTGTAGCAGAGGTGATGTATTAGTAGCCCTCTACTCTTTGGCCTCTTTATAGAGCAGCTGCATGAACTCATTGCGATGAAGCTGCCAGGAGCAGGGCCTCTTATTGGTGACATGCGTGTCCCAGAGATTATGTATGCTGATGATGTGAAGCTCTTAGCTGTGAATGACCCAAAGGCACTACAAGAGCTGCTGGATGTGTTGCATCTGTTTTGTCGTCTGTTTGACATGGAGGTGAATTTGAAGCCACATAAAACATGCATAGTCATTTTCCGACCATCTGGTACATGTCTTGTGAAGGGACTCAAGTGGTATTACAACGGTCAGGAGGTTCATGTTAGTGACAATTATGTTGACTTGGGAGCTCTTCACCATGCCACCAAGGGCATCAAGCCGGCATGCGACGCTCTGGCATCCTCTGGCAGTAAGGCCATGGATGCACTGCTGTCACAATGTAGACAACACCACATCGTTCAACCTGATTTCAAATTCAGGCTTTTTGACATTTTGGTAGAGCCAGTGCTGTCTTATGGATGCCAAATCTGGGGTCCAGAGATATTTGTTGGCAAGTTGAAAAACCCGCTCAAGCTTCCATCTGAGAAGGTCCATATCAACTTTTTGCGTATCATGGCAGGGGTGGGTAATGGAGCAGATAAGGTCATGCTCATGAGAGAGTTTGGCCGTTATCCTGTCATGTGGCATTGGGTAGCTCTGGCTACGAGGTTTTGGATTCGTGCTATTAAGATGGGATCCCAAAAACTGGTATGCAAAACATTGAGAGCAGATATTGAGCTCATGTTGACAGGGTGTAAGAAATGTTGGTCATACTACCTGCTTCAGAGTCTCACGATCATAGGTGTTGTGCAAGCCAGCGACTGGTCTCCTGGTGGGACTGGCAATGTCACAGTGGACAGCATTATGGCTTTGGACATCCAAGAAAAAGTTGTGCGTGAGAGTTTGAAGCAGATGTTTGACAAATGTTGGGAGGATGTTGATCTTGTTTGTGAGCACCCTCAGGACCCAGCCTGTCCCAGGAATCGCATTATTCATAACTCTTATGCTGCATGGGCAAGAGGGCTCCATGACGATGCCCCTACATACTTGAAGTCAAAAACCCTGTCTTTTCGCATGGTACAATGCATTGCAAAGATGCGGCTAGGATGGCACTGCTTGGCCATCCACACAGGAAGATACAATGGAATAGTAAGGGAGGACAGGGTGTGTCGGTTGTGTCAAACGCTTGGTTATCGGGATGATACCACAGGGTCAATTCCAGTTGAAGATCTTGTCCACTTCATGTTGGACTGTAGGGTGCTTCACCCTGTCCGGGACAATTTCCCCCTCTTCTTCAAGCCCACCTCCTTACCAGGGCAATCCAAGGATAGTCATGTTAAGTTTATTCTCAATCATAGTGATCATGTGCAAGTTGTGAGGTGCATTTCAGCTCTGAAGGGAAGGCGGGAAAATTGTTTACAGCTGCTTGATGATGGTAGAGAGGGTGAAATTATGCCCGAAGGTTATCTTCCTTTTGATTACAACCTATGGAGGATTATGGGACATGATATAGATTAATTACCTATGACTTACATGTTTCTGGGGACCGGTTACTGGGCATTGGTTCATAGTCTGTGTTAGTTCTGGAACTGCTGCTGCTCAGTGATTCTCCACATCTGGGTGAGAATGTTTTTGGCATAACCTGTATGCAAAGTTCTGGTATATATGCTGTTGCGTTGCTGTTTGTTTGCTGGGGGTAAACCCAAAAAATCAAAAAACCAAAAAAACAAATTAAAAAATTAAATTGTGTGTGCACTCTTCCAGGGCCAGTATTCTACATCATTGTATCTGATTGGACATGCATGATCATGGAGTTCAACTGGTGGATGGTGTTCAGTTTTTTCCTGGTTCTATCTGTGTTAGTGGCTTTGCCACCCCTGTGGTGAACTGTGGCACCGCACGCGTGCCGATGGGTTTGCCAATGTAAGATTCACACACAGTAGCATGGGCTCGTACATACTGTCTCCCCATTCTAGCAGCCCCTACTACCCCTGTACTACTCATCCACGGCTGGATAGATCAGAAGTGAAGCAGTGAAGTGGCAGTGCCATCCACAAGCAACCAACTCCGGCTCCACCAGCATATACACCATTCAGTGAAACACACTGGTGGGCACCCAGCCAGCCAGCCCAGCTCGACTTGCTGTGCTTGGCCAGCCCAGTTGACCCAGACAACACCAAGCCAAGCAGTTTCATGCCTTGCTCAGGGCTGTTTCCTTGCCCTGCTAAGGTCATAGATGGCCCATGGGAGAGGGCTGATGCCATGGAAGGCTCATCCTAATGTACGCCAAAGACTATTAAATCAGCGGCAATGCACCCAAGGGCTCCCAATGTTTATGAAGTGCAATTTAATCATTCTTGGTAATTTCAATGTACGCAGCGTTGATGTTACGATGACAAAGCCCCCCCCCCATACCCTTTCAGCGCCTGATTACCAGCCCCCACAGCCCTCCCTTGCATATGGTATGTAGGTGTGTGCCCCAGCACCCTCTGCCCAGATTCAGCAAATGCTAAGGAGAATGCACGGTAAGCCAGATATTGCCTGTTCCAGATTCCAGGCAAAATCCTCCAGTAAACCTAATAGTCCTAATCTGACCTGGACCTAATGCTAATGCGAGTGTGCTGCTTATACTTACCTACCAAGGTACCATTGCCAGACCAAGTCCGGTAACAACAAATTGATTCATGCCTTCGCCACCGGCGCTGAGCAGCTTAGGACATGGCACACAAAGCACGGCACAGGGGTAGCCTTAGAGCTGGGCACATTGGACTATAAGCAGTTCTCACGACAGTATGCCGCTGGAGTAGGTCTCGCCAGTCAGCTCCCCGCCGGTTTATAACAGCACTGAACAAGGCAACACACATTGCTTCTTGAATTGAAGGCAGCAGGCTCCCTGGCCTCTATCTCGCAACTGCTCAGAAGCCCAGCTTGTCTCAAGTCACCGCAAGATCTTTTAGAAATGTGATGGTAAGTTGGCCTGCCTGGACAGAAGTGCATATCCAACGTCTCATTCAAATTGTTTTCAGCCATATGGTTGCCTGCCAGGAGCCGTACGCTGAGTAGGCTGAGTTTCTGCAGACAGTCACTTGGCGAGGCAGTACAACCGACACCAGCAGTTGAGAAGCCATCAGAAGCAAGAGCTTCCTGTGCATCACATCGGCCAATAGCCCATGATAATGATCATGTGCCAATAGGGTCGCGGCTCTCTTGCCGATCTCCCTTGCCCGAGCCTTTCCATTCGCTTACATGCCCTCTCCAGGGCCTCTTCCGCTACCGCGTCCTATTAGATGACAGCCCGAGAAACACATTGTCCCGAGTAAAGTGTAAACAGGGACTCATGCGATCACCAACGAGATATACAGGATGAGCAGTCTAAGCTTAGCCACTGTGACCCGTGTCTGGGCACAGTCCCTGGCGGACCTTGACCCAGTGCCCGAGGACAAGCTTCAGATACTGCAGCAAGTGTGTAAAGCCGATGCAATCTCTGATAGGCCGACAAAGACGTCAGGTGGGATGGGAAAGCCTGCCTGCAGCAGATCTGGGGAAGAACAACTTTCCCTCTTACTTGAGTAAAGGTCAAAAAGGCATGTTCTACGATAACTGGTCCTATGCAGGGGACGTGCTTCAGTCGTTGCTTCCTCTTGTGAACTATCTGGAGGACTCCAATGGCAAGGTTCGTTCCTTGGTTCCCTATTGAGCAATCAGCAAGTTGCATCCAGTCCCGTCTGTGTTAAGCAAGCATCAATTCTTTTCGTAGATGAACTGAGCTGTCTCCACCGCTCTCTTTGATCTAAGTGCTTTTTCACGACAACTAGCTGCAGCAGGTGCCTTTGGACATGCATATCAATCCGCCACCTGTATGCTGTGCACCATGGCTTTGCATGAGCGTGTGGAACAGCTTTGTACTCAAATGTTAGCCCTACCAATGTGATCTTTTACTCCACTCATCTCATCGGACCACACTTTTGTTGCATGAGGAGGTGTCGAGGGTATCGCCTATGCTCCAATTTGCTGCTGCTCTGCTTCCCAACATGCAGCATGCAGCAGAACTGCTCCCCCGTGTCATATCTGGGCTACATGAGATTCCCAAGGCATGGGGTCAGATGGAAGCAGGGCCCTTACGCACACAGGCAGAGTTCCTTAAACTTGTGCTCAGCTTCAGGCGGTGAGTTTGTAACAGGGTCCAGCAGCTCACTGCAGCAGCTGCAACAGCTTCAAAGGATCAGCATACTCAACCAGAACCATCAGCAGCAGACAGCGTTAGTGGATGCAGCATAGCCCTAACTGGCAGTAGCATGGGTCATCTCCTTGTGGTTTGCAGCTTGATAGCCAGAAATGGGACACCGATGTAATAGGTCCCTAAGCTCTAGTGATGCATGTACTGGTTTGACCAGAGTGGAGCATGGGGCACCAACAATTTGATATGGCAGAGTCTTGTTGCTGAATAGCTGGGCTTGCAAGCACATGTTGCATGTCTCATGCAAACATGCAGAGCGTTAGAATGGGCATTGCAAGCCCAGTCGAGGCTACACAGCATGCATGCAGCTCTCTGAATGTGAGCTCAGCATCACATACTACCCTGAGACGCACAGTAACATGACTCAAAGTACTGACTTGTTACACCATGCCCCGGCCAGAGGGATTTTATCTGTGCAACCCGGCCGGTGGCAACATCCACACACCTTCTTCCCTTATTGCACTCAGAGTAGGATGAGCGAGATGAAGCTAGGTACAAGTAGCAAGAATAGCATCTTGGGTGCCAGAAGCAAGACTGAGACATTTCTTCTGTTGGTGTGCAGGATGATGGGCTCTGCTGGGTTCCCTGCAGCTGTGAAGCAGCAGGTCAGCCCAAGCATAGCCAACCTCCTTGTAGCGCTGTTGGAGGAGGCGCAACAGCAAGATCTCCCTGTGACCCCAAACTGGTTGAAATCAGGCTGCAACCTGCTCCTACGGGCGCTGACAAGGACAGATGCCTTCAGCACAAATCCTCAGCTGCCCCTGCTGCCTGAAGATGCACTGAAGGTGCTTACATGGATAGATGAGAATTTGGCGGCGAAAGATGTTAGCAGCCGGGAAGAGGGAAGGTGGTACACAGATGATGCCCATAGCAATGGCAATGCTGCTAAGGGAGCTGCAGGTGCAGGGAGTGATGACATCGCTGCTGGCGTCACTGCAATAAAGCCATCCTCAGCAGCAGCAGCAGTAAGAGGAACAGGTTCCGCTGTTCAGCTGCTGGAGAAGGATGATAAGCTCTATTTGCTGGCATCAAAACTGGCAGTGACAGCTTTTGCAGATAGCAGCAGCAGCAATGGTGGCCACCTAGGCAGCGGTGGCGGCAGCAGCAGCATGGTGAAGCGAGCAAAAGACTTGGCTATGTTAGCTAGACTATTAAGCTGGAGCAGCAACCTTGTCAAGGGAGCTCTAGAGCGGCTGATCAACATGCAAGGTGAGCTTAACATTTCAAGCACATCGTTGCATGTCTTGTAAGCGTCCTGGGCCTCAGTCTGATTAAAGATTTGATGCTAAGGCTGGCTCATATCGCAATTGTCCACCTGCTGAATGGGTATGTCTGCTTTGGCTGTTTCAGTGATTTGCAGGGATGGTCCTGTTCCAGAAGCTACCAATGGTATAGTTGTAAGCAAAGGGCTGAAATGTGCGTAGCTGATACTGCTGCTTCTGCTCCTCCACGCAGGCATTAGCATTCTACCATGTTTTGCTTGGTCGCTTCAGTTGCTTTCCCATGAATTTGCGTTAAGAAGTTGTGTAGCATGTGCGTATGTGTTGGTTTGGAGCCTGCAACCTCAGCGCCTCCTTCTATGGGTGCTAGCTATGTAGGGAGTGCGATTTCCACCTATGGTCAGACGGACAGCAGGCGATTGGCAAAGGTTGAGCCAAGTAGGCCCTATATGCCATTTCCTGGCCCCTATACCAGTTCTTTTGTCTTGTGTTGTCTGACTGTCTCAGGACCTGTTGATGATGCATCTGCCCCTGGTGTTGAGTCTGCATATGCAGCAACCCAGCTGGCCTCCACCTGCGTGCACTACCTGCTATCCTCCATGTCATCCTACCAAGCGGAAGCTGTGGGTCAAGGTGACAGGCCTCTGAAGAAGCAAGTGGAGGAGCTCATTGACGTGGCACTCTCAGTTGGTAAGTGGCAGTACGTCTCATATGTTGAGGGGCTTTTGTTTCCTGAGTTGGTTCGGGGGTATGATGCAATATCAGCTTGCTGAGGCTGACTTTGGAGGGTACAAGTTTTGAGCAACCTTCATGCATGGACTTTTGAGGTAGAGACAGGTGGTGCTCCTCAAAGGCCTCAAGGCTGCTTGCATACTTTGTTAGACTTGGGACCGCTGCGGCCAGCAGCCCTACCTCTTCCATCTGCTTTCACATTTGCCGTGTTCTGGACTGGATTCTGTCCATGGTGATGCTGTGCTTGGCCTGTAATGAAATGTGCAGTAAAGTCAGAGCCAATGGTATTAAGATGCCATTGCCTCCCTGCCTCGCAGCAGGAGCTACATCTTTTCAGGTAACTAGGAATTGGGAACTATACCCCTGACAAGATTTACCCTTCACCAAGCTGGTGTGGACTGATACACCGGGCGTATGGCTTTTTTGCCATGCATATCATGCAATGTAGTAATAACATGCTGTGCTTGTTGCATTGTATGCAGCTGAGACCTCTGTATCCGCTGCCAGTAGCGAGAGCCTGAGTCAGGAGGTAGATCGTGACAAGGTGCTGTTCATGTCCGCCCGCATCCTCAGCGAAATCAAGGCCTTTGTAGCAGCAGTGTGCCGGACAAGCACCGCTCCGGAGCAGCTAGAGCTCGCCAGCCGCATCAGGACTCTCTTGCTGGCGGCAGCTAGGCTTGCTGGGGACCTGGCTACCACAGCTGGCAGCAGACCGGCGGTCATTGCTGAAGAAGTAGATGCTGGTGGTCCCCAAGGCTTCAGATCGAGGCTTAGGAGTGGGAAGGCGAGCCGGAGCGGTGTGCGGGCTGTTGTAGGGCGATTTGCGCACAAGGACCTGAGTGCCATGTCATTGCATCATCTGAGCAAGAGGAGCTTGGGCGTAACTGGCGAGGTAAGTAGAAGTGTGTGACGACTGCTGAGAAGGCGAGTTCAAGAGACCCTGTAGGAGTACCTGTGTCTGCTTGCTGTGGACTGATGCATTTCGGCAATGGGATTTCACTTTTGTGTGAGTAGTGCAAAGGCCTAAGAGTTTGCCCAACCGTGAAAAAGAGCCTATAGCTCATCTCCAGCACCTGTCACCGCTGACTGCTACAGACCTATATTGTGTGAAGTGCTAAGAGTTTGAATGCTTGGTCCATGCACACAGGTGGAGCACTTGGGAGATGGCTTCTTGGACAGTGCAGCAGGCAGTAAACCTGCAGCAAGGCAGCAGATTGAGCTGGTTTCAGAGCATCCATGGAGCTGGGATGTGACGCAGCCACTCACAGCTGGAGTGCTTGATCCTTCGGTGAGTACTGGTTTCAGTGCTGCTACAGCAACCCCATTTTAGTGCTCTTGTCCTTGTTCCTATGTTTGATGTGCTTATGGCATTGGTGTGCTGATGGCCTTGGTGATAAGGAACCTCTTGTCCAGAAGCTTTAAACCACCACAGGCCTAGGCGCCACTGGGTCCCTGATTGGTAGATACACTTGCAACTGCATCCCATTTGTACTTTGTCTGAGCTGGGAGTCAAAGGTGCGACCAGGAACCTGTGATTTGGTACCATATTTTTACGCCAAGTAGTGACATTCAAAAGTCAACCTTGGGTTTGGGGCTGGGACTTGCGCTATGCCCTATCATGATAGAATAACGCGACAGTTAATGCGCCCCTGTCCTGGGAGCTTGGCCCCTTCTATTCTGAGTTGAGGGGCGTTCCTGTGCTCCACCTATTTGCGAAGGTTTCACAGCAGCCCTTTAGGCTGAAAGCTTAACTTCAGGATATAATTAAGACCTGAGCGTTGGGCTCTCAGTGAGCAAGCAAGGCAGCTTGTATGTCTGAGCATGCCTTACCTGGGCACTGCTTAATTGCAATACATTTCGTTTCTGCTCCTGCTGCTCCTGCTGCAGCTACTTCTTTTTACTGTTGCTGCCGCTGATGCTGATGCTGATGCTTCAGTTTTTGTCTGCAGCCTCCCAGCACTGCTCCTGCTTTCACGATGGCTTTCAGCATGCATGGCCTTTGCAGTGCTCCATCACAACACATCTTATTTACTGCAAGTACTGCTCTCCTGTCACGGCCCAACTCCCCAGCACTGCTCCTGCTATGCCTGTGGCTCTGAGCAACCATTGCGTCTGTAGGGCTTCTTTGCTACTCATCCTTTTTATGCAAGTGCTTATTGTTCCTGTCTCTCCGCAGCTCCACAGCACTGCTCTTGCTATGATTGTGATTTGGAGCATGGAGCACCTCTGTAGGTTTTCATCTCAACCTATCCTATTTACTGCAAGTACTGCTCTCCTGTCTCTGCCCAGCTCCCCAGCACTGCTCCTGCTATGCAAATAGCTCGGAGCACGCATGGCCTCTGCAGGGTTTCGTCGCAACTCATCCTGTATTCTGTCTCCTGTTTCCGTGCAGCTCCGGAATACTGCTCTTGCTACTCCTGGGGTGGGTCCCCACCTGCTGACCCGTGCTGTAGCTGAGGTACTGGTGGAAGCCCTGGCAGTCAGCTGGACAGAGGGGCAGCCTACCACAGTGCGTGCCCTCATGATGCTGCCACCAGTCATGGATACGGCACAGGAGTACATGGTGAGGATATCTCCACACTTCCAGCATCAGGCGCACCAGACTGGCTCTTGCTGCGCAAATGATTAGAGTGTTGAAATTGAAAGGAGAATGCTCTTTTGTGGCACCAGCTGTTGTGTGGACCCATTTTGTAATGTGTGCAGGTGGCTGGCAGGGTACTGCACTGGCAACAAGGCTATTGATGCATATTGTGCACAATGGCTGCATGCATGCCAATTTCATCAAGCTGTATGGATGCCAGGACCCTCATGCAGGGTATTGCTTCATCCTTAGACTGCCTACTCAGCTGTCCATCGATACCCTCATACCCCTGAATTTCAGGTGTTGGGGACCCTGCTACATAGCATGCGGGGCGTTAGTGCATTGTGCTTGTTCTTGGCTTGGGAATGCTGCTAGACATTCAGTACCTCACTTTCTGACTTAAGATTGTGGCACCTGGAAGAGACAGGCAGCAGAAACTGGCCCTTGAAATGCTGTGACCAGTGGTTGCACCTCAGGCAGGAATATACCCTGTTAATCCGTTCTTGTCCACACTCTTGCCTCCGCCGTTAGCTCCTCTTGTTCGGTTGGCAACCCTTTGTGCTTTCCAGTTTCCTGTCGCCTGACAGAGAGAAAAAACGAATTGAAGGCCTGTTTTTAGTGATACAATTTCAGTCGTTTGCAAAGAGGAGAGGCATATCTACGATCATGACGCCATCTGCTGCTGCTTGTGGTACCGCAGGCCATGGCACTAGCAGCAGGTCGCCTTTACACCAAGTTAGATGCTGACCCCAGCCTGGGCCAGCTGCTGCTGCCTCTGCTAGCTGACTCTCTGAGCAGTAATCAGAGCTCTTGCAGTGCAGACATGGCGGCTGCGCTGGTGTGCAGCTTAGAGGGCATGGCAGTGGCAGGTGCACAACATAAAGATGGCAGCTGGGTGTATGAGCAGGCGCTGCAGCTGCTGATGAAGCTCTACAGGGAACCCACAGTGGTGAGGGCAACGGGGGTGGGTGGGGTATTAGTCAGGGGGTGGTGAATGGGGTTTAAAGGCCAGCCTGCGTGCATGGATGGGGCAGTCGTTGAATTCATGTGTGCTAGGATGCAAGCATGAAGGCATGTAGATGCTGCTCGTATAGGATGAGTTACCGTACACAACCACAGATGGTGAAGCTGGTGTCTAGCGGTTAGCGTCGAAAAGCACAGGAGGTGGGCTGCGGGGCGCTCTGCTACGGACGGGAGGGTCCTTGGGGCATCATGCATCGCTCATCGCAACCACAGATGAAGCAGCTCAAGCAGGGGCGTGAGCCACAGCATCAGCACAAACTATAGCATGTTAGAACGGTGCATTAAATGGCGTGGTTTTCAAAGGACTTCAATCCCTCTGTGAAAGTGCTGTCAGCTGAGCAAACCAAGGGGACATCAGGCAACCAATGCACCTTTCCATCCTCAAAAGAGGGCCACAGTTTATGAGCTATATGCTGCCTGCAGCCACGTGTCCATACACCGAATAGGACAGCTGCCAGACAGCAGTTCGGTAGTAGGTTTATGAGATCAGGACCATGGTCCAGAGCCACCTGTATGTCTGTCTTTGCCGTTCCTTTTCAGACAAGCCGTCAGCTGCTCAGTGGAAGGAACGCCCCACCAGCCGTACGGGGACTGCTTGCTGATGCTCTGTGCTCGCTGGCAGAGGGCCTGGCTGACTCCAGCAACAAACAGCGGCAGCAACTGCGGCTCAAGCTGCTGCTGCTCTTCAGTGATGTAGGGTCCCGTATGGGGCCAGGAGCAGGGATGGGGCCCCTGCGTGGTGGCTCCCAGGATCAGGTGCTGGCACCAGCTGACTTGGGGGAGCTGCTGCCGGCAGTAGCAGCAGGGGCGGAGGGGCTGCAGCCTGGGACGCTGCGGCTGCTGGGCGGGAGCAGTACAAGCAGGATGAGCATGCAGGAGATAAGGGTGAGTTGGAGTTGCCATGCTTAATACGGTAATGGTACATTGGAAAGCAATTTGTCGGCAACCTGAGCACGTAGCTGTACGGTTTTGGTTTTGTGTGCCGTCAGGAAAGTGGCTGATGCGGCTACCATAAGTCTGTAGGGTATGTTCCGAAGGAGTTCTTTGCCTTGGCATGTGGATGTCCATAGCATGCTCTTTGACACCTTTGCTTTGGAAATAGAGATGAGTTTGGGTGACTTTGGTGACGTAACGCGATTGCTCATTTCCTGCAGGCAGCACAGAGGGAGGATGCCTCTACCACCCGCCTGTTCAGGAACCTGTGGCTGTACTGTGCGCTGCTGCACCTGGTGCAACCCACAGCAGTGCTGGAACCAGGGTCACGAACCAACAACAATGCTGCAGCGGAGGGGGGCAGAGGGGGCATCAATGCTGAGTGGCAGGAGGCGGCTGGGCAGATAGCACTGGTGACACCGCTCATGGTTGTGGGCACAGACAGCTATATAGAAACAGACATGGTGGAGCGGTTGAAGGTAAGAGCAGAACTCCTCACAATACTCTTCGACGTATACAATACCATGCTGTTATACACATTCCTGGCACGCTTGCAAGACTGTGTAGGAGATATTTGAATGTGCCAGCCTCGGCGTCTTGTTGCAGTAGTCGATGGCAATAGCTGCCGCTTGCATGCAGTATGGACTTGTAGGGAAATGCACTGTCAACCCAAACATCATCAAGTCCTTGTAACATCCGCTTGACTTTGACATCCAATCTGCCACTCCTGGCGAAAGTACATGACATTATTGGTATTGGACGGCAAGCTGTGCCTGTACTTGTGTGCTTTGTTGCAGGTTGAGCTAGGGGAGCAGTTGCAGCGTGCTGGGAAGCTGGGTGATTTTGGCCGTATGCAGTCTGCCCTTCAGCAGCTGGTGGCCCCGGCTGTGAAGCTGCCACAGCCCACTGAGAAGGTGCTGCTGGCTTTCATCTATGCAGTTGCTATGGCAGAGCTAAGCAGGGCAGCATTGGCACCTCTGCCAGATGCAGGTACGCACAAGAGGGAAAGGATGAAAAGGTGATGTGAAGAGAAACGCAAAGATGCATTGCTATACTTGCATCTTGCAAGGCATGACCTTGCGGACAAGTCAACGTAGAGGATCCGCTACCGATCGCAACCATCAGACCGCCTGACGCTACTGCCCGCCTTTTTCTGGCGGAAGGTGACAGGTCTGTCCCTGTCGTCTGCTTCCATGTGCAAGACTCTTACTACATCTGCTTCTATCTGTTGGATTTATGAGGCAGCGATCAAGTATTTATTGTGCCAGCCGCCAGACTGCTGTTGTGTATGGCCAGAAAGTATGCTCACATGTTGCTTTGAGCTTTGGCTGGAAGGATTGCGACTACACCTACCCAATAGCTACACATTGTGGTCTGTGACAATGGCCTGATTAGTGGTGGCTCAGTCAAAGACAGGCAGCACTGTTGCTTTTTGCGGCAGCAATAGTGAAGTAAGCAGTCACCTTTGCGACTGCTTTTCTTGCTCTGCAGATGAAGATGGTGTGGTAGCATGTCCTGTGTCTGTAACCCTGGGTTACCTTCAAGGGGTGCTGCCTGAGGGAGTGGCATCTGCCTGGCTCGTGGCCATTGCTCGACGAGCCTTCCAGCTGTATGTGGCTCGACTGCAGGCGCTGCACAGGACCCAGGATCAAGGTCAGCTTTACATCTTAGCCCAGGATCATTTTGGTGATCTGGGTGTGATAGGTGGTTCTGCGGCGGACAAGGAAAATTGGTTGTGGATGTCTAAATGTTCTGCAACCAGTATACATGGCTGTGAATTGGAGTACAAGGCATGTAAGATTTCTGGACTGGTGGAGGGCACGTGCATGTCATAGCAGCCAAACTCACAAACATGATGAGGCTAATCATGCACGTGTTCAAGCTCCATTTGGGCACCTACAGAGTGGGGGTCATTGCATGTCTGCAATAACAGGGGTTTTCACCGCATTGCCACCTCCAAGAAGAAAATCCTAGCTGTGACTGAGGCCCCCTTATGTCCTCCGCTTGCCTGTCCTCTTCAGCCGTCCTTCTAGATGCAGTCAGCGGGACCCCTGCCTTGGCATATGCCGAGCAGCTGTCCTGTGCTCTCATCCAGCACCTAGGAGATGCTGGGGGTGCAGTGGATGGCTCCACCCCTGTGGTAGCTGCTCTGTCAGACGACCTGCTGGCCAGCTTGCTTGCAGCCTTCCCTGCCCTGTACCACAGCCGGCCTTGCTACAGTGCCTTGCTCACGCAGCTGCAGTATGAAGAAGGGGACGTTCCAATGGGCCAGGTAGATGGGTGTGGTGTCTGGCTGTTTCTGCTGCTTGGATGGGCAATGCTTTGAAAGGAAGATGCTGTGGTGCAGTTAGAAGGATGCATGCTTATTTCACTATGTATGTTTAAGCAGCTGCAAGTGCAGGACATGGACTGGTATACATCCTTGACCAAGGGGCAACAAGGATGCATGCTGCTGTGAACATGTGTGTTTAAGCAATTGTAGGTGCAGCACACTGACCAGGGTACCCCCTTGACCAAGGGAGAGCAGCAAAACATTGCAGGATGGAGCTTACGTGCGCAAGATGGCACCCCACAGTTGGCAACGAGAGATGATGCCAAATTTTACATCATGCTCTTGGACCACAGGGGCTTGCTTTGCTCCTCTAACAGAAATGCCAAATGCTCATGATAAGGGATAGTCTTATCAATCTGTCTCTGCTAGCAGGCCCCCTGCTCAAGTCTGCTATGTCGTCACTTGCTCACAGGTCCAAGCATCTCGCAATGGCATTGTATGGGAGCGCACAAAGCGGTGGGTTGAGGTTGCTGCAAGCTTGGCCCCTGCGACCACAGAGGCCCTCTTGCACTCGTTCCTGTGCAGCAGCGCCATTGTGGGGAGCCATGCACATGGGGGAGCCTACCCAGGGGCGATGATGAGCAGAAGCATGAGTGCACAGCCATTAAGCAGGTGAGTTTCCCTGAGGGCACAAGGTTTGCTTACTCACAAGTGCTTCTACTTTCCACGAGCTTCTCTAGACTATTATGGCACCTTCTAAAAACTGATGTACTCAAGTACTGGTAAGGCATACCCGGTTGCCATGGTAGTATGTTTAAGAATGTGTGAAAGACATGTAATGCCTGCAATGTTCACCACCACACCACAGATACCATGTGTATGTATAGGACAATAGGTTCACCTGCTTTGACCTGGGAAGAACCTAACAAGGACACATTTTGTGACCAACTACTGGCCCTGCGCAGGGCGGTGAGAATAGGCACAAATAGGAGCATTCATGGGCACAGAACAGATGTTACTAGGTTTTCTTGTGCGCCATTTTCTATCTCACGCGGCTCTGGGATTGTATGTTTAGCTTAGCATGCTCTTAACCACCTTACAATGAACGGTATACGGTGTCAAGGGCAGCATTTCTGATTGTGCATAGCATCAATCGGTTAACCCCTGCAGGGCTTTGAGTGGGACTGCAAATGGAGATGCGCACTTGGATGGGCCCCCACCACAGCCTCCACCAACAGCAGCAGCAGCAGGTGCGCCGGATCTACCCAGACTACGGCAACAAGAACCAAATGGCAGCAACAACGGCAGCAGCAGCACCAGCAGCAGCACACGGCAAGCCTTTAATGCCAGCCAAGCTGCGTTCCGCAGAGCTGCAGACCTTCTTAGGATCTGTGGTCAGGCCCGGAATGCACAACAGCAGACGGCGTCGGATGGGGCATATGAGGGGACCCTGGCGTTTGCCCGGAAGCTGCATTACTCTGGGCATGTGCAGGGGCTGGTGGATGCAGAGGAGGGTCCTTTGATGGATGTGGGGGTTCAGGGGACTATGACTACACATCAGCTGCAGGTGGCTCAGCAGGTGGGAAGCAGCAGGGGAACAGCAGGCAGGGGGTGGGGGTATTACTACATGCCATGTTTGTCATAGCAAAACTGCCATGGGCCCCGCACCTGAAGCTGTTACAAGGAAGTTGAGGTGAAGTATAAAGGCGAGGTTTAGATGAGAGAGAAGGAACAAAAGGGGGAATTAAGGAGGGAGAAGGCAGGAACAACGGGCATCTAAAGAGAGGGGATCAAAGAGGGGGTGTGAGCAACAGAGCGCGGAGCACAGGGACTGGAGGCAACAGGGGTTAATCAGAAGCAGCGACAGTCTTGGGAGGGATGGGGCGGAATGTGGAGGGGGGGAAGGGGGAGAGGGACAGGAGGAGTTGGGAGAGGAAGGAAGGAGGGGTGAGGTGCAGAATGAGCTTTTTTAAAGCAGTGATAAACACAGAACTGTTGGAGTTCCTTGTAATAGGGCATCTTATGCATGCTACTTGCTGCTGAAGTGGTTCTCTTTTTAGTGCTTGAGGTCCAGATAGCAGCACACCTGGAGTCCCTCTTACAGCAGCCTGGCACGCCTCAATCTGCACTGGATGATGCCCACCTATTAGCATCTGCTTTGCGGCAGAATTGTTGCATACCGCAGTTTTGCGCATCTTCTGCATGCTACTTTCTGCTGATGTGGTTCTCTTGTTGGTGCCTGTGGTCCAGATAGCTGAACACCTGGAGTCCCTCTTACGGCAGCCTGGCACCCCTCAATCTGCACTGGATGATGCCCACCTATTAGCATCAGCACTGCTGGCGGTAGAGCCCCAGGGCTATGCAGGCAGTCCACAAGGCCAGCGGCTGCTGAAGGCCTTGGCCAGTGCACCGTTACAGCGGATGGCTCCTGCAACCATGAAGCTGGCCATCTTCAGCTGGGGATGGGTAAGTTGCTATGGCCGGGTTCCTGTATAGCTCACAGGGAGACCTTGAAGTCAAAGGGGCATCAAAGCAGGGATGCGAGCAAGAAATGCGGGCTGGGCTGTCATTTTCTAGACGTTTATTGTTTAATTGTTTAGAGTGCTATACCACCACCTTGTTTTGCTTTCTTGCTGTAGTTTGTAGGCCTGCAGGAACATCCGCCGTTGCATGTCGTCCTTGTATCTAAGAAAGCAGGTCGCAGCAGCCCATAAGCAGAGCCAGCTACATGTTGTGCTTGCTGCTCGTTCATGTCCAGTCCAGGAGCACGTGCCCTTACATGTTGTCCTTAAAGCTAGGCAAGCAGGTAGCAGCAGCCTATAAGCAGAGCCAGCTACATGTTGTGCTTGCTGCTCTTTCATGTGCCTGCCATGTTCTGCTGTGGTGTAGGTTTCAGGGGAATCGCCTGAGCTTCTGGTCCCTCTGATCAGCAGCATCTCAGACGCCTGGGTGTGGACAGTGGATCAGCGGCGGGGGCTGTTCAGCGGGCAGTTGCATAGGGCAGGGACCCATGAGGAGGTGGAGGCAGCAGCACAGCAGGAGCGCCAGGGCTACCATGATGAGCAGATGCTGCAGGTGACTCTATTCTTTAAACCATCTGAATTTTATTTGAAGTCTGCGTAGAGGGCCCTCCAGCTTTATTGACCGGGGTGGTGGTTCTCATTTGTGGGCCAACGTGAATGACTGGGTCCTGCATGCTGTCTGATTTTGAGGTCCATGATCTATTGTGCACTTTCCAGTTTTAACTATCTTAAGTTTGCATACTGGCCTTCTCTGGACAAACGAAGATAGGCTTTCTGAGGCGGTGCAAGGGCAGTACAACCAGCACCCCAGCATTGACACCCCAACGCCTGCTTTTCCCTCCAAGCTGCAGGCTGTTTCAGGCTTTAAATGATGGACTCTCATACCGCGTGAAGCTCTGGAGCAGCGGCAATCCCTTGGCTGAGGACGTGCTGCTGTTGATTAGCACCTGTTCTTGGCATGTCCTCTCTTATGTAGCGACAGGCATCTGACCTGACATCATATCATGTTTACGGCATTTTTTGTAATTTACTAGGGGGTGCTTGAGCGCAGGGATTCCTGCTGCTATTGTTGTGTTTGGTCCTTTTGACCTAGCAGCCCTCAATGTTTGTTTGTTTGTTCACATTTTGCAGGCAGTGTCCGCTCATCATATGTGGCTCTCATACCTCATAGAGCTCTGGAGCATTGTGAGCCCCTTAGGCGATGACCGTGCCTCTGCTGCCCAGCACCAGTTTGGGCGCCTGTTGCACGCTTCATTGCAAGATCCCTCGGTGCTGACTCACCACCCAGCAGCAGTAGGAGCGTATTTCAGGCTGCTGCAGCTGGGGCTGGCGTACAGCCGTTCTTTGCTACTGCCAGGAGTAGGGCTGATACGGCAGGCAACACCCACGCTGCTGCTGTTTGACCAGATCTTGCGAGCAGTAAGTGACAATAGCAATGGCATTCCCTAGCTGCCACTAGTTCCTGGTTTGACCTGGTGTGCATCATGGTGCTGAGGCTGAGTCATCCTGTATGTTTGACAGCAAGTCGGGTTGCTGATGAGAGCTGTAAGCTATATGTTTTGTGCAGGACGCACAGGTAACAGGGGCAGGCCAAGTGAAGTGGGAGGTGTTGGAGACTAACTGTGTTGATATCTTTTGTGCTGCTGTGACAACGGATGCAATGTTGCTGTTTTTGGCTGTTCTGCAGACAGTTGCTGCGGTATCACCAGACGATTTCAAGCTGTAGACTGTTTTGGCTATCCCCAGCATGCATTGGGTGTGTTTGTCTGCCGTGTTAGCTTAAGCACATCCTGCACCACTCTGGTAAGACCCTGCAAACGTCCCTTGTTAACAACCTATGGCACCAGTTTCAGACACCCAGTCTTCCTACTTAATACACAAAGAGAACCAGGGGATAGGCCACATCTCTTCTTGTTGCCTTTGTGCGCAGGGCTTGTTATGGTTCTCATCACCGCCCCGCTACTTCAGCCGGATGACACGATTGGCAGCAGCAGAGCAGGTGGCTAGTCTGGAGCAGTTCCGGGCCCAGGTGCAGTCCCTGCTCAAGTTCACTGGTCATGCCTGGCCCACAGCATTTCCCGGCAGCAGCAGCACAGGTATGCACCATGTGGGTAGTCGTGCATGCCTTATAGACCGTATAAGCAAAACAAACACATTAGTCGGCATACAAAAATTAAGATCTGCTTTTCCTCTCATCGTTCTTGCCTCCCCTGCAGAGAATTGATGTAGGGATCTGAAAAGGGGCCACTTTCTGCAGTAGATGTTTATGATATCTTCTCTGCATATCCGCCATAGTGGGCATATCAAGGGCAATGCTGCATCTGGCTATTGGCTTGGTTTGCTGCTGTGGGCATACAGTACCTGTGCACAAATCTAAGAAAGCAGTCCAGCAATTTCCGCCGGATCACTTCCACTTCATCCGATGGCTGCACTACTGCATAACAATGCACGATCACTTTTGTGACTAGATGCCACAAATAGGAACTGTATCTTACTGACCCTATGCTGTGCACAATTTACTGCTGTACTGGTGGAAGTGCTCTTTCACTAGTTACTCATGAATTCCAGGTCTATCGTTACCATGTGATGTCCAGTGAGTCCTGTTGTTAGCGTGTTCTCTCTGATGCGGCTCTGATTTCAGCTGATGCTCTTATGCGATCTCTTCCCAAATCAAACTACAAAGTACCGGACTTGTTACACCACGCCAAAGCCAGGGAGGTTCAGTGCAACCCGACCGGTTGCAACATCCGCACAACACCTACCCTTACTCCAGTGCTCACCTCATTGTTGCTTTTGTGGCTGTTGCTTCTTACAGAAGCAGCAGGAGTACCTCACCCCACTTGGGGCACAGTGTCTCCTGCTGTGGATGGATACTGCAGGCTCTTATGCTTCCTGGTGGACGAGGAGGTGAAGAGGCTGAAAGTGTGGACAGATCCAAGCTCAGGAGCCAATGCATATGCCACTACTCCCTCGGTGAGCAATGGGGCACGCTAGGGGGCATAGGAAGGCAGGGGGCCTTGAGGGGTTGTGAGAGAACGGGCTTAAGGGCGCATACAAGGCAATTGAAGCAGGAGGGAAACATAACAAGGATGTTGAATGGGGTTGAAAGGGTGGTGCGTGGGTGGGGCAGTATAATGAGAGAGTGTGGGAGAAATGAAGCAATTGTATGGTTAACTGGGTGCCGAGGTTTGGACGGGAAGTGAGGAAGGGAAAAGGGGTCAGAACATTGGGAAGGAGATTTGGGCAAGGAGAAAGGGCAAGGAGGACGGGGCATGCTAGAGGCACTGCGGGAGGGGATGGCAAGGCGGAGAGAATAGCTCAGGGAGGATGGGGAGACGGCCGTAGCTTCTGAATAACCATGCGATCATGTATAGTATGCTGTGCAGAACCTCCCATCCCATGCTTGAGCCTGTCGCTTCCAGCAAAGGGGCAGTGTAGTAAGGCAGTGTACCTCCATATAGCCCTAGCAAGGCCTGCTGCTGTGGCTGGTGCTGCGGTATATTTTCTGTGCTATCTTGTTCCCAGGCCTGACGATAAAGCGCTTGACCTCTTGGTTCATGCATGCAGGTTAACTGGCACGATTATGTGCAGCTAGCATGGCAAGTGGACCCCAAGCTGGCCATCTGCCTGCTCAGTCACTTCCCCATGGCTAATGCAGCACGGGCAGAGCTTGAAACCTTGGTGGTAAAGCATGCACACAGCACAAAGGTAGGAACTTGGATTTGTTTATCTCTTGTTTGGGATGGGGGTGCTCAGGTCTTCCCTGCGCGCGGGAATACTAGCCGGTCTATGGGCTTTGTTTTGCAGCCACCTGCTATATGTTCACCTTGCAAGTTACATTGGGCTTTACTGGCAAACCGTATACCATGTTTTGTTGCTTAGCATCTCTGTGGGCGCAACTATGCAGATGGGTGGCCACACGTGTGACTGCTTCAAGTAGTATGCTGTGCAAATGCAAGCAACGGAGCTCTTCCCAATGGTTGGACTTATGTATGGCAGATTCATCTAGCTGATACAAAACACGTGTTCTGTTCATACACGTCATGGATTCTGCTCGTACGCATCTCGTGATATGCTCATACACATTGTACATTTAATTCGTACACACGATAACTCTGCTGTTGCCATTGGTGCTGTCAGGTCCAGTCAGTGCCTGCTGGTGCCCTGCTGCTGGTGGGTGCCAAGGGCAGTAGCAGAGGGAGCCTCCTGAAGCAGCTGGTGACGTGGAGGCCAGGCACAGCGGAACAGGGGCTGGAGCTGCTCAGTGGGAAAGCAGGGGATGACCCAGACGTGCGGGGATATGCCATCAAATGCCTCTTCAATGAGCCGCCTGAGAGGGTAAGTGGGTAGGTCGTGTTTGCAGATGGGTAGGACGTTTTTGCGGATGGGTAGGTCGTGTTTGCAGATGGGGGCTTAAAATCTACCAGTTGGGGGGGCGCCCTCTAGCGTTGTGGGCTGCATGTGAAGGGGTTGAGTGGGTTGTGCCATTGAAGAGATTTCCAGTGAGCACCTTGATCTATGGGCGGATGCTTCAACTTGAAGGAGGTTCACTGTTGTCCCCGTACTTGTTGATTCGAGTCGCATACCTGTATTGGTTTCTTGGCGGACGTGCAGAGGCAGAGGTATCTGAAAGGCATGCTTGAACCATCGCACGAATAGAAGTAGCTCATGTGTGTATGTAGGCTGTATGGGAAGTGGAGGTACCACATGGGCTGCGGCCGCCACATTCTATGCAGAGGCTCTCCTACTATGCGGCCTACCGATTAGCCTAAGTACATCGTGCTCATGGTCAACACACCAACTGATTCTACCGCCCTTCCATCTTCTGTCAGGTTGTGTTCTTCCTACCTCAGCTAGTGCAGCTATTGCGTGGTGATGATGGCGCCATCCAGCAGTTCTTCCTAACTTCGGCAGACCACAGTGATGTGTTTGCACACCAGCTCATGTGGGCACTGGCATCTGAAGCACGCCCACCTGAGGAGGCATTTAACCCGGAGGTCAAAAGGTGCGTGATATCTGGCTGCAGTCCCGTAGACACATACAAAGTGATATCTGGCTGCAGCAATGAAGCAGTTGGCTTGAAAACCTTAGATGGTCTTAGTGGCTGCTGTGCAATTCCAGTAGTCTGTATGGTGCTGTAGTTCTTGGGAGATTGCCGGACGATATTGATGAGTCTTTAAGTCCAGAACAGGCTGGACGGTCAGGTTGCTGCAAGGAGGTACTGCACATGCTGGCAATATGCATGACAATATGGTCGCTAGATGAACACAACCCTAAGGAGCCGCAATATCCTTTTCAACGGTCGGACATACATAGGCATTCAGATTGTGTCCATCCACAACTCGTGACCGTGCTTGCCAGTCTTATAACGCACTTTACAAGACCCTATGTGTCCCAGCCTGCATGTCTGAGACTGAACCTGGTCCCAGGTGCATCTTGTGGGACTGTCTGTCCTGCTGCTCTGCCTCTTTAGCCTCTACAGCTGCATTCTCTGCCATCAATCATATGATGCAATTAAAGCACAAAACCGCTATGGCTTAACGCCACTCATGACCATGCATTTTTGCATTTTTGCACGATGCTTCTGTTGTAGGTCCGGCTGGCAGCCTCCCAAAGACACTGGCTTATGGCAGGTCGCTGAAGACGTCCGAGGGCAGATAGAAGCTCAGATGAACCCACAGCAACGGCAGTACTGGCTGGAAGAGGACGGCTACTTCAACAAGGTCACCGACTTGTCTGGTAAATTGTACCCCGTTAGGAAGGATGAGCGCAGGAACACGCTTCAGGAGATGCTGGCAGGGTTTGGGCCACCACGGGATGATCTGTACCTGCCTACGAACCCGGATTGCCGGGTGATGAACCACATACCCAGCTCCGGAGCATGCATGCAGAGTGCAGCAAAGGTATGTGGGATGCAGAGGAAGGTTCTAGCAGCCTGGCGGCAGTCTAGCAACTGCTCCCAGTCTTACCATATCCCATCACCATACTTTTTGGTTTTCCATGTTATGGCTGCATTGGTGTAGGCTGACTGCTCTGTATGAGAGTTTACTTGTGCAAAGTAAGCGAATGTAGAAGACATGGCGCACAAGTGCTCCCCTAAGAGCACACCCGCTCACTGTAGCTTGCACTGGCACTTGGCCTGGCCATATTCCGGAGCTTTGGTACCAGGCTAACCAGCAGTCAAACCTTGAGCTTCGTTACATATAAAAGATGCTGCATTAAACTCCGGAAGAGGCAGGTGTGGACCGCTGCTGGTCAGTAGCATCCTCTGTAAGCTGCTCACTGCTGGCAGAGGAAATGTTTGCAGACATGCAATGCATGCTAGATGGCATGAGAGTCTAACATTCCATACCCTTCGTGGACGATTTTGAGCGTGCAATGCCTGTCAGCAGAGGAGGTGCCTGGCTCCCAGGCGGCTATGTACATTTGGGCCCCTTTGGGGTATTTGTCCGCAGGCTTTGCAAGGCAGGGCATGGATTAACTCCCGCACGGCTCAGGGTGGCGTCCCAGCCAACTGTATCCATAGGAACGCTGCTGCATGCCGCGTGCACATATTACTACATGCTCAAATGCCATTGGCTGTTCCTCACTGCAGGTGCCCATCCTGGTAGCTTTCAATGTACAGAAGGGGGTCCCCCCGCTGAACCTGAGCAGCCATGCCCACACCCCAGCTGCAGCGCCCTCCAGCCAGCCACCCATGACAGCTAAGATGGCGTGCATCTTCAAGGTTGGGGATGACATTCGCCAGGATGTGCTGGCCATACAGGTAAATGGGTTACGGTAGATAGCTCAATGCTATGATGCTTGTTCTGGTACCCAGCTGATGGTAACTTCTGCAAGTGAGCAGAGGTTTTCTATCGGTGCAATCTGAATTAGGTGTTTAGAGCTGGAAGTGTGTCATTGTGGAAGCTGTGTGCTGGGCAATGAACTGCACTGGAAATTTTATGCTTAGAATGCACCACTGTTGATCTGCTGTGTCTGATCGGCACTGGCAGCAGATTACGGTAGTGGGATCATGATGTAATCATGTAGGAGGTGATGTACCCTTTGCTCCGCTGGCGACACCCTAACTAGAAATCCAACATGCATATCCATATAGAAGATGGCTGTGTTGTTCCAATGAGAAGGGCTCAGACCCACCTAGCACCTAGGGGGCCCAGGGTCCCTCGTCCCTTGGAAGTGTATGATGGGATGTTCAATTTTGATACCCCAGTGCCCCTGCAATGGAGTGCACTAGGCCCCATCATATGCCCTTCTGCCCTAACCCTTGTACCTACTTCCGTAAGCATTGCTCTTCCACACACAGGTCATCTCCTTGTTGAAGGACGCATTTCAACGTGCTGGTCTGGGCCTGTACCTCCGGCCGTACGGCTGCCTGCCAACTGGCTACGAGTGCGGGATCATTGAGGTGGTGCCTAACACCAAGAGCAGGGCTGCTCTTGGAGAGCTGAGTGATAGGGGGCTGTATGACATCTTCAGCTCGGAGTTTGGAGCACCGGGAAGCAGCGCCTTTGAGAAGGCACGGACCAACTTCATAGTGTCGGAGGCAGCGTATGCAGTGGCTTCCTTCCTATTGCAGGTATGTGGAGCGCTGCGGTGCCTTTGGTTGTGCTGGTCAATGCAGGGGATTTGGTTACGATGCAGGGCCATGCGAAGTATATCACAGTATCAAGTAGCACTGACACGGCCACACACCAGTACATTGCAAGCTACGCAGCACTTTCAGTCAAGTGCTGCATTCACAGAGAGCACTATCCACCATAGGAAAGCCAAGCACTTCCACCATAGTGCCCCTTGAGCTCTGTGCAATGAACGCTGCAGCAAGCACTGGATCTCTAGAGCTTGCCACAATGGGCAAAATGCCTCCTCTTCCTAGGCTTGAGGGTCCTGGTTGTCCTGGGCATGTGCCTAAAGCAGAGGGAGTGTTTGTGGGTCCAGATAAGCAGAGTACGCAGATGTTACATTTGTCTTTTTGTCTGCTTGAGCTGGTGTGGTTTGGTTGCAGGTTACGGCTGCTGCTGCATGTCCATAACTGTCTTGAGATGCTGCAGTACAGAGAGCATTGTCAGGTGGAAACAGGGCTAGAGCTACCACCCAAGAGTTCAATATATCCAGCGCACCTCGTTGGGCAAGAACCCATGTGCACAAAACCTGCATAATGGTCTGAAATGTATGAAGTTACGAAGGCCAAGGCCCAAGGACCAGTGTTGTGTACCTACTGGTCTGCTGTAGCCACTTTTCCACATGCCTGCATTGCGTGTTGATTGAAGATGTGCAAGAAGATGTGCAATCTACACGTATCTTGTGGTCTCTGCGTCTCTATCTATATTGACTCCTGCTCTCCACTTTCCAAAAGACCCGTTGGAGCTGTTTCCAAGGCCTCTGCATGCCTGCAAATTTGTGTTGTGACCGAACTTTAACATGATCTAACCTGCAGGCCAAGGACCGCCACAATGGCAACATCATGCTGGATGAGCAAGGCCACATCGTGCACATTGACTTTGGATTCATCCTGGAGATTTCCCCTGGTGGCAACCTGGGCTTTGAGTCCGCTGCCTTCAAGCTGAGCCATGAGATGGCTCAGGTGTTGGACCCTGGGGGTAAGAGGAGCAGCCCACAGTTCAGACTGTTTGAGGAGCTGGTGGTCAGGGCATACCTAGCGGTGAGTGAAGGGGGTGGGATGGGTCTGATATAGTGGTAGCATACTTGGAGTAGATGCCAGCGCTTCTTTGCAATTCTGCAGCGCTCATGACATGACCCAGGTAGCGGTGGATGCAGCGGGCTGGGAGTGTGGATGAGAGGAAGGGTGTATTTTCATGTACTATGGGTCCCAGCCTTGTGTTCAACGGGTGTGTGTCTGGGTAGACACTTGCATTGGCAAACCGCTTGGGCACACAGTGCCAAGTGCAGGCTAGTTGCCAGCCTGCAATCACTATTTGGCCGAGTTCTTATGCAGATGGGTGAGTGGAGAATCGTTTGGTACCACATCATACCAGTAGTAGCCTTCTGCCAAGATGCTCTTAGTGGTTGTGCCTGGAAGCAGTTGTGGATTAGTTGTGGAGCAGTTTCGTTATGACATGCAATTATAAGAGCCTCTCGGATTATGCCTGGTGCAAGCTATGGTCAATCAGCGGGTAGCTCTTCCTTTGCATTTCAGAGCTTTGAGATTGGGCAAACTCGCTACCTCATTTTACGTTGGCTTTAATGTGTTGTGCCTTGTGCTTTCCTGTAGGCACGCACAGTGGCAGAGCCTATCATTGCAACTGTTGCCTTGATGGCTGAGAGTGGCTTACCATGCTTCAGCAGGGGCCAGCCCATTGAGAACCTACGCAAGAGGTTCAGGCTAGACCTGAATGATGCGCAGGCAGCGGCTTTCATGCGAGATACTATTACGGATTCCTACGACAAATGGACCACAGGGTTCTATGATTACATCCAGAGTCTGCAGAACAAAATCCCCTACTGAGGCAGATCGTGTACTGAAGAAGACATGACAAACAAACGGCCAAACAGTTAAGGTGTGGCAGGTGCCAGTCGTGCCAAGTGTTGCTAGGTGTTGCTGGAAAGCTGTGTGCTGGGCTGGCAAGAGAAGCTTCTCATGGTTGCTGGTGTGGCTTAGCCTTAAATGATTTTGTTGCAACTCAGGGCTGGGTTCTTTACAGTGAGGTCGCGTGCGGTCTCACTTCATGATGTATGTTTGCACACTTGGCTTGGGCAAGTGGTTGGTAGGGAGGATAAAGCCGTATGTCGTGGAACTGATAAGCGAGTGATGGGGGACTAAACAGCAAATGCCAGAGCGTCCATGAAAGGCGTGAAGCCTTCTCTGCTTGGCCCCTGTCTCTTGCCTGGAGCCTGGGCATGGGCGGTTGCAGGAAACCTGGGTGAACTTATGCGCTTAATCTGAGGCGGGGACGCACATTGAATATCTGGGATCGTTAGGTTTAGTTGCAAGGCTGGCAGACTGGAGGCAATGCGCAGGTGTCCTGTTCCACAGAGCGCAAGGAAACCACAGATGTCGAGGTTGAGGAACCTGTACTTTGAAGAGCGCGATGTCCTCATTGCCATGCTGAGAATTAGGTACATGGGTTTCCTCGTACGGGCCCACCTGGCATGGCCTCTGCTATGAGCTCAACTGAAAGCCCTCGCACATGCACCTCTTCAACTTCCAGCCCTGATGGTTCCAAGATCTTCGAGTTCTGCGAGAGATCGTCTTCTCCACATATCCATGGTGCCCTATAGTGCCCGTATACATGCCCAACTGGCTAGACGCGAGCAGGGGCCCACCTTCGCAGCGATCTCTTGCCAATTCTCACACCATGGCCGCACTCACCTCCAGCATGGCTTCCACCAGCACTGCACGCGTGTGCAGTGGCAAGCAGGGCAAGGCCACTCCCCTGCGTGCCCAGGTGTCCGTGAACGCCCGCATGGCCAATGTGGTGTCCATGGGTAACAGCTCTGCTTTTGCTGGTCAGAGCGTCCAGCGCGCTAGCGTTGCTTGTACCCGCCGCAGCTCCCGTGCCCTGACCCAGGTGGTGTATGCCGTTAAAGATGGTGCCACTCTGGACAGGCCTCTTCGCGTTGCTGTCATCGGTGGTGGCCCCTCCGGTGCTTGTGCTGCTGAGTCTCTTGCTAAGGTTGGCATTGAGACCTACCTGCTGGAGAGGAAGCTCGACAACTGCAAGGTATAACGCTCTTGCAGCATTCTCCAATAAAATAGCAGATGCTGTTGCAGAGTAGAAGGATCATTGTAGAAAGCTCACTGTTGGCATGGGGACAGCAACAGAGGTCGAGATTTCTACTGGGAAACGGATGATACATTTTGGAACATGACATGCGTGTCCTTCCCATACCACAAAGCAAGGGCCGTGTCTCTGCACATTGCCTGTTTTCTCATCCATGTTGGTCATCGTATGCTGAGATCCGAGCTGATAGGTTGTGAAAATGCGCATCGGACCGGGCGACCAGCTCGGTGCTCGGTTCATGCTACTACGTGCGTTAGACTCTGTCCCGGTTCTGACAGGCTGACTTCCGTTTCATGTTCGCAGCCATGCGGTGGTGCCATCCCTCTGTGCATGGTGGAGGAGTTCGATCTTCCTGAGGAGATCATCGACCGTAAGGTGCGTTCCTAGAGAAGACCAGTTGGACATGTGCTCTGGCTGCCTATTTATCGCCATGTTAAGGCCGGGTAAAGCAGCAGCCGACCGGAATCAGGACTACCTGCACGATTTCAACCCTTAGTTGGTGCTGTTGTGTGCCAGGGATTTTGCATCACCTACCCATGCCACCCATCTGGTAGGGTTTGATCATGCTTTACATTGAGTACCACCAGACTCCCAAGTGTCTGCATGGCAGCTTGCTATTGTCCCTGTGCGATATGGGTTCATGCAGCGATATGGGTTTCATGCAGCTTTCCGAGATATAGGCACCCAGTAGCAGCCTCTTTCAGAGCTTCATGCATGCTAGTGCTATACCCCGCACCTTAAACCCCTAAACCCCACACCTGCATTATCCCACCAGGTGACCAAGATGAAGATGATCAGCCCCAGCAACAGGGAGGTGGATGTTGGAAGGACTCTGTCTGAGACCGAGTACATTGGCATGTGCCGCCGTGAAGTGATGGATGATTTCCTAAGGAAGAGGGCAGAGAAGTTGGGGGCAACGGTCATCAATGGCCTTATGATGAAGATGGAGCAGCAAGGTGAGCAATACAGCACCAGGACCTTTATCATTACTACCACTAGGGTTTTTAGTGACCACTACGGGCACACACCATCCCCGGTGCCACGCGCCCCTATGCCCCACCCCTCTTACTCGCAGCTAACTCCCCCACCGAGCCCTCCTTCTAAAGGGACAGCCCTTCTGCTGTCCATATCGGCTATGGTTGTTTCATTTCTCCCATGTTGGTGTGGGATGGCAATCGGTTTGCAGGTGCGCCTGTACATCCACCTGCTTGGATCTATATCACTAGCTTTTCACTTGGCCTCTACTGGATTGTATGTTGTTGGCTGTGTCATCCCTGCAGCCTCGGCCCTGGCATGTGCAATGCAGAAAGCCAGGCAGATAGCGGAACAGCCTCTTGTCCCTCCCGCGCTTCCCTCTTCTCACCCCCCAATCTGGCAGCTAGAGGGACGAAATGACTGACGCTTCCTGTGCTTGCCTTCCCTCCTTCCTCCCCCCCCCCCCCCGCAGGTAGCGATGGTCCCATCACCATTAACTACAACAGCTACGCTGAGGGCGGCAAGGTGGGCAAGCCTGAGACCCTGGAGGTTGACCTGGTCATTGGTGCTGATGGTGCTAACAGCAGGGTGGCCAAGGAGATTGATGCTGGGGAGTATGATTACGCCATTGCCTTCCAGGAGCGCATCAGGATCCCTGGTGAGGGGGGAGGGGGAAATTAGACATGCTGAGCGGTGAATCTTGGATGCAATACTCGGAATTTCTCGGGCAAATATGCATAAGGGGTGGGAACGGGGATGTTGAGTGGCAGCTGTCAGTATCAGGGAACTTGGTTGTATGGTATGGAGAGGGGAAGAGGGACTTTAGAGGCAGAGGGATTAGCTTCAGCTTAGGTCTAGGGTGGGGCAAGTGTACACCACCAACATGTGTGGGAGACAAGCAAGAGAGGGTTTGGGTACCAGGTGACGTAGTGGTGTTGGTTCAGCTCATCATGGCCTTTTTGCTGGCCCTTCTTGCAGCTGCTTTAAGGACGTGCCGGGTGATGGGTCTAGGGATCTCTGAAGATCTGTAGCAATAGAACTATTGGACTACTGGCAATGTGAACATGCCATGTAGCAGGGATATGGGCAGTATTGGAAAAGAAGTATGTGCCGGCAACATGGGGACTTTTGTGACATAGCTCATATTCATGAGCTGCTTAAGACTGCCAACAAAAACCCTTGCTGACATCCTGGATCTGTGTCTCATCTTTTTTCTTGCAGATGACAAGATGAAGTACTATGAGAACCTGGCTGAGATGTATGTGGGGGATGACGTGTCCCCCGACTTCTACGGCTGGGTGTTCCCCAAGTACGACCACGTGGCTGTAGGCACGGGTACCGTGGTCAACAAGACTGCCATCAAGCAATACCAGCAGGCCACCAGGGACAGGTCAAAGGTCAAGACTGAGGGCGGCAAGATCATCAGGTGGGTTACAGGGAGGCTTTGCTGTGAGGGGTTGGGGTGTTGTGAAGCAGGGCTAAGGGTGCTACGGAGAAGGGGCGTTTAAGAGAAGCAAGTGGTTCAGTGGTCCATGCTAAACTCCATATCTTTAGTGCAACGACGAAGGATGGGGCAAGTTTCATTGTGGCAATGCAGCAGCAGCAGTCTTCAGTTGACTAGAGTTGTTGCAGATCAGTAACTACCGGCACAAACTAGTCTGCGCAGATGGTGTTCCACCTAGCAGCCTTCTTGCGATCGCTAAACCTTAACAATCTGCGTGTTTGCTCATTGGGAAGTGACACACATCTTAGGTCCTGCTACGTCCTTCCCTAACCCTCTATTCCTACTGCTGTTCACCTTCCACGGAGTGTTTGGTCTTCCCAACCTAGCTGCCTTCTGTGCAGTCACACCTTAACTCATTGTTCGTTCCCTTATCCCCCCCCCTCCCTCTCTCCCTCCAGGGTTGAGGCGCACCCTATCCCCGAGCACCCCCGCCCCCGTCGTGTGAAGGGCCGTGTTGCCCTGGTGGGTGACGCTGCTGGTTACGTCACCAAGTGCTCTGGTGAGGGCATCTACTTCGCTGCCAAGTCTGGCCGCATGTGCGCTGAGGCCATCGCTGAGGCTAGCCAGAACGGCAAGAAGATGGTGGGAGAGGATGCTCTGCGCATCTACCTAGACAAGTGAGTCACATCAGCACATTGGGGAGGGATCTTTGCTGGCATGGGTTGACTGTAAGCATAATAGGGAAGGAGGTTTGCTGGCATGGGAGGTGATGGGTGAACCTCATTCATGTATGCCAGGCACAACAACATGGCATCTGACAGCCGCAGGGAATGCAAGGGCTAAATATGTGGATTCTTCTACAGGATACATGATAGCGCTGCAAACTGGTTGGAGTCATGTGGCGGGTGCTGCACAGGGTTGAAAGCTGTGCAGTAATCTATCTCATATTATAGCGCTGCATGTTATCTGATCTGCTGCCACACTGCTCTACACACCCTTGTGCTTATATGAGATAGATCATTTTACAGCTTTCGGGCCGTGCGGCACCCGCTACTTGACTCCAGCCAGTTTGTTAGTGTGTGACTCCACACCCTTGTGCTTATGTGGTTGATACTCTGTGCCAACATGCGTGTCCAAAAAGCTAGATAGCACCAGAGGTGCCAAGTTTACAAATCCAATTTCCCCCACGAACCCATGATGTGCAGTGAGGGCTCCTTTGAGCTGCTTGCAAACGGCTCGCCATTTACCCGGCTGCTACCTGCCCTTCCTTTCCTCATCTATCTAAACCCCACTGGGTTGCTTCCTCCCTAAACCCTAACCTCTGATCTTCTCCTAGGTGGGACCACAAGTACTGGGTTGCTTCCTCCCTAAACCCTCCCCCCCTCCCCTAAACCCTCCCTGAACCCTCCCCTCCCTAAACCCTAACCTCTGATCTTCTCTTAGGTGGGACCGCAAGTACTGGACCACCTACAAGGTCCTGGACATCTTGCAGAAACTGTTCTACCGCAGCAACCCCGCTCGTGAAGCCTTCGTGGAGCTGTGCGAAGACAGCTACGTGCAGAAGATGACCTTTGACAGCTACCTGTACAAGACTGTGGTGCCCGGGAACCCCATTGATGATGTGAAGCTGTTGGTGCGCACTGTGGGCAGCATCGTGAGGGCAAATGCTCTTCGCGGCAACAAGGGGCCTGCAAGTGAGGTCAACTTTGGCAGCAAGGCCACTGAGCAGTACCTTGCTAGTGTGCAGTAAGTGTGTGGCGGTACTGTTATAGGCGGTACATGGTGCTATTGTAGTGACTGCTGGCAGGGTGGCTTGAAGGTGGGGGTCTGGGGGGTAGATGGTGGAGCACAGTGAGCTTTGCGGCGGTGGTAGGTGTTTGGAGGGGCACTCAGGTGCAGGGGGGGCAGCAGGAGAATGTGGGGCAGGACAGTCTGCAGCAGCTGAAAAGCTGCTGGTCCGTATGTTGTAGGGGCATGGTGGCTTCAAATCTGAGCCTTATGTGGTCGTGTGCATTAGTGTTATCTACAGCCATTCCATGAACTAGTTCATGGGTGGTAGGTTGTTGGAGTGATGTGTGAGTGTTTTGTTTATGGTCGGTGGGTTAGGGTTGACTACAGGGTAGTAATGTCAGGTGCAATAGCAGCAGTTGCACATATCTGATCAGGGCAACAAGAGGTGCGAGGAGATAGATTCCTTCGAGCTGCCCGTATTCACTTCTGTGAAGATTTGGCATTTTTCAGCATGAGGTCCAGGGCTGGGTAGGAAGTACTAGGGGCCCTTGATACATGCATGGTGCCAGGGAGTTAAGATGTTCTGACCATGTTCAGCACAGGGTGCGTGTACTGGGACCTTGTTGCTCTTCGGTTGTGCGAGCTACATGAGGAGCTTGAAGGCTGCAATGCAGTGCGCGGCAGCTGTATAGCGTAGTAGCGATGCTCTTGCAAGTCTTCACTTCCTGTAAGTGAGCGGAGATTGCGGTGTGATCTCCTGGGCTAAAGTAGCTGTGCCTGCAGGTGGAGAAGCTAAGGTCCAATTGTTTTTGACCGGTGCCGTGCATATAGAAAGTGGTCCCTTTCCATAGTGTACCCCCATGCATGTCATTACACTGCACGTGGCGCCTGAAGGTGCCCGGTTGTCATGCTTCAAGACTGCAGAGGGCACTGCACTCCAGGGACAACCTAGACGACGCAGTGGAGGGTAAGCAGGCCTGTATGCTTCAGTGCTTTGGCCTCACACACTTTCGATGCAGGACTCGCGGGCGACTCATGTGGTCACCAGTCGTTGCGGTTGCGGGCCTTGAATCGATTCCAAACCACTCTGCCTCTACCTTAACAACCGATGACCGAATCTGAACAGAGTGAACGTTGCCGCCTGATGGGGATCTCCAAGCTTGTGTATTATTATTACATTTCATGATATGCCATAGCAATAAGTGCCATAGGCCCCGCACCTCAAGCTGTCACAAAGAGCAGCGAGGTGGAACAGAATACGGGTAAACTTCGACATGTATGACAATATATGCATGAGGTCCAGCAGCTAGGTCAAAATCACCCAAAACCTCCACTGCCCCAATGGGGGTAAGAGCCTCCCTCCTACTTAAGAAAGCAAGGAGGGCTTGTAAGCCCGGGTGCAAGCAATAGTTGGTAACAAACCCCATTGGTTGGACCTCACGCCACATCAGAAGGGTGAGCATAAGCATTCCTAATCTTCCAAGCAGCTGCAACATATTTAGCTATACACTTAAATGCCCTGAGCAAGGCATAAAACTGCTTGGCTTGCTGTTGGCTGGGTCAACTGGTCAGCGCATGGCAAGTCGAAATGGGCTGGCCTGACATACATTGGCTAGCAAGGGATTTAGGGTGGGCTGGTGGCAGCCGATTGTTTGAGCTTGGACAGGAACTTGAGTCTGCCGTTGGAGCCTAAGTTGGCTCCTTGTGGGTGGCGCTGCCCCCACCGGCGCCCTGCTTTGACAGGGCCATTTGGTAATTGGTAATTGGTAAATGCATGCTTGAAAGGGCCATATACTAAGCCAGACTCCTCATCGACGTCTACACCCCAGAACTCTTCATTAAGCATGCTATGCAGCTTCTCCTCATCAGATTTGCCATCCAATATCTGACATTTTGCAGCAACATCAGGGTCAGAAGTCAGCTTCTCCCACAGCTTTTGCCTTTGTGCCTGGTAAACAGGACAGTCAAACAAGAAGTGTTCAGGAGATTCAACTTCACCTCCCAATTCAGGGCCAAGATCACAGGACTTGCAGCACTCCCTACGTGCACTTTGCCTGCTAGCGCTCTGCCTACCGAATTCTGCTGTCATAGCGTTGAGAGGAAGAATACCTGCACGCAGCTGCATAATGAGTTCCATGCCTTTGCTCAGAGGGCCTGTGCACAGATATGGCTGCGGCTTGAAATAATTGATATCGTCATTGTAATGCTGCATATATGTCGCTAAAGCTTGTGTACTCGGTGATTGGGTACAGGTAATCAAAGCAGGGGAGAGTGATGCGACAAGAACAACAGGGTCTGTCATGCAGTGCTGGAACCAATAAAGCAGGGTGCAGCGAACAAAGCAGATGTACTTATATGTCTTCATAACCGAGTAGCCGTCGTGACTGCGCAACTGCCTTCCCTACCGGCCTCTCGTGATATTTCAATTCCGCTCAAAGCGGGGACGAAACCTTGTGCTTCCTGAGTTAGCAATGTAAGATGGTTCTCAGGTCCAACCTACGGTCTCCTTCTCTTAGCCCGCTCGCTAGAATTCGCAGTCAGTATGCGGGCTCTCTATCTCTCGCACCGTACTCACCCCACCCCACCGGCACCAAAGAAACTGGTTGGAGTCGGAGGTTGGGTACTGGTTGGAGTCATGCTTGGGTCCTGCACGGCCCAGAAGGCTGTGCAGTGGTCTCTCTTAACATATCATTCATCAAGTGCTGGCGGCAGGGCTGCCGTATGCCCTGGTATGCTGGCACGGCTGTGACTAAGCAGAAGCTCACTCATTAATGCTAGTACTCCCCGGATTGACTAGTCCTCCGCTTGTTCATTCAGTCAAAGTGAATGGGTCTGGGAGACCTACATACATACCACAACACAGACATAACCTTACTCCCAAACACACCGGGACCAAACATACATAGATTGCATAACACATGTCTAACCACACGGACCGATCCTGTGTGAGGTTGGGTATCACGGACGACATGCATGCAGCTGCTCATACAGGCAGTGATTCCATCCAACAGCAGGTGCCGCATGCAGTCACAACCTGGCATTATCCAGGTGACATAAATCACCCAGAGCAAACAACAGGGACAGTTCAGATATCATCGATGGAAGACCAAATGCGCAAAACAACAGTGGCAGTGTCCATTCCCAAAGGAAAACTTCAGGTCCACTCTCCCGGGTACAACCTGAGCAGCCTACACAGGCAAAGACACTCAGCCAGCAGAACAGGGTGGGAGGAAGGAAAAAGAAACAGCGTCAATACGGTCACGGGCTGGGGATGACCCAAGCCCCAAACATGTCCACGCTAAGACCAAGATCACCCCAGTGACAAGACAGAGTAAACCCATAACACAATCATGAGCGCTCCATGCAGCCAATCCGCTTGATTCCAAGAGAACCAGTCCACATGCGGCCACCAGAAAGAGAGGCCGGGATCTTAGTACCAGTCGGGGCATCCTTTTCCGCATTCCAGCTACGGGCACCCTGGATGGCTCTAGTTCCCCCCGATTACATGCGCTCAAACCCATGTAGAATCAGATACCAGATTTAAATTACCCCAATCAACCCCGTCTGAGCCATTGTGAGACTCTCGGCTTGTTGTTGACTGGTCAGCTGGGCAGTGCCACGCACAAGGAGCCAACTTAACAGGCTCCCACGGCATACTGGCAAAGTTCCTGTCCAAGAGTCTCACAATGACTGCCACCAGCCCATCCTCGATCCCTTGCCAGCCAATGTATGTCAGGCCAGCTAAGATCGCGGCCTGAATTCCATTTGCTTTCCTTTTGGCTCCAGACGATGCTACACCCGGGCAAGTCATAAGCGGCAACAACATGCATCAGCTCAACTTACATTTCCAGTCTCAACTCTTCATTTATCCTTCATGTTAGATATATCAAACATAAGCGGCACTTAACTGTGTGCTGCTGTCCTGATGGTCCCCAGCAACCCCATGAGATACAGTGCCCGCCTTGAGCCAGGGTCAGAGACTTGGTACTGCAGCTCTCTCGACCACACTGCACATCGGCTGTTACAGGGCGTCAGCTCTGCCCTACCAATGCCCACGTTGCTTCCTACAGCTAGGGTTTCAGACCCACCTAGAAGGCCAAACACCAGACAACAGCTAGGGTTTAGCACCCCCTAGAAGGCACTACAACTGTGTAATGCCGTGTCCTGACGACGGGGCTCAGCAACCCCAGATACAAGACATAGTAAACACACACATTGGTACCTTCTATACAGAGACATGAACTGCACCACACACTAACTTGAGGATAAGACAGATCACACTGCACGGCTTTGGGCAGCGCCCACTACATGATTCTGACCAGCCAGGTCGTTGGTCTGTGGAGAATGAAGCACATATCTGAAATCACCATGATAGATTCATGTCACTGATACATCACTAGCAAGGAAGCACAGCTCACCAACATAGAAGTGTGTTTCCCCAGCCCACCCCACTAAAAAAATGGTTGGAGTCATGCTTGGGTGCTGCACGACCCCGAGAGGGCTCTGCAGTGGTATCTTTTATCAAACCTAGAAGTCTGTGGTTGGAGCACTTGTGCGGCCCCAGCTGCTCAACAATCTTTTGGGGAAATGTTCCCCTCGCACGAACCCTCGCACGCAACACCATTCCAAACAACAAATTACTGAACACTGCTCCACAGGGCTGAGAGAGTATATATACCAAACGGATTTCAAACAACCACCAGCACTTGGTCAACAGCCATAAGACCCTATAAACAAATCCCTAATTCTGTTTCTTTGTCCGGTCAACCAATACGGGTCAACCTCAAAGCAGCATTGGCACTGCAGCAGCTGCAACGCACTGGGCAATATGCCTAAACACTTTACTCATGTAACTAATTACATATCTGCTTGGCCCTGCAATGACATACCCCAAAACTCGGAGGTTGGGTACAGGTAATCAAAGCAGGGTAGAGTGATGCGACATTAAAAGCAGGGTCTGTCATGCCCTACAAACCTAGGATGACCAGATAACCGACTACCAACAACCTGGCTGCCATTCTTGAGTATTGCACCTGCCATGAGACCTGAGAGTATGATAGCTCTAAACCCTAGCACAGCACCCAGAACCCTAAACCCTAAACACCTTAGTAACTGGCCCAGCAGCCATGTTATCAAAATCCTCCTTTGAGTAGCGCACCTGCCATGAGACCCGAGGCCACAGCTAAAGACCGCACAACAACGCTTCCCAATTCAGCTTCCTGATCAGGTTGGTAATTCAAGCAGCTGGTCCGGACACCCTTTCGTCCAGCGTACAGCTCTAAACCCCACGCCAGCGTCCCAAAACCCTAAACCCCAGCTTCAAGCCTCTGGCCCCGAAGCCATTTCATCTAAAACCTCCCTGGAGTACCGCACCTGCCATGACGCCTGCTGACTCAACAAACTGACCAGCTCTGGATCGTAATTGGCATCAAAGGTTGAGATGTAAGGGTAGTTCTTCATGCTGCTGTCTCCTGGGGCCAGTGGTGCCTTGCCACTACGGTGGGTGGCCAGAAGGTCCTGCATTTCTTGGGGGAGGGATTTCTCCCACATGCCAATTTGCGTGTTGATGAGCCACAAGATATCAACCTAAAGGAAGGAATTTGGGGGGGGGGGGGGTAAAGATCAATGAGTATGGTGTGAAAAAATTCTGCATTTGTTTGGGGAGGGCTTTCTCCCACATGCCGATTTGGGTATTGATGAGCCACAAGATGTCCACCTAGAGAAGGTGGAAGAAAAGATAACACGGATTAAAACATGCCGTGTCAATATGTTCTGCATTTGTCCGGAGAGGGCTTTCTCCCACATTTTGATTTGGGTGTTGGTCAGCCACAAGATACCAACCTAAAGAACGTGGAAGAAAGACAACATGGATCTATCTGTGTGCTGTGAAATTCTTTTGCATTTCTTGGGGGAGGGCTTTCTTCCTCTCATGCCAATTTGGGTGTTGGTTAGCCACAAAACACCAACCAAAAAAAAGTGAAAGAAAGACAACACATATCATTTAGTATATGAGATGCGATGGATCATGATTTTGACTTTGTTGGGAGGATGGCTTTCTTTCACATACCAATGTGGGTGTTGACGAGCCACAAAATATCAATCTGTAGTACAAGGGAAGAGGAAGCGGCAGACAGAGTGTACCACTGTTGTAAAAAAAAGGGTGAAAGGGAGGCAATGGAGATTAATATGTGCGCTGTTAAGGTAGTATGACTTGCAACTTTGCATTTCACGGGGGATGGCTCTCTCCCACATGCTGATTGCCCCCCTTCTCCTGCCCACCCAAAAGCACCCCCCTCCTGTTGCTCTGGCCTCCTCCCCCACTCCTTCCATGCCCCTTTTAAACCCAATATGCTCTCTCACCTCCCACCTTCCGTAATGGCCTGCCTCTCATTATCTAACACCCCCATATTGCAGTTAGTTGCCCCCTCCCCCCCCTGCCCCCCTTCCCTTCGCCCCCCCCCCTCCCCGGCCTTCTGCTCTGCCCCCCCCCCTCCGCCTTCTGCTCTGCCCCACATACACCCCTCCCTGCCCTTTCCCCATGTTCACATGCCCTCTCCCTAAACCCCATGTGCTCACCTCCCATCCCCCCGTGATGGCCTGCCTCTCATTATCCAGCACCTCATATGTAGCCCGTATGTTAGCTGGCTCTCCCGCCTTCACCTTGTCAGCTATTGCCTCATAGAAACTTGGCCACTCCGCTGCAGGGAACACCTGGGCAAGGAATACACCATCAATCCATAAGCCAGAACGCAAGACCAGCTAAACCAATGGCCAAACAAAACTTGGCAAGCACCACATGCAACATACAAACATACGGAACAACAGCTTACAATGTAGCAGGGCACCCGCTTGATCCCTTGCTAGGGTTTAGGGTTTAGGGTTGGCAACCCAAGAGAGAGAGAGATCTACGCCAGAAGGGCTTGGATAGCCCTTCCGGGTGGGGTTGAGGGAGGGGCCGTTTTGTACAAGTACATTCAAACCCCTACCATTGAGTAGGGAGGAGTGCGTTGGCAACCCATCCATCCTTGTCCACCCACAGGTCATGGAATCGGCCCTTCGCCATCCTCGGCCCCAAAATGAAAAAAGTAAAAAAATCAAAAAACTAAAAATATAAAGGGAGGTGACAGCAGCTTACCAGACTGCCAACTAGCACAAGCATGACGCGATCCGTACACACCAGAACCCTTCGGTGTAACCGCATCGCAAATCCCAGGGGGAAAGGCTGATTCTAGTCCCTCCGCCCTTGGGCTGGCCTCTATACTGCACCTCTGAGCTGTCTGCGGCATACTTCAGTGCACTGTCTGAAATTTACTGACGTCGAGCGGCAGAATGATCGGAGCCAGGAAAGTTGTCTTCCAAGCGTGTTTTGTCCATGCTGCACACTAGGAGTCGGTGTTGGGGCCAGGATTTATGCATTAGAGGTGGCCGCGGCTGTGTTGGAATGACACCTTCTATGGTTGAAGATGTTTGGTGCAGTTGCATGGACTTCCAAGCCCAGATTAGGCTTCAGATAGGCCTCTGCGATGGTGCCTGAAAGTTGCCACTCTGAAAAGAGGTCTTTACATATTCATGAGCAGCCAAATCACTCGCAGACATACAATACATATACATAGGCGTCACCTGATATCGGTGGTCTGCTATTAGAAGGACGTGTGCGGGCCCTCTCAGGTCAGGATGCAAAGATCGCCCAGAAATAAGGCCCACGACAGAGCAAGAGAAATAGCAGTGAGCGCTTAGATGAAAGGCGTAGCATATGCCCAGCACAATACGCACCCAACCGGTGCTCACATGCTTTGCTACTTGCGGACTCGTGGGGGGTTCTGCTGCTCTGCGATGCATGCAGTTTGGAGCTCAAAGGCGGGCATTACATCCGTCGTTTGTGTAGCCTTGCTGTTAACAACTTAGGCACACTAGGACCTTACAAAGGCAACGCACGCAAGCAGGCATTTAGATAGCACATATCCGGGCTTCAACCAGCGGATTCTTATACCGAAGCTTTCTGCCTTGTAGGGATGTTGTCATGGGGCATCCCTTCGAGCCAATGAAGGCTGCTCATATGGCACATTCAAGCAAGAACCAGCAGGTAATAAATAGAAGGACATGTTGCAGCACATGAGCGGCCAGTGAGCATGTACAGATGATCCGCAGACAATGCTAAACCCTCAACCAGTCCTTAAACCCTACGTTGTCTGCAGGGACTAAATAGATATATTTATAAAAATTTATATTCATATAAATTATAAACATGTAGAACTTTGCTATTTTTTTTAACAGAATCAGTTTGAATATTACGTGAATAGTCATAATGATCCTCATAACCATACCATGTTCATAAAAGCCTGAAACCCTTGGGCTGGCAGATGCATGTTTGACTAATCACCCGGGTGACAGTCAAGTGACTGCGGAGTGCCTCACCTGCAAGTTCTTGTTCCATTCCTCAATAGATACGTTGTTAATGGACCTGAGGGAACCAGGGGGAACGGCACCAAACAGGCCCGAGATATCATACTGACCTGTAGCAGCAGAAGCAGCAGCAGTAATTCTAGCCATTCAAGATGTTTCACACATGTTCTGAATGGACACAACTAGACGGTTCTATTAAGCGCCCCATACCCTATGATGTTTCAGCCAGTGGACAATACAGTGAACCCTAAACCCTAAATCCTAAACTTCAAAACTAGTACTTAAATTCAGTTGGCGGTCGTGGGTTACACACCCGTGGACCTGTGGAGGACGTGGTGAGTGCCCGCAAACTTTCAGACCCCAGTTACAGAACAGTTCATGAGCTTTCAAAGCGCAAACACAACTGTTTCAGGCACGGCAAAGCACGACGGAGCTTCGGGTAATAGTGTTGTTTACTAGGTTGGAACTCAACTGGAGTGTGCGTTATGCCTCTACTCGCTGCATACAGGGTGGTTACATGTCAAGTTGAAACCAACTTTTGGAAGGAAGATTACTGCTTGACATAGCTCTATATAACAACTCAAACGCACAGTGGAGGCATTATTATAAGATGTATTTGATCGTTTGGAACCGGCAGACCTGCTTCCCAGCGGCTTTCTGGTGCATTACAGCATTTCCCTAAACCCTAAACTAAACCCTGAACCCTAATCCTAAAACCTAAGTCCTAAACCCTAAACCCAGCCATCACTTGTCCAAAGTACACCAATTGAGCCAAGGGCCGTCCGCGCCACTGTCCGTGCTATCCTCCAACCTTCTAAAACTATCATTAGGATTGGGGGTTGGGAACATACTGTTCTTAAAGATGCTTCAAAAGGCATGGCATCAAACAGCCTGGAAACATCATAATGACCTGAATTAGTAATGAGCAGAATCCAACTACCCGTATTCTGTTCCACCTCGCTGCGCTTTGTGACAGCTTGAGGTGCGGGGCCTATGGCACCTTTTGCTATGGCATATCATGAAACTGTATTAATAAAAACATCATAATGACCTGTAGCAGCAGTGTCATCGGTGAATCAGATTTTATATAGTTACAATTGTTCAAAGTGTGTGCATGTGCAGCCCACAGCCCAACTCATTCAGCTCACGGGATAAGATCTAGGTTTGGGGTGGTGGTAGCAACCTGCTTTCTTCGCTGCATCCTGCCTTTCTCGCTTTCAGCACTGCATGACAGACCCTGCTTTTCTTGTCACATCACTCTCCCCTGCTTTGATTACCTGTACCCAACCTCCAGCCCAACTAACTCCGCCCATTAACAGAAGAGTGACTCCGTAGTCACTAGGATTGGGGTTCAGGAAGGTGTGCTCTCAACGTGCTTTACTTGCGACATTGCATGACAGGCCTTGCCTTTTTTTACCTGCACTCTCCTATGCTTCAATGACCTGTACCCCAATCCAAAACTAACATGCAGCACCTTTGAGGCCCAGTTGATAATGTGTAAGCACTGTGTGCTGTACAATGGCCTGATTTAGTGCAGTGGGGTGCCGAGCGTGTACCGTCGTGAGGTTCCGGATGCAAGATGTACTTGATGAAGGTCCGTGACTATGGGCAATCTCCTCTGAAAATGGCATTACGCTGGGCGCTAAATGTGCATGCCACGCCTTACAGCGCCACCCCTGGCATTTTGGGCCCCTAACTCATCATATCGAGCTCCACTAAACCCCGCGCAGCTACTGCCCAGTCAGATGCGTTTGAATCCAGATGCACGGCCTCAGCAACACTACACCCCAGAACCCAGCTAAACCCCAAGTCTTCAACCCCGGGCACTAAGCCCTAAGCCCCCCAAGCTTAATCCTTGAAATCGGACTCACCTACTGCCCAATCACATGCATTTGTGTCCAGGTGCACCACCGCGTTACATCCCAGCCGCCATAACAAACCCCAAAGCTTGGAACCTTGGACAGTCCATCCGGGCTTACAAGCTAAACCCCAAACACTAAACATTAGCCCCTCAACCGCAAGTATACCACCAAGCTATTGCCCAGTCAGATGCATTTGTATCAGAGTGCACCACAACAGCAACACCGCACCCAAGCCCCCGAGCTAAAACCCAAACCTTCAACCCCGAACGTTGCGCATAGCCTTCCAGCTAAACCCTAAACCCCAACGTACCTACTGGCCAGTCAGATGCGTTTGTATCCGGGTGCACCACAGCAGCAAGAGCCACCACAATATGTTTCACCATAGAATTACCCCCTAACACTAAACCCTACCCCGCCCCCTGCCCGCTAAGCCCTAAACCCCAACGTACCTACCGCCCAGTCAGATGCGTTTGTATCCGGGTGCACCACAGCCGCGACAGCCACCACAATATGTTTCACCTTGCGGCGCAGCAGAGGGGTCACTGCTAAGTTATCAATCCCACCACCATCAGCAAAAGGATTCTCCGTGGCGTTGAAATCAATAAGGCTCCTGCGAGGACACATGGGAATGTAGCAAGGAAATGAGTTAGCCCAAAAATGTCCTCAGTCTGGTGAAATGATACCAAGGACATTGGGTTTTACGCCCATCCCTCTGTCCCCCCACCCTTGCCCCCCCCCCCTCCTTACCAGTAGGCCAGAACTTCTGTCCCAGTCATGAGCTGCCCTCCCTCTCCCCACCCCTCCCTACACCCTCTCCCCCTCCATCCCTGCTCGCATCGCCCCCCCTCCCCCATCCGCCCCCCTAAAAACCCCTATAATCCTGATACCTAATACCCCCCCTCCTCCCAATTAGTAATCCAGCACTTCAGTTCCAGTCATGCGCTGTCCTGCCTCCCCTAATGGTGTGGCCCCTTGAAAACCCTGCCCCATGCCCCTCTCCTCTATATTTGGACTCTGCACGATGCTTTTCAAGGGTTTCTCCAGCCTATGCTAAGTTTGCAAGTCTCATTTTGATGTCCTATTTCTCCACCCCCTTTCCTAGAACCCCCTAAAACCGTCTAATACCCCCCCCCCTCCTTACCAGTAATCCAGCACTTCAGTTCCAGTCATGAGCTGTCCTGCCTCCCCTGCTGGTGTGGCACCTTGAGCTACAAAGGATGATGAGATGCCTATTGCTGTTACCAGAGGTACCGTAAACACGGGAGCAACATCCATGGTCTATGACAACAACAGCAGCAGCAGCAACAACAGAGGGACAAGGAAGCACATTAGGTAAGGATGGAGTGAAGAAGCTATATTTTAGATATATATTATATTAAATTAAATTATATATTATCATCAATTACACTTATATATATATACAGCCACATGCCCCAAGGGCGCAATGTGAGTGCCCCGAATTCTTCAGCAATTCTTCCATGGTTGGGAATCGTTGCATATATTGCTGATGGCTACATCGGAGGCACCGGGTAGGCGACTTGAAAGGCGTCCTATTTTCGACGTGCTAAAGCTTTCTCTTTACTGTTCCATGATGAGAAGGGCCCCCGCGAGCTTATCATAGCGCTGCTGCTCCAGCTTACAGCTTGCCGTTGCTTGCAGCTGGTTCACGTTGGCGGGTGAGTGCCGAAAGCAAATACAGCAATGATGGTGCTGCATGCTAGGAAACAAATGGTCCTTACGCTTTAAAATACTGGTGCCAATCGGTGTTGAAAGTGAACGGGTAAGCTTTCAACGAGCGACCCATGAGGGGTGACACCGCATCGGGTAACCACATGATGCATGCCTGGCTGGATCTCATCAGCGTCTTGCCTCCAGAACGGTCCCACAGCATAGATGCACGATGCGAGCTAAATGTGCGTACATCGCTGCTGCCTGAGCGCTCTTGTGGGAAGTCACCGCTAGGGCCCAGTGTTAACACGCTGTCAAACACGGTACCTGTATTTGTCGTAACTTTCGGTGTGTTTCATAAGCCCCTCAAAAATCCGAGCATATTATATATATATATATATATAATTGTTTTAGATTTTAGATTTTGGCAGGCAGTCTCGAGCTACAAAGGATGATGAGGTCCTTGTTGTTGTCATTAGAGTTAACATCAAAGGCTCTGAACACGGGAGCAACATCTATTGTCTACAAAAATAGCAGCACCAGCAGCCGCAACGACTGAGGGACAGAAAGCACACTAGAGATGCATGGTGTGCAAGGAGTCCCATTATAAGTCTTATCAATCGCCGCCCCCCCCCCCCCCCACACACACACACACCCCTGCCTGTCCTCTCCATGCCCCAAAGAGACTAGGGGCGGGCGGAGCAATTGTGCTGTAGGGGTTGGGGTTAAGGCCGCTGTTGATGATAAATAAATTAAATCAAAATATTAAATTAAATTAATTAAATTAAATTGATTTAATTTATTTATATTACCTTAGCACCATCAGTGCTTGCCCCCGGGTCCGCTGACGCCGGCTTACTGTTCAACCCAAAGGGTTCAGTAAACCCTCCTCCAATTGCCGTGGGTTTAGCCTGGGGGCTGCTAGAAGGAACCCCAAAGTACAGGGGGGTAAATTCAAAGGGGTAGAATTTCTGGGGCTCTTTGTCGCGGAATAGTGACCCCAGGATAATCGGGAACGGCCTGCATTCCAAGGCAGAGGTGTATAACACTGAATATGTGATGATATGCTAATGACTCACTCGGATATGCTATAGCAGAAAATGTTTCGGAGCCTGCAGTTGCAGCTGTCGCAGAAATAGCAAGCTGGGCAATTTTGTGATCTCACTCAAACCAAGAGATTCAAAGCACCTTTGAGGATAGTAAACATTATAAACTATTTGAATCAAAGCAGTCTGTCATGTTAGCAAGTGCAGTACCTTCACAATAGGTGGATGTTGCCAGGGCCCATCCCAATTAAATCACCACTTATGCCACTGCAAGCGTTTCGGTTTAAAGAAAGAAGAGCGTACAATACGAAGGGGCGCAAGTTGTGCATTTCCTTGGAAGTTCCACGTGTAAAGAACTGGTAAATTAATCATGCTTTGGTCACCCCGTTGGTGATGTACTATACCCTGGTACTAGGACCACCCTAAACCCTAAACCCTAGTTACCTGTCTGGTGTGGATGTAGCGACAGCAAAGGTTAGGTTTGGGTAGGTCTTAGCCACCCGCTCATGAACCCTACCCCTAGTGCCTAGGGCAGTGACACTGCTGGCTTGAGCCCCAACGCCAAAGGGGTCTAGGAATGCTTCTCCTACTGCGTCACTCCATAACCTAACTCGCTCGGCGTTAGAGGTAACTGTTAAGGCAAGGACAGAAGGGACTTTGTCAGTGTCCAAAGCAAGGAGGAGCAAGAGGCTAGCAGCAGCAGGAGCAACGATAGCAGAGCATGAGAAGCTTGTTCTTCCTCAACCATAAACCTAAACCCTAACCTAGGGAAGATGTTCTTCCTCAACCATAAACCTAAACCCTAACCTGGGGGAGATGTTCTTCCTCAACCATAAACCTTAACCCTAACCTGGGGGAGATGTTCTTCCTCAACCATAAACCTAAACCCTAACCTGGGGGAGATGTTCTTCCTCAACCATAAACCTTAACCCTAACCTGGGGGAGATGTTCTTCCTCAACCATAAACCTAAACCCTAACCTGGGGGAGATGTTCTTCCTCAACCATAAACCTAAACCCTAACCTGGGGGAGATGTTCTTCCTCAACCATAAACCTAAACCCTAACCTGGGGGAGATGTTCTTCCTCAACCATAAACCTTAACCCTAACCTGGGGGAGATGTTCTTCCTCAACCATAAACCTAAACCCTAACCTGGGGGAGATGTTCTTCCTCAACCATAAACCTTAACCCTAACCTGGGGGAGATGTTCTTCCTCAACCATAAACCTAAACCCTAACCTGGGGGAGATGTTCTTCCTCAACCATAAACCTTAACCCTAACCTGGGGGAGACGTTCTTCCTCAACCATAAACCTAAACCCTAACCTGGGGGAGATGTTCTTCCTCAACCATAAACCTAAACCCTAACCTGGGGGAGATGTTCTTCTTCAACCATAAACCTAAACCCTAACCTGGGGGAGATGTTCTTCCTCAACCATAAACCTAAACCCTAACCTGGGGGAGATGTTCTTCCTCAACCATAAACCTAAACCCTAACCTGGGGGAGATGTTCTTCCTCAACCATAAACCTAAACCCTAACCTGGGGGAGATGTTCTTCCTCAACCATAAACCTAAACCCTAACCTGGGGGAGATGTTCTTCCTCAACCATAAACCTAAACCCTAACCTGGGGGAGATGTTCTTCCTCAACCATAAACCTAAACCCTAACCTGGGGGAGATGTTCTTCCTCAACCATAAACCTAAACCCTAACCTGGGGGAGATGTTCTTCCTCAACCATACACCTAAACCCTAACCTGGAGGAGATGTTCTTCCTCAACCATAAACCTAAACCCTAACCTGGGGGAGATGTTCTTCCTCAACCATAAACCTAAACCCTAACCTGGGGGAGATGTTCTTCCTCAACCATAAACCTAAACCCTAACCTGGGGGAGATGTTCTTCCTCAACCATAAACCTAAACCCTAACCTGGGGGAGATGTTCTTCCTCAACCATAAACCTAAACCCTAACCTGGGGGAGATGTTCTTCCTCAACCATAAACCTAAACCCTAACCTGGGGGAGATGTTCTTCCTCAACCATAAACCTAAACCCTAACCTGGGGGAGATGTTCTTCCTCAACCATAAACCTAAACCCTAACCTGGGGGAGAAGGGACATATCAGCGTTTAGGCCAGCAGCAGGTGCAGCAGGAGCAAGAGGTTCACGGAAGCAGCACAAAACCCATAACCTAAACCAGAAATATTATGCCAAGGACAGCAGGAGGGGGATGGAGGGAAAAGGGAGATGTCAGCGTTCAGGACAACGGCAGCGGGAGCAGCTGGAGCAAGAGGTTCGCAGCAGCAATGGCAGCCGGAGGAAGAGGCAAGGAGCAGCAGCACCATGAGAAGGGCAAGATAGATTGGCCACTTCTCCATAATCATATTTTCGACCCTAACCTAAACTCGACCTACTGCATGCCCCCCCCACCCCCACTAGTCCATAGGTCACACCCACCCCGTTTAGCCCCCCCCACCACCCTAACTACTCCATACCCCCCCCCCCCCAGGTTTAGCCCTCTCTCCCCCCCCCCACTACCTAGTCCATACCCCCCCCCCCAGTTTAGCCCCCCTACTACCTAGTCCATACCCCCCCCCAAGGTTTAGCCCTCTCTCCCCCCCCCCCCTACTACCTAGTCCATACCCCCCCCCTCCCGTTTACCCCCCCCTCCTCCCGTGCACCCTCATAACTAGCTCCCCTACTCACATAGTTCCACAGGTATACTAGTCACTGCATCTCCCACAATGGTCCTTGTGCCATCAGCATACCTCCATAATACCCCCCCCCATTAGCCCTTTCTAACAAGCCCCCACCCCCCCTGGTTAAGCACTCCCGCTCCCTCAGTTACCCCCCCCCCCCACACCGGCGTCACCCCCTCCTCATAGAGTTCCACACGTATACTGGTCGGAGCATTTCCCACAATGACTCTTTCTTTAGGCATGCCTCAGCATACCCCCATATATACCCACCCCCATATATACCCACCCCCACCTCCACCCGTCCCCATGCCTGCCCACCCCCCCATAATCCCCCCTCCTCATATACTTCCACGGGTATACTGGTCAGTGCATCACCCACAATGGTCCCTTCAGAAATGGCCTTGGCATAGCTCCCATCCTGCATATTGTTAATAAAAACGAGGGAGGCACCCCTCTCCCCTTCCCCCCTCCTTAGTAGCCCATACCCCCAGCCCTTTACCCCTGGGCCCCCTCCATACCCCCACCCCCCCTACTCACATAGTTCCACATGGATTTTGTTCACTGCATGCCCCCCCCCCCAAAGTCCCAAGTCCATATAATCTACCCGTCAATCCCCCCCCCCTTCGGCACAATCATGCCCTCCCCCCTACTCACACAGTTCCATAGATGTACTGGTCAGTGCACCCCCCACAGTGGTCCACAAAGCCCCCCTCACCTGGGTTTAGCACTCCCCCCCCTCAATCCCCCCCCCCTATTCACATAACCCACCAGGTATACTGGTCAGTGCATCTCCCACAATGGTTCCTTCAGCAATGGCCTTCCCATACCCCCATAACACCCCCCTCCCCCCGTGTCGCCCCCCTCCACAATGGGCTCTTTAACAAGCCCTCCCCCGCCCCCTCAATTAGCCCCCCCCCCTACTCACACATTTCCACGGGTATACTAATCAGTGCATCCCCCACAATGGTCCCTTCAGCAATGGCCTTGCCATAACTTCCATCCTGCAGCTCATTTGAGGCTGCAAGGGTCAAGTTCTCTGGGGGAATGTAGGGAGAGAAGAACTGGGGAAAGGGGACCTGCAAAGCGATGGACAAGCAGGAAATATATTTCATCACCGGGGAAAGGCAAAATCGCCTATGCCGAAAGGTCACTGAACCCCATGCAGCACAAAACCCCTTGAGGCTGCTCACGATTTCTTGGTGGCGGGGGATTTGGCATTGCAGCTAGAGAAGCTTGCGTTGTCCTTGGTTGAAACCTTGGATTGGAGGGAATGATGAGTAAATCGGGACTGGTGCAGCACCCGCCACATGAATATGAGATTAACAGATTACCGATTGGCCCCATCACTGTGAGGCGCCCGAGAGGAGCCGACCTCGGCTCCATGGGCGACTAAACAAGAAACACTATCATCACCAGTTCGCTAGTGACCTATGGGTTGGGATTGCACGCCGTTGCTGCTGCTGCTGTTGCTGCTGCTGCTGCTGCTGCTGCTGCTGCTGCTGAAGTTGCATGCTAAGCTGTCTCCGTCGGCTGGGACTCTTCTATCCCAGAGAGCAAGGCTTGTCCTGCTAAGGCGCAGGATCAAAGGATCTTGAACAGCTCTTTGCACAAAGATTTGCTCTTACCTGAGTGTATGAAAAGGCCCCATTGAACCAGCTGCCGCCGGAGTTGCTCGCTAGATACTGTGCCTTCTTAACGTAGCCGAGCTGCATGCGCAACAACGTTAACATGTTTAGGCTACGCTTTTGATCAGTGGGAAATCGGGGGCCTGCTGCGGGAAGGTCACCTCATACATTGCACGGAGCCACCCATAGGCTAGCGTGGTCGCACGGTAGCCTCCTCCGCTAACTGCAATGCCAAAGCTGGGTTTCTTTGTCAACTCGGGCATGCCAAAGTCTCCCTCAGACTGTTCGGGGTACACGAAGTCTGGCCCATCTGTCCCAGTCCATACGTGCACCGCTGCTGGATCTGTAGGCTGAAACACAGCGTCTGCAGCTTCAGCATGATGAGACCATGTAAGGAACAGGAAGCCTACGCCAACGACTTTCGTAAACGGGCCCATCTTATGCTGCCGACGATCAACCTCGCATGCTTTCGAACTACGAGCTAAGCAAGCTTGCCTTACGCGCTCAGGACAATGTACTTTCTGAGACGAGCCCAGATGGTACATGTTGCTGACCAACAAGGGCAGGACGCGGGCACTGGGGTGGCGCGCTTGCGCACTACATGTGGCAATACAGTCACGTAAAGATACCCGGACTGTGCTATTCAGGCCAATCCCAGCTGCAAAAGCTGCCTGTGGTACCGTTGCGAAGGTACACCGCATGTAGCAACAATTTGTGAGCTTTGCCGTTCTCTCATGAGGCATCCAGGTTCTAAGCTAGTCGTGAGCTGCAAAAGGGTCGTGTGATTCGAAGCACGTCCACAAACTAAACCTGCCATCAATTAGTATCGTCGTCTCCCTAGTGCATACCATGCTTCAATCATTGTCACAGCTTGCCAGTGTCCTCTCGCAAAGTGCATTGCCATATGCTTATCCTCTCGGAAAGGTCAGACATTCCGTGATCTGTCAGCATGGTCCTTGAAATGGGCAGACGCACAACCAACTGAACTCCGACGCTCACGCTGCAGGTAGTAGGCACGTATTTATGCGCACAATCCTACAGTACAGCAACAGCAGGAGGCAAGACAGCGGAGGTGCCATTGCTCCATCACTCACACCCAAATATGAAATTCAGAGACGTTCATGCTAACTCTGCCACACCATGTAGGTCGGACGCCTGAATCATGTTGCTATTGCTGTACCAGACCTACGCAAAGCAGCAGAGCGCTACAGGCAGATCTTGGGAGCAAGAGTAAGCAGCTTCTTGGACCATTACTTTGCTTCTCCAGCTGCATGACAAATGTTGGCCTTTGCTTATGCAAATTTCTGTGTCAAGGGGTAACTGTCTCTAATACGGCACAACAGCAGAGGCATTGTTGCGTGGTTGGCAGCAGCACCCTACTTAAATTGCACGGCAGCTCATACTGTGCTTTCCTGAATCCAAACAAATGTTGCAAGGCCCTGCAATCTTCGCTGATACAACGAGCTATGTCTATCTTCTGATGGTTAGCTGCATGCCTTGTGGGGGAGACGGTTTTCTGCCGTGCATGGCCTTTGACATGCGCACCCGGGGGTTTATCATTGCCATTAATGTCTTTCAAAACACTTGTTTAAGGAGTCGTTTGCTTTTGATCTTTTTTAGCAGTAGTGATTTATCTTTGTGCACATTGAACACTGCAGTAAGAGTTGTACCTAACACAACAGATCCAGCAACTGGCTGGGGGGGCTTCTGCCTCTATCTAGTACATGGCTGCTTGCAGAACTACCACATAACAATGACACAGGATACAGGAATCGTGCCACACATTTTTGATGGGGAATGATATCAAGAACCATATCATTTAATGAAGTCTTAACAAAACAAACAAACCAATTTTAGCGTCCGGGTCCAAGACCGGAAGTCGAAACGACTCATCGGACGGCCTTGCGGCGACGGTGTTGCCCAGTTGATCAGACCGTTAGCCCATCGAACAGACGAATCCATTCTCAAGACCACGCGGATACCTGTAACCTTTTTCTCAGAGGCCCCGGCTAAGGGTGCTATTGCAAGGCTATAATGCATCATTAGTTGGCAAAAAGGTGACATTCTTGGTATCCAAACAATAACCCTCTTTTTGTCACATCACTCTCCCCTGCTTTGCTTACCTGTACCCAATCTCTGAATAATACAATTGCTCGTCTGTGGCTCACAGGTGTCTGAACCCCAGCCAGTTCCAGAGCATGGGGTAACTGTCATCTTTGTGGAGCTCCCCAACACTAAGATTGAGCTCCTACATCCCCTGGGTGAGAAGTCCCCCATCCAGAATTTCCTTGACCGCAACCCCTCAGGGGGCATCCACCACTTATGCCTAGAAGTAGGAGATGTGAAGAAGAGCCTGTCAGCCCTAAACCCTCACATGAGAGTGCTGAACCCTGAACCTAAAATCGGAGCACATGGGAACCCGGTGAGTAGGTAACTAGGTGTCTTCATCTAGATTGTTAATATCACTTGTTAGACATACTGTGATTGTACATATGTGAAGGTTTTCACGGAGCATTACTTTGCTAGCCAGGGAGGGACCTTGGCCCTATTTGGTGGCTCATTGCTGTGCCTGCCTGCTAGGAAGCATGTAATATATGGGTGATGTACATTTACCAACAGGAAAGCAGCATGGTGCCAAGAATCATAAGACTGCTTCAATGTGCCCTGTTAGCCTGGCAGGGGGTGGGCATAGTTTGGGGGGGGGGGGGGCTGTGCGTGCCCTGTTAGCCTGGCAGGGGGTGGGCAGTTGTGCTGAATGACCGACACATAGGATGCACCTCATCATAATGAGTGACAAGCATGTAACCCTAGCTGCCTGCACATTCAATGTCAACTGCCAGATATAGCACAGCTGACACTGATACACACAGGCTGGAGATAATGGTTCTGCAATAGTTCCCGGGGGGGGGGGGGGCTGTGCCTGTGGTCAAAGACAGGTCAAATGGAAAGTGGGGACATGGGGTTTTGTCCCCGGTGTGTCTGGTTGTTTCGTCCTAGCTGCCTTGGTGCAGCCACACCTTTTCGTCTTTGTTTGTTTGCTTGTTGAGAAGATTAGTTATTCTGAACTAGAGTGTTGCGATGCATGACGCAAAAGCCTTGTGCCCACAAGCAGTACTGCCGTTTACATGGCTTGAGGTGCGGGGCCTATGGCACTTTTTGCTATGGCATGTCATGAAATGTAGTAATAATAGAGGCTGGCGACATTCCTGACATAAGGAAAGCGCTTCCCAAGCACCAAGAAACCTGGCACGGATATTATGTCTGCATGCTGGGACTGCACTCGTGCCCCTGGATCTTCCTGCCGTTTGACTTACTCTTTATTCGCTGAAATGTTGTTGAAAGCAGTTAGGTCGTTCACTGAGCTGCCATCTTGGTCATCCTGTGTTTGCACTGGTCCAAGTGCTTCTGGCTGTGCACAGAGCCACATACAGGCTAGCTGGCGAGATACCGTGCAAGACTAATACCTGCAGGGGGCAACTGACCTGCTACATTTCATTATTAAATCCTGTGAGATTTCTTACCGTGGCCTTTCTTCAGCCATCCTGCCATGCTGGCTGCAGCTAGTCATGCTAGCCTACTTTGCTGCAGATGGCCTTTAGGTCCGGTACTGTTGCATCGAATATGCTGAGGCACAAGACCTTGCTTAAACCATCAACTTCTGCCATTATGCCAAGTTTAAGTCAAGCATGTAGTTATTTCTGCATCCTTGCGGCGCGATTATGTCCCCATGCAATGTGGAACCTGCACATCTGCTATTAGTAGAAATATGATAATCATCTGAATCAAGGTGGCACCATCGGCATCAGCATGTGTTGTCTCCATATCTAGTCTCAATCAATCAATACGCAAGACCAGCTATGCCAATGGCCAAACAAACCTAGGCCATAAACACAAGGCCCCTTGCTCCATTTCTGGTCTGCAGGTTGTTTTTTTGCATCCCAAAGACAATGATGGCGTCCTAATGGAGCTGGAAGAAGTGAAGGGCACCAAAACAGCCATGTGACTGTGGGGTGCTTACTAATGGCTTAGCTGGTGGACCCTATGTCTTGGGTAAATGAGTACAAGATGGGTAATAGCGTAGGAGTTGGGTGATTGAGTGCAAGATGGGTTTTAACGTAGGAGTTGCATGTTGTTATCATGCATCGTGGCACCCAGTGCTGTCCACGGCCCGATGCATGGGCAAGCCAGAAGGCGTGGAAGAGAAGAAGAAGATGTATGCCAAGCTGATTGTGCGACTGATGCAGGGGGGCAGAACGTCAGCCGCAGTCCAGCCTGTGTCAGCTAAGGGAGAGCCAACTCAGTACACGCAGGCTGGGATGTATAGCCAAAGGTTGAAGGCAAATGTGAAGGGTGAGGCTCTGAACTGAAGTAAGTGAAGTATGGACAGCTCAGAGTGGGGGATGGAGAAGGTTGGGGACTGAGGTGGAGATTGGGTCTGATTATGTAGGCATTCTGCTGTCCTCCATATGGCAAAGCCAAATGTGTGCAGAACCGGTTCCTGCACTATGCTGTGGGTGCAGCGGGGCTGCGTTGCCCTTCGTTGAAGAGCAGGACGACCTCCAATTGACACACTGCATTGTGGGCGATGCACACCAAGTGCACATTTGCAAAGCTGACCACTGCACGTCTGTAGTGTGAATGGGACGTTGTGCTTGCTGGGAAGGGGATGTGTGACTTGACAGTGGGCATACAAGGACACTTCCTGTTCTAACTTAGAAAAACTAAACATACAAGGACATCCTATCCCTTGGGGCGCACGGATCGATGGCAGCACATTCATCAGCAGGCTTTGTAGATAGCCATGCTTGCGCTACATAGTCTGCCCGCGTATCATGAGCAAGGCACTGCATTGATGCCAAACTCCTCTCCCGTTTGGGGGCACTACTCTTCGCACCCCTGCCAAAAGTGAGTGCAGAGTCAAGTGGCCGAGTTCCGGAAGGCTTGTCCAGAACGACAAGCTTGGCCTTAGGGTCTGTATGGGGTCGTGGCCTGCTAGGTGTCGATGGCACTCAATTCATAGGTCAGCTGTGTCTCGGTTTGCGGGACACAGTCCAGCCTCAACCCAAGGCACAGTTGATTAATCTGCTGCATAATTTGTCTGACAAAGAGTGTAACAGCGACCCAGCTTACTGTCTGTCCGAGTGGCGCTATCTAAATCTCCTACTGCTGTGACCCAGAGACAGCTGCCGCTGATTGCCATGGCCCCAGGTCGAAACGATCCTTGTCCCTGTGGCTCTAAAAAGAAGTACAAAAGATGTTGTGGTCTCACTGGACAACCCTCTGGGTCACGCACAGTTAGGCAAATTGATACCACAGCAGCGGCGAAGAGGGCCTTGCTCGAGGGGGAGCAGCAGGTCATCGTAAACGAACTGCTCTCCGGAGGAACGTACGTCGATCCGCGTGGGGTCGTAGGCGTGACATCAGATGGGTTCAAAGTGGCCAGCGATGACTATAGCGAACGACTCAGGCGGCAGGAGCGTGGTGTCAAAGTGCTGAGTAAGACAGAGGACGTCGAAGCCATCATGCTCATCCATGCAGCAGAGCAAGGGGATGTCGAACGTGTCCAGCACTGGCTACAGAAGGGAGTCCCGGTAGGTGCACGTCCGGGATCGTATGCGGTGATCACGCAAGCTTGCATTAGGTGCATGGTTTAAAGAGCTTAGTACTAGCTTAGCGCTTGGTACTTGGCAGTTTTCCTACTCTTTGCTTATGTGCTGTACTCCAACATTCTTCTCTACTGCATCGCATAGTGAGCAAATGTATTCTGACGTCTTACACGCCCTGGATTGTCCCATCTTGCAAACAGCTCACACTGGCATGCCAGCACCAGCAGGGCAGCCACCTACAGATCTTGTTTTGGAAAAGGCAATGCAATCTACATCATTAGGAGGGCTGAGCCTCTTTTGCCCTTGGATCTACCCCTCTCTTGTTTTGTAGTAACATAGTGGCAGGATCTGAAGCTATATCCATGAAGCTGAGTACGCCAGAGGTTATAAAACCAACCAAGGTTAGGTTTTAAGACCTCTGATTAAGCTCATATTTGTCATACGGTATTAGAACTTTCGGCAGTGACGATGCTTCGGTACAGAGCAAGCTATCCTCTTACGTCATGCAGCTGTCTCGCCTTGGCGTTGGAGCCTGTGGTGTTGCTGAAAGCAGGATACCGGGTAGTGGATGTCGTAATGTTACGAAGGACTGGCAGTTGATATGGTCCGGGCTGCCAGAGGGTCAGCCACGGAAACATGGGGTGGGCCTGTTTCTTAACTCGAAGTGGTCCCGTTGCCTAATCGACTGGTCTGCTGTCAGTGAGCGAATCCTGGTAGTCCGTGTGAGAATCAGCAGTGGGATAAACGCCTCAATCGTGGTAGCATATTCGCCGACTGATACCGAGTCCACCCCTGAGGAGGTCAAGGAAGCTTTCTACCTGCAGTTGGAAGCTATCTTGGCAGCGCTGCCTTCCAGGGACATGCTAGTCCTTCTGGGTGACTTCAACGCCCAGGTTGGCACTGATCCAGAACCGTATGGGGGTGTTATGGGGCCTCATGGCTTTGGGAAGCAGCAGCCTTCAGGGAATGGTGAGCGACTCTTGCAGCTGGCTGGTGCCTTGAACCTTCGTTTAGCCAACACCTTCTTCAAGCACAGCAATTACCGGACTGCTACTCACAAGATGGTTAATAGAAACAAGCAGGATGTGCTCAGGGTCATCGATTACATAGCTGTCTCCAAGCGGTTCATGTCAAGTGTGACAGACTGCAGGGTCTTTCGCAGCTTTGATACAGGTGGCTCTGATCATAGAATGCTGGTGCTTACGATGCGCCTCCGCTTGTCAGTGGCCAAGCAGCACAGTGCGAAGGGACAGCCAGCACGGCCCTATGACTGCAGCCGGCTGCAGGAATCTGCAGCAACTCAGCAGTGCTTTGAGCTGGCAATGTCTAACCAGTTCAGCCGTCTGGTAGGGGCTCAGTTGCAGAGCGCACAAGACGAATGGACACAGCTAACAGCGGCAGCCAGCCAAGCAGCCCATAAGGCTGGTCTAAACCTCAAGCCTCAGCAGCGGCGCCGAGATTTCGCTATATCCGATGCGACCTTGCAGAAGATTGAGCGGAAACATGCAGCACATGCAGCGGTGCTGTCCTCTCCTAATGATGCTACCAGGGCAGATTACAGGGAGGCCAATAATGCTGCTAGGCGAGCGGTTAAGAAGGATCAGGAGCGGTACTTCAAGCAGCAAGCGCTGTTTGCGGAACATGCTCTAAAAGCTGGTAATCTAGCCGTGTTCCACAAGCATGTCCAGCGGATCTTCAAGGAGCAGCAGGGCAGTAGCTCTGCTGCTCCTACAGCTGTGCTAGGGGGTGCTGATGGCAAGCAGCTGTTCCAAAGCAGGGAGGAGGTGGTGAAGTGCTTTGCTGAGCACTTTGCTGATGTCCTCAACTGCCCTGCCAAGCTCGACCAGCAAATGCAGCAGACCATTGAGGAGTTAGTGCAGAAGATGGAGGCAGGGCAAGGTGCAAACCAGCAGAGTGAAGCAGCAGCTCAGCCACCTACTGTGCAGGAGGTTGAAGAAGCTGTCTTTGCCTGTCGTAATGGGGCAGCTCCTGGGGTTGATGGTATCGCAGCGCCTATGCTAAAGCTCAGTGGGACCATGCTGAAATGGTTGCACAGGGTCATTGTGGCGGTGTGGGAGTCAGGGAAAGCGCCAGTGGAGTGGAAACGTGCACTGTTGGTGGCACTGTATAAAGGCAAAGGAGAGCGCAAAGTGAGAGATAGCTATAGGGGGATAAGCTTGCTAAGTATACCGGGGAAGGTGTATGTCTTGGTCATTTTGGCTAAGATCAGTTCTCATATCGATGCACAACTGCTTGATAACCAGTCTGCTTTTAGGAAGGGGAGGGGCCTCACTGATGCTCTGTTCACCATACGCCAGGTCATCTCTAAGTCTGTAGCATTCGATCAGCCTCTATTCATGGCTTTTGTGGATTTGCGTAAGGCATATGATTCTGTACCGCGAGACACGCTATGGCGCATCCTGCATGTGTACGGGGTACACACAAAGCTGATAGAGTTGCTGATGGACTTGCATACTGGCACACAGGCTGCTGTTAGGATGGGTGGTGTGGTGTCTGAGTGGTTTGATGTGCATGGCGGGGTGCGGCAGGGATGTGTCATTGCTCCCTTGCTGTTCAACATCTACATGGACTTTGTGGTTCGGCAGGCAATGGCTCAGATGCCGGAGGGATGTGGGGTGAAGCTAGCCTATCATGCAGATGGGAAACTTGAGCGTGATGGGTGTGGTAGTGGTGGGTGTGTGGAGCTGTTGTCTGTTCTGCTGTATGCAGATGATATGGTGTTGCTAAGTCCCAGCAGGGAGGAGTTGGTGGTCATGCTGCAGGTGATGGACAAGGTTGCTGCTAGTCTTGGGTTGCGCATCAATGCAAGCAAGACTGAGATCCTGTCCATTGACAAGGATTGGAAGGAGGGGGATGTGCCAGTGCAGCAAGGACCAGAGGTGGTTATCAGTGAGGGTGTGGTAAAAGAGGTGTCACAGTTCAAGTACTTGGGAAGTGTGCTTGTGACTGATGGCAGGTTGGATGTGGAGTTGAATATCAGGAGGGGTAAGGCTGTGGGGAGGTTTAAGCAGTTTGAAAAGATGTGGGGTACCAAGCATCTGTCATTGGCTACGAAGGTGAAGTGTTACAAGGCATATGTGTTGCCAATTCTGCTGTTCGGGAGTGAGTGTTGGTCCCTGACCAAAGTGCAATCGCAAAAGCTTGAGCGGGTGCACTCTAGCTGCCTTAGGAGCATCCTGGGGGTCAGGCTGTCAGATCGGCACACCAATGAGCATATCAGGAAATCATGTGGGGTAGCCACCTTGTCAGCATACATCACAGCAAATAGGCTGAGGTGGCTGGGGCATGTGGGCCGCATGGAGGAGGGCAGGTTGCCGCATATTGCGTTGTTCTCTTCATTACATGGTGACATGACGAGGCCAGTGGGTAGGCCTCGCCATACCTGGGAGAAATGCGTGTGTGCAGATCTGAAGGTGCTTGGTCAAGATGAGGGGAGCTGGGAGGCTTCATGTCAGATTAAGAGTGCTTGGAGGAAGAGGTTGTGGGATCTTACGCACCCTTGGGAAAGCCAACGGTTAGTGAGGTGTAGAAGGCGCACTAAGCAAGCTATTGATAAGCATGTGGAGCGCTATGTGGTGCCTTTCAGTGGCTGGGAGGATGGTGGTTCACCAGTACCTAGGTGGTGGGAGCCACCTCCAGCCCCTACTAGGGTGGTGCTTGATCCTGCTGCCTCCCCGCCACCCATGTGTGATGGAAGTGGAGCAGGTTTTGGGTTTTAGTGGTGGTGTTTGTTTCCCCTTGGTGTGCACGCCGTTGCATCTAGCCTCAGCTTGTGTGTGGCAAATCCACCATCGGTTGTGTGGCTTCGTGATTGTGATCAGGAGCCTTGTGTTTGTGGCCTAGGTTTGTTTGGCCATTGGCATTGCTGGTCTTGCGTTTTGATTGATTGATTGATTGTCATACGGTATGCAGGTGGATGCCCGCAATCCCAACGGTGCAACTCCTCTCCTGCGGGCCTGCTGGAAGGGACACTTAGACGTTGCCCGCCTCCTCCTTCAAAAGGGTGCAGACCCAGCCGCTACCCTCAACGACGGGGGCACCACTCTAATCTGCGCTGCTGCCAACCATCACCACGAACTACTCACAATGCTCTCTGCGCTGCCGGGGGTAGATCTTTGTGCTGCCAACGAAGACGGCTGGACAGCTCTAAAGTATCTGCAACAGCCGATGCTAGATCCGGTAGGATTGCGGATTATACTAGCGGCCATGGAGAGAAGGGGTGTGTTGGAAGCCGTGTTAACGCAGCAGCTCGGGTTTCCGGACGATGTGGCAGCGGGTGTGGGGCCGGAGGGGAAGCAGCAGCGGTTAAGGGCAGTTCTCAGGGATGTGGATGGTTCCTCCATCATTGAGGGAGCATCATCACCACCAGCAGCAGCAGCAGCAGGAGCCTTGTCGACAGCAGAAGCACCAGCAGCAGCAGGAGGAGGAAGAGGAGGGATCAGCATGGCAGATCTACTGCCGCTCCCTTTGAAGGAGCAGCTATGGAAACTAAGTCAACGGGGGAGAGGAGCTGAAGCTGCTAAGGGTGTGCCTTGGTGCAGTCTAGGCAAAGTAGTCCTGCACGTCTCCAACCCACTGCTACCAGCACCTCCATCGCAGCGAGGAGGGGGAAGGAGGGGCAGTTCCCGGAGCTCTCCTAATGCTGGCTCCACTCCTGCCTCACATCGCGTTGGAAAAGCGCCAAGCAGCAGCAGCAGCAGTAGCAGTATTGCTATAGGCAGTGACGTTGACTATTACTGCTTCCATGTAGCTCGCTTTTCTACTATTAGTAAGCAGCTAGCAGCTAAGCTCGGTCTGCCTGTGTTGTCCAAGCTGATGATCATGTCAGGGGAATCATATGGGCATCTGAAGGACCCGTTAGACAATGCCGCAACAGGTGAGGGCGGGATGGAGCAGCCGGTAGTGCTTGCACGGTTCACGCTAGGCGGCAGGCATTGGCTCTCGGTCTGCACTGTCCTTGCGGAGCACAGTAAACCCACGGGGGATTGCTTCAGCATGCCGAACTTCTTAGGCGTGCCGGATTTAGAGATGCTGCTAGATGCGCAGTGGCTGCTGCCGCCGAGTAGTGCACACACCAGAGGGGAGGAGCTCGACCTGGCAGCTTACTTCGGTCCCCAAAGGCTCACTGGTTTCGACCATGACTACATCGTGAAGCGGCCGTTAGACTTGCATGCGATTAAAGCTGTGCTTACGGAAGGAAGCAAGGGGGCGCTCCTGCTTCGGCTGTACATAGATTTAGTGCCTTTTAGTGAGCGGGCGGCGCGGACCATGGGGTTGGAAACCCCGCGGATGCGGATCGATCCGTCATGGTCGGGGCCGTGCTTGTGCTCGCGGGAGTTTGCGGAGGATGCGGCACGTAATATGGCGGGGATGCAGCTGCTGCGGGAGGATGAACTAGCTGCAATGTCATCAGGCCCTGCTGATGATGGTGATGGTTCAAGTGACGATGACGGCGATGGAGTGACGGCTGATGAGAGAGAGCGGGGGCAAGATGCTGCTTACAGGCTGCGCTGGAAGGCTGCTATATTATTACATTTCATGATATGCCATAGCAATAAGTGCCATAGGCCCCGCACCTCAAGCTGTCACAAAGAGCAGCGAGGTGGAACAGAATACGGGTAAACTTCGACATGTATGACAATATATGCATGCCTAAACATGAGGTCCAGCAGCTAGGTCAAAATCACCCAAAACCTCCACTGCCCCAATGGGGGTAAGAGCCTCCCTCCTACTTGAGAAAGCAAGGAGGGCTTGTAAGCCCGGGTGCAAGCAATAGTTGGTAACAAACCCCATTGGTTGGACCTCACGCTGCTATACTGCCCTTTGTTTGGCAGGTGTATATTAACACACCTGCTAGGCTGGCAGAGTGTTGTAGCAGGTGCAGGAGGACTTGTGCTGCGTGTGGAGCAGTGCGGGGCAGCAGCAGCAGCAGCAGCGCTGGCACGGGCAACTGCGATAACAGTTGGGGCAGCAGCAGTGCTGGCACGGGCAACTGCAGTAGCAGCAGCAGCGGTGGCACTTGTGGTAGCAGCATTACCGCCACTGCTGCACATGGTAGCGTTAAGCTTCAGACATGCTCTGGGTGTCATGTGATCTCATATTGCAGCAGCACGTGTCAGAAGGCACACTGGAGGTATCACAAGGAGCTGTGCCAGAGGATACAAAAGGCAAGGAAGCAAGGGTGATTGCTGCAGTTGCTCACCAGTGAGCACATGCATGTCATTGGGTGCGGTCAGCGCTTGTGATCAGTGGTGATTTTCCCATGGGCCTCAAATTTGGCCTGGTGGCTAGTGCTGGGAGGGGTTTCAATTCCCCAACTTGTATTGTGTTGTATCGTGGTCAGCAGTTGCATGCAGTTTACATATGCCGTACCAGGATAAACCAGGGGCTACAAAGTTGTGATGTGATATTTTCTCAAAGCTGTGTTCTGACATATGAAATGGCCAGAGGTCGTGCACTTCCGGGTCTGCCTACTCGCTAAATAGCACATTTGACTATGCCAGCAGAACGCCGCCTGCAGTATCAGCTCCAACATGAACTATTCCAATTTTCCCCGCTGGTAGTACAGACAGTAATGTGGCTGCCGGAAAGACTTGAGGGTGGTTGATTGGTGGTGGTGGTCTCCTCTTTTATGTTTAGGAGCTGTTGTTTCGACCCTGTCAACACTGGTGTGTGCATTTGACTCAGCAGCTCCCTTGTGTAGGCTGGTTGCTGCACCTTAAATGTGTGTTGCTTTGTTTCTTTGCTCATGCACTGCCATGGAGGCAGTGCCAAAGTAAGTGCGGCACATGCGTTGGCGCTAGTGTGTGCAAGTTATGACAGTTCAATATTATTGGCCTCGTTCCCTCCTGAGGTGGACTCAATCTGCTGTTGCCTGTTGCTCTGTATCCTGACATTCCGCATGCAGTGTGGCTTTTAACTAAGGGGGCACGGCACTTTTAGATGCCGTTGTCAAACTCGACAGGCACATGCATGCAAACCCTAAGGACTGTCAAATGACTACTTTGATGATCCTGCAGCTGAAGCGGCTTCATGACCCTGAGCAACGCATTGAACTGCCTGGCTTGTTGTTGATGACTGGGTCAACTGGTCAGCACACGGCAAGTCGAAATGGGCTGGCCTGACAGACATTGCCCTAGCAAGGGATCTAGGGTGGGCTGGTGGCAGCCATTGTGCGAGTCTGTGACAGCAGTTTGAGTATCACAGTTGGAGCCTAACTTAGTAACCAACCAAAAAGACCCAATGGCAAGCAAAGCCCACTCATCACCCGCCCCCTCCGACCAAGCCCAAATTGGTGGACATTAGATCTGATATGGGGGGCCAAGGTCCGCTTTCAAAAAAAAAACTGGTCACTTCCTGGCGGATCCGCACATCTTCGCTCACCATCCGCCAGTACAGTGATTTTTTGTCGTTCGCAGTTGGTCGCCACGCCTTGCACGGAAGTATATCATAGCTAGATAAGACTTCGTGCACCGGCTGAAGACAAATCCGCTTGCTCTTCTTTTCCGGAAACCGATGCACCCGATGCGCGGGCCTGGTCAACGCGCCAGGCTGCGCTGTTTAGGGCCGGGGAAGGGTGTGCCCTTATTCTTTGAACATTATAATAAGGATCGACGAGTTTTGGACAGTCTGGTTGAGGCGCAATGTCCGTATTGCCGGTATTGCTCGTATTGCGCCTAGTCACTTTCTACATACGTAAAGTGACAGTTTTTTTTTTGCAAAAGGCCCTTGGCCCCCCATATCAGATCTAATGGGAGATCTCGACACCTGTCAAAGCTCCACAATGTGACCCATCCGACTCAACCTGAGGGATTTGAATATCAGGACCATGATTGCAACATCCGCAAATTACTTGAATACGGGATCACGGCCAATTGGCCTCATCACTGTGCAACTCTGTGGGGCGCCCGAGATACACTGACAACACAGTGTCTACACAGCTCTTGCATGCAGCGTGCACTGACTATTCAGCACAACTCAGCATGCAGCATGTAATGCGTATGGTATTATCAGCACAATGAGTAGGTGATCAAAAGGCAGCCACCAGCCCCCGCCCTAGTCAAGTGTTGTGACTAAGCCATTCAACCGACCCAGTAAGGAGGCTGGCTGCCTGCTGCATGGCATCCGCTTTTGAGGACTACATCCAAGCATACAAGCCTGCCCCTTCCAACCACTGTGCTAACCCCGGCATATGCTCCAGTAGTAGGGGTATGAGCAGGCACCGATGACCAGTTGCTTTACCTTTGCTGCCTAGCATCCAAACACATAGTCGTTCCTGTCAGTCCCAGCACACAGTCTCTCTAAGCAACCCTTCTTAAGAGGGCCAATGCACAATCCACATACATGGCACCATCCAGCCATGCTCCTTGCCCGAACCATGGGGCCAAATTCTACTGGCAGCATATCAACTGCTACAAAAGCACCTACCAGAAATATCCCCGCAAGACCTTGCAGCCACGACTGTACTGTGACATCTTGGCTGTGAGAAGAACATATCGAATGGTAGCTGTAACTAATGTATCTTCAACGGATGGGTGAGTGAGTGCCAAAGAGTGCATCCCATGCCCTCCAAATCCAAATATTGGTGATCACCATATTGTCCACTATGTCACGTCAGCCCTGCATTGTGCAAGTCTAATGTTTTGGTCTCCCTATGCTAGGGAAGCCACACTGAAAGCCATCACTTCTGCTGCACCCAGCTGATACTTCAAGCCACCCAAACATCATGCACGGCACTTCATGATGTCTGCAGTGTCATACACATTTGATCAAAGAACCCAGCATGCTGGTCAAGAGTAAATGATGGAGTTAGCCATGGCGGACACTGTGCAGCTCCACCACCAGGAAAAGGACCTCACAGGCCCGACTCGACAGACCCACCACTTGTTAAGAAGGGACAGATACAAACTGGTAGGAGACCCGACCAGCCTACCTGACTAGGCAGGTACGTAGTAACAGTGGACGCTCCCTTGCTGCATAAGCAAAAGCTAATTCTCCAGTAGCTGCAATCAGCTTTACACACCCAACACAAGCCCTCTTACCCCTTCTTCTGCACTTGGCCCAGAACCAACCCACTTCCAGGCAAAAATCAAACCACATCAGCATTGTGCTTTGAGGTTTGCATGAGAATGGGTGTGTTTTGGGCCAAGTGCAGGTTTCTGCTACCTGCTATCCCAAAGCATATCCTGCTCCGGCCCGGAGGGCTGTGCAGTGGTCTCTCTTAACAAAGCATATCTTGCTCCTTCCAAAGCAACATCTCCTACAATATCTCCGTCACATCCTGCACCCAGCAGCTATCAGACAGCAGATCCTGTGCTTGCTGCACCATATCATAAAATGTAAGCGTCTCACAACCCCAGAGTTATGGCCACAGAACTGATGTAACATTAATCAAATTCTACGAGCATTTCCATGCTGCATCAAAGAGTACCTGTACATGTAACCAATGCCTGGCCCTGTCACATCGCTCCATACTGGCAGTCGCCTATCAGCTTACCAGATTACCATATGGCCCCATCAAAGTGGGGCGCTGGTGGGGGCAGCGCCACCCACAAGGAGCCAACTCAGGCTCCAAAGGCATACTCAAATTAAAGCTCCTGTCAAAAAGTCTCAGAGTGGCTGCCACCCAGCCTCCCTTGATCCCTTGCTAGCCAATGTATGTCAGGCCAGCTTACGATCTTTGCTCATGAAGAGCAGGGAGAGAGGTACAAAGCATTGAGGTACAAAAGTGTTAATGCCTTGGCCTGCGACATCAAATTACTCATGAGTAGCCTGGGTAAACGCACCACACGAACCCTCTACATCAGCACTCGCTCAAGAAGGCGCTTCAGTGTTGCAATACCACTGCCAGTACAGAGCCTCTCCCAGTACCCTACAGCTCCCAACAAATTTCAGCCCCTCACTCACCAGCTAAGCACTCCTGCAATGCCTCTGTATGTCCAACTCTAGCCAACGCCCACGCCTCGTGCAATCAATCAATCAATCAAAACGCAAGACCAGCAATGCCAATGGCCAAACAAACCTAGGCCACAAACACAAGGCTCCTGATCACAATCACGAAGCCACACAACCGATGGTGGATTTGCCACACACAAGCTGAGGCTAGATGCAACGGCGTGCACACCAAGGGGAAACAAACACCACCACTAAAACCCAAAACCTGCTCCACTTCCATCACACATGGGTGGCGGGGAGGCAGCAGGATCAAGCACCACCCTAGTAGGGGCTGGAGGTGGCTCCCACCACCTAGGTACTGGTGAACCACCATCCTCCCAGCCACTGAAAGGCACCACATAGCGCTCCACATGCTTATCAATAGCTTGCTTAGTGCGCCTTCTACACCTCACTAACCGTTGGCTTTCCCAAGGGTGCGTAAGATCCCACAACCTCTTCCTCCAAGCACTCTTAATCTGACATGAAGCCTCCCAGCTCCCCTCATCTTGACCAAGCACCTTCAGATCTGCACACACGCATTTCTCCCAGGTATGGCGAGGCCTACCCACTGGCCTCGTCATGTCACCATGTAATGAAGAGAACAACGCAATATGCGGCAACCTGCCCTCCTCCATGCGGCCCACATGCCCCAGCCACCTCAGCCTATTTGCTGTGATGTATGCTGACAAGGTGGCTACCCCACATGATTTCCTGATATGCTCATTGGTGTGCCGATCTGACAGCCTGACCCCCAGGATGCTCCTAAGGCAGCTAGAGTGCACCCGCTCAAGCTTTTGCGATTGCACTTTGGTCAGGGACCAACACTCACTCCCGAACAGCAGAATTGGCAACACATATGCCTTGTAACACTTCACCTTCGTAGCCAATGACAGATGCTTGGTACCCCACATCTTTTCAAACTGCTTAAACCTCCCCACAGCCTTACCCCTCCTGATATTCAACTCCACATCCAACCTGCCATCAGTCACAAGCACACTTCCCAAGTACTTGAACTGTGACACCTCTTTTACCACACCCTCACTGATAACCACCTCTGGTCCTTGCTGCACTGGCACATCCCCCTCCTTCCAATCCTTGTCAATGGACAGGATCTCAGTCTTGCTTGCATTGATGCGCAACCCAAGACTAGCAGCAACCTTGTCCATCACCTGCAGCATGACCACCAACTCCTCCCTGCTGGGACTTAGCAACACCATATCATCTGCATACAGCAGAACAGACAACAGCTCCACACACCCACCACTACCACACCCATCACGCTCAAGTTTCCCATCTGCATGATAGGCTAGCTTCACCCCACATCCCTCCGGCATCTGAGCCATTGCCTGCCGAACCACAAAGTCCATGTAGATGTTGAACAGCAAGGGAGCAATGACACATCCCTGCCGCACCCCGCCATGCACATCAAACCACTCAGACACCACACCACCCATCCTAACAGCAGCCTGTGTGCCAGTATGCAAGTCCATCAGCAACTCTATCAGCTTTGTGTGTACCCCGTACACATGCAGGATGCGCCATAGCGTGTCTCGCGGTACAGAATCATATGCCTTACGCAAATCCACAAAAGCCATGAATAGAGGCTGATCGAATGCTACAGACTTAGAGATGACCTGGCGTATGGTGAACAGAGCATCAGTGAGGCCCCTCCCCTTCCTAAAAGCAGACTGGTTATCAAGCAGTTGTGCATCGATATGAGAACTGATCTTAGCCAAAATGACCAAGACATACACCTTCCCCGGTATACTTAGCAAGCTTATCCCCCTATAGCTATCTCTCACTTTGCGCTCTCCTTTGCCTTTATACAGTGCCACCAACAGTGCACGTTTCCACTCCACTGGCGCTTTCCCTGACTCCCACACCGCCACAATGACCCTGTGCAACCATTTCAGCATGGTCCCACTGAGCTTTAGCATAGGCGCTGCGATACCATCAACCCCAGGAGCTGCCCCATTACGACAGGCAAAGACAGCTTCTTCAACCTCCTGCACAGTAGGTGGCTGAGCTGCTGCTTCACTCTGCTGGTTTGCACCTTGCCCTGCCTCCATCTTCTGCACTAACTCCTCAATGGTCTGCTGCATTTGCTGGTCGAGCTTGGCAGGGCAGTTGAGGACATCAGCAAAGTGCTCAGCAAAGCACTTCACCACCTCCTCCCTGCTTTGGAACAGCTGCTTGCCATCAGCACCCCCTAGCACAGCTGTAGGAGCAGCAGAGCTACTGCCCTGCTGCTCCTTGAAGATCCGCTGGACATGCTTGTGGAACACGGCTAGATTACCAGCTTTTAGAGCATGTTCCGCAAACAGCGCTTGCTGCTTGAAGTACCGCTCCTGATCCTTCTTAACCGCTCGCCTAGCAGCATTATTGGCCTCCCTGTAATCTGCCCTGGTAGCATCATTAGGAGAGGACAGCACCGCTGCATGTGCTGCATGTTTCCGCTCAATCTTCTGCAAGGTCGCATCGGATATAGCGAAATCTCGGCGCCGCTGCTGAGGCTTGAGGTTTAGACCAGCCTTATGGGCTGCTTGGCTGGCTGCCGCTGTTAGCTGTGTCCATTCGTCTTGTGCGCTCTGCAACTGAGCCCCTACCAGACGGCTGAACTGGTTAGACATTGCCAGCTCAAAGCACTGCTGAGTTGCTGCAGATTCTTGAAGCCGGCTGCAGTCATAGGGCCGTGCTGGCTGTCCCTTCGCACTGTGCTGCTTGGCCACTGACAAGCGGAGGCGCATCGTAAGCACCAGCATTCTATGATCAGAGCCACCTGTATCAAAGCTGCGAAAGACCCTGCAGTCTGTCACACTTGACATGAACCGCTTGGAGACAGCTATGTAATCGATGACCCTGAGCACATCCTGCTTGTTTCTATTAACCATCTTGTGAGTAGCAGTCCGGTAATTGCTGTGCTCGTGCAATTCAGCTGAAATTCAGAAAATGGGCTCAAACACATCCCATATATCTTCCTTCCTTCTGTTACGCTCCAAGAGATCCAAAGCGCCAGCACCCTACCATCGCTGCTTCCAGCCCAAGGACACCTCCCTCCACCTAGCTCCTTACGTCCTCATCAGTCAAACCTTTTCTCCAGCTCAGCCATTCCACAACCGCTGACTTCACCCAGAGGTTCGGAAGTGTGGCCCTGCTCCGTAACTCCTTCTGCGTCACCGGTGAGTCATTGTGCCCTGATTCAAACCACTGAGTAATCGAGTGGCGATCATAGGTAAACCCATCCCCGGCCACCACTGGATCAACAAGCAGCTTCTTGGACATGGGGCAAAGGAACATCTCCGGAACGTCTGGCGGTGGTGCAGTGGATGAGCTGAAGGAGTGACAAGACCCAGCATCAAACCCTGCTCCAGAACCCTGGCGTATGGCGTGACTAGTGACATCTGGGTGACGGGGGCCAACTTGGGCACAGAAGGGGCAGAAGATGTAACTTTCCGTCACCGAGCTGTTGGTGAGGTGACTGCTGCTCCGAAACTGGAACGAGCCCATGGGTGTGAGGCTTTGGTCCTGGGAGTAACTACTGGGGGAAGTGGCGTCAAGCTCATCCTCTATTACAAGTCCGGGGGCCATCGGCACTGCAGCAGCAAGAGGACCAAAAGCAGCGATAGGGATTAAGCATCATAAATCTGACCATCAGCTTTAAAATAAGGTATAATTGGCAGATGCACGGCAAGTTTTAGCTACATGCATCCGCAGAGAGCCATGGACACCATGCCAGTCACAATCACTTCTTGCATGGATGTACAATTCGGCAATACAATTCCAGTCATGTGTAGAACGTATCCTCTGCTTGATGGACTCATTAATGCAGTCGCTATAGCATGCAAAGCGCCCGGTGAGGCCCTGGTGCTCTGGCCCCACTATGTCTGATAAAACCCAGAAGCGATGGTCATGTGCCCCCATACATTGTCAGGTAACAAGCTGCATCGTGTGCTCTGATTGGTTTTTGTGATTCACACGACACTGTGAGACCACATGCATACTACAGTTACAACACTCCCTACTCCTTGCTCTCCCATAACGGAACCAAATGTCCCACTCACTTGGCCCCTGTACCATGCTGGCCTTCCCCTTGTTCCTCGTCAGCAGCCTGGACATCCCCGCAACCAACCCTTTGGTCTTGGACCTGCCACTACTGCCACAGCTGCTAGACCGACTCTCTGCTGCTTTTGCTGCAACTGCCGCTGCTGCCACTGCTGCTGCTGCCGAAGGCTCCATGCACATACCTCTACCGTTTGTAGATGTGACATCCTCATCTTTGCTGAGAACTGTCAGTAGGTGCACGTGTTCAGCATCAGCTGCCAAGTCAAAGGGAGTCTTCTGGCCCTGCAAATACAATGGTGCCTCTCCATTTCAAAAGCCCCGGCTGCACTGCACTTAGCTGATCAAGTAGGAGACCAATCATGGAAGAGGCTTTAGGCTTGTGTAAAACAGGTGTGTCCCTTTAATGCAGACGTCCCAGCAAGATAGAATGTGCCAAACAGTCCCCTCCTCAGCTCATCACCTGCGTTGTACGGTAGTTGTGTTGCATCAAGAAGAGAGCAGGATGCAGGACATACATATAGCTAACCACAGAGCCTCCTGATGCCATGTAGCAATCAAATCCTGATGTCATCCAGGGACCTTGAAGCGACTAGTTTCCCAATGTCCAACCCTAACACCATCTAGCCTCAAAACAGCATCAGACTTGTGCTGAGAACTCCATGGCAAACCTCATCGGTCTTTGCCTGCATGTCAAGAGCTGCTGTATAATTGCAGAACCAAACTTACCGAGGTAATTGCGTTAGGGTTTGCACCGTGCAGCATCAGCAGACGCACAGCCACCAGGTTCCCAGAGGTAGCAGCCACATGCAGGGGGGTATACCCGTGCTGCAGAAGGACAAGCAAGAACACAGAACTTGAATGTCAGACCATATAACAACGACGCATTCATGGTCGCCATTATAAGCAAGTGTCTGACGCTCAGCACAAGAAACCTCAATAGTGGGCCCCCAGAAGCTGCCAAACTCTGAAGCTATAACGAAGTCAAGACATCCCCAATGCCACCTGCATACACCTCAAACTATAAGACATCAAGCCTGTCATTATCTACATGGATTCCGCCATGCAGTTCTGGACCCTTTGAACCAACTAGACGCTGTGCAGGCGTTAATGCCGCTTTCAAAGCCAAGCAAATGGGCTCCTGATACCAGACCTGATCAGCATAATCCTGTGCATCTGCCAACCCAAGTACCTTGTTGCAGATGTTGGGGTCTGCATTCAACTGCAGCAGCACCTCAGCAAACTCATCGTGGCGCTTCTCAACAGCTAGGTGCAGAGGGGACCAGCCAACCTGCGGGAAGGAAGCAGATGCACGTCAGCACAGTACAATTGTCAAAACTTGCACAGGGGGGATCCACACCGGCGTGACATGGCGTGAGAGCATCTTAATGGCTGCAGGGTGGGCATGAAATGCCACTCCAAAGTACAAGTCACCTGAACATAGTGCCAGGACTAGATGTTTGACCTCTCCATGCGCCAGAAGAAATTCGCGGTATGCGGTCCCACCATGTCCTACCAGTTGCACACTTCAGAGATGGGTCTGGCACAGCATCAACATTTTGCGACTGCTCATTGACTGCATGTAGTGACATCTAACGCATCAATGTACTCTTAGCGCACCTGATCTTTGGGGTTAATGTTAGCACCATGACCAATGAGCACCCGAGCTGAATCAGTGTCCCCCCTGTCAGCTGCCAAGTGCAGAGGTGTGATCCGTTCCTGTGAGCACAACAAAGGGAGGTAATAAGACCACATAAGACATAAGCCACATGTAGAAGTGGCAACACCACTATGAGCATGTCAAACATGGCCAAAGCTCTGCAGGCTAAGGTTGCTAAGCGGGCCTCAGCTCGTTGTCGTGCCAGAAGCAAAGGCTCTGTCATGAACAAATTGCGTCAAGGCTCCCGAGAAACCGGTAGACAAATTACAATCTTCTAAAGATGATGATCGTACAAGGAGGAGGTGGTAGTGCCACACACCCTAGATAACTGTCACAAACACAAGGCATGCACACGAGGAATTGCACATTCCTCTTCTGGTGAGGTCGATCTTGCAAGCTTGTTCCCCTGCCAAGGCGCTCGGCAGGTAAAGTGCACTGCTGCTGATGGCTACGCACCTTTCCAGTTGCGTTCACATCTGATCTAGCATCAATAAGCAGCCTGATGGCATTCAGCTGATGGTGCTGTACTGCTACATGCAAGGGTGTGTGCCTGTGCCTCCTGCAGGCAATACATGGGTCTGCCTTGCTGCCAAGCAGCAGCCTGATCACTTCAGGGTCACCGCTTTGCGCTGCAAGGTGGAGTGGTGTCTGCCCTTCCTGTGTGCAGGTTCAAAGGGTGCTGTCAGTACTGCGCAGTCAGCTCCATGGCGAATAAGCAGGTAGGACAGGCTTGGCACGGTCTGATTTGAAGAGGCAGGGTCAGGAGATGCGATATTCATGTGACCAAAGGAGGGGGTAATAGGCTTTTTGCAACTCAATAAGCATAAACGTGGAATAGACTACAGATTGGTAAGGGCTTCGCCCATGCAGGGTGCGCAGGTAAGTTGCAACGATTTCCACCAAGGACAAGGGCAAGGCATGCACAGGCACAAACTGCACTGGAACCTGCTCTCAGTACAGGCATATGCTCACCCATGCTGCTGACCATGTAAGGCTGGTGTGTTGCACTAGCATGCCAGCTGGTGCTGGAAAAACCTACAGCTTGCTAGATCAGATGTGTCCCTGGTCATGGCATGTTGCTGTAAATGTGCAGCATACTACCTTCATCTGATGCTTCACATCTTGAAACAGGGGACCCTTAAAGGCCGACCTCACTTCTTGGCACTGCCCGTCCTTGATTCAAGACATTGTCGACGTACCTGATCCAAAACATTAACGTCTGCCCCTCGCAGTATCAAGTGCTGAACTATGTGCGGGTGGCCATACAAAGCAGCCAGATGTAATGGCACCTTTCCGTCCTGCACAAAGCAGCAGCGACGCTCAGTCTACATCCAAGCAGTAGGTAGCTGCTTGAACTAACGCTCTCGGTCAAGTTCGTTCGTCTCACCGACAGGATGGCATCATTGGGATCAGATTTAAGCGTGGTCTTAATGGTAGTCAAATCTCCGATCTTCAAGGCGGAAACAATATGTTCCTCCATGTCTCACAGCTTTAGATTCAGAGGGCTCCGAGGAACTCGTTATCTCCGGAACCCCAGGCACAAGACGGAGGCTCGGCTCGCCGATCAGGCAGCTCGGGCTCAATTACACGGCTCCTGGTGGGGCATACGTACATTCCCCGGCGTTCACTTGAGCAGGGTAGAAGCAGAATGACTTGCTTGCAATTCCGCTCCGTGTTTGGGTCCGGCATGCAACCTTGAGCAGTCAATACCAGGAATCCTTTACGTCAGCCTAAAGCTAGAGAACTCCCCCATCTCAAATGCAATTCATGTTCCTGCGGCCCGACACCTCTCCTCCTTAAGCGGGACCAAGTACCGGGGAAGAATCGAGTGACCTTTTCGTCACCCAGCTGGTGGCCCTCCAAGTCGCCACGGCCCCAAAGCCTTTGACAAAGGATAGCTCTAAGCCACTAACCCCAAACTATAAACCATTGGTAACTTCAGCTACTGGTCACACCCCGGTGCAACATAGCCAGACAGTCGACCCTGCTACCATGGGGGGGCAGAGGGCCCAAAGCATGCACGCACCACCAATGCATATTGCAGCACTGTCCTAGAGCAGCCGCAAGCGTGCTTCAAGTGGAAGAGCCCTCAATTCCACTTTATGAGCTGCTGCCGAGCCCCCACTAGACATACACTGGTTCCCTACACCAGTTGGGGGGCATCGTGGGAGGCACCCTGAGAAATAGCAATAGCACAATGCCAACCAGTAAGTGCGTCTCACTCGTGGTTACCATACCTCGCCGCATCGACCCACTCATACACAATCAAGCTCTCCTCGCTCAAAGCCCCGAGCAACCCAAATGCTCCCCTCTCAGAACCCACCAGCTCCCCTGATACAGCCAACAGTGGCTTCTTAACCCCCAAACCCTGCAGCTGCTGCAGCACCCTGCCACGGCCTGCGTTATCCCCACAGTCCCACACCCATGGGCAGCAGCTCGCTTCATCTCCAGCCACAAACCAGGGCCCTGCATCTGCCACCCCACTACTCAAGAAGCAGCCCGTGGTCATCACTTGCGAGCTAGCATGCCACCGTAATTGCTGCGTGTTTTTCAGGGCCAGCATCTTCTCCGACATCTCCTGCTGCCGCTGTTGCGCCTGTGTAGGCGTCTGCTGCTGCTGCTGCTGTGTGGGTGCCTGTTGCCACTGCTGTTGCTGCTGCTGTGCAGGCATCTGCTGCTGCTGCGTGGGTGTCTGTTGCCACTGCTGCTGCTGCTGCATGTGCATATGCTGCACCTGTCCTTGCTGCTGGCCCTGCCATGCCACATTGCTTGATCCTGTTACTGCTCCTCCAGGGCTGGGCAACACCTGTCGTTGTGACTGTTGCTGCTGCTGCTGTTGCTGGTCCCAGCTAACCACAGGAGACCTGGTAAACAGCCCAAGCACACTACTCGCCACCATGCCAGCACCACCTCCACCAGAAGCCCCAACACTCTGCCCACTTTGCCACTGCTGCATGGGCTGCTGCTGCCTCATAGGCGTGCACTCCAGCACTCCCTGCTGCCCATACCTAGGCATAACAGCCTCTGAGCTACCAGCCTGCCCCGGCCCCTGCTGCTGCTGTTCCTGCTCACCCTCTTGTGGCTCCTCCCCTTCCTCCCAGCCAAGCTTATACAGCCAATGGGCTGCAGGTATGCTCAAGCCCGTGCTGCTGTTGCTGCTACTCCTGAAAGATGCTGCCAGCATGAGAGTTTCAGGGTCCAAGGTCAGGGACTCACAAGTGCCTCCGTGCAGGGAGCTAGGTAGCAGCTGCCGGAAGTTGGCTGGATGATTTGGGTGCCAATGATACACCCCACCTGCAGAAGGCAATAGCATAAGTAATCCCATATCAGCAGACACATGCATAGAGCGGAAGCTGTTGAATTGTACAATTATGTTTAGAACCTATCATATGCATGTGTTACAGTCTGAAACATGGACTGTTACATACCGCAGCAGCCTAAGGCAACAAGCTCATGTGATAGATAGATAAATGGGTAAATGCATTATCATATGCATTTGCAGCTCATGGGCCCCTGCCTTAACTCAGCTGTGGTGATCACCCTTCAAGGGGAGATCCCAGCTGTGCAGCTAAGTAAAGCAGGGCACTACTGCCCTCCATCCTGTTTCGCAGGCACAAGACTTGCTACACAATCTAGTGGCCCTAGGAGATATTTGATATTACCCAGGAACAAACCGCTGCAATGTCCAGCCTCATGCCTGCACCCGTAACTCTGCTAGCGCCGTCACCCACCAGAGAAAATGTACGTTACCTCAATCTATATCAACTGCTTCCTCTCCGCCCATACACATCAATTGCTTCTCGCCTGTGGGTTATGGTTTAGCTCTTGCACTGCTCGTTGGCTTCCAGCACCTCACCGCAAGACCACAAGACGTGCATGTCAGACTACATCACCAAATGCTTGACACAAGTACAGCATCTACTGCCCTTTGGGCCTTACCTGTACAACCCACCAAGAAGCCAGCTCCTGCAGCATCTACCCCCTGCCCTCCCACCACCTGCACCGGCAGTATCGTGTGCAGTGGCTGTGGCCAGAGTGGTCCTGTAGCAGGTGTGAACTGCAGCAGCCCCTGCCCTGATGGCATGCGTAGGTCCCCAATGGCCATGCGGCCCTTGTCCAGTCCAAGCAGCAGCTGCTGCTCCTGGTGGGGGTTCCAGCAGCAGCTCCAGAGCTGACCTGGCACAGGGATGCTGAGGGAAGGGCGAAGATGCAGCACATGTTGTGTGTTGGATAGCATACGAGTAGCAGGGCTTCGACCGCAGCCAGTGTGTAAAAACAGGAGGGTGTGACAGAAGTTGAACGCAGGAGAAATACCAGAGACCCGTGGGGGAAAATGTGGCGTGCCTGCTTGAGGATTTCAGTCTGGCAAAGTTGGCTCACGGCAAGCCAGCACCGATGTGAAACCTTTGGCAGAAGCATTTGGCTGTGCCTTGTTCTCGCGTGCAGATCACAACCGGCAGCAAGCTATCCCAACTGATCTGCCACAGACCCGATCTGGTCAACAGGGCATTGCATCCAATAACATAATGATAATCTTGCAGCTCTGGCAGTTCATATAAGGAAGGACCTGACAAGCCTTAGGCAAGGCTTCAACAAGCATGAGCCAGATGCCAAACTCATCCACCATGATGTAAGAGATGTTTCTACAAGTAAGGATGTGCCCGACCACGGGCACATGCACATTGGTCAACGCCCGACCACAAGCATTCCTGCTAATGCGTCACATAAGTTTACACATATCCACTGTATTAGGAAAAGTGTAAGCCAGCATTGGATGTTTACATAGCTGAGGGCATATGCCTAAAGCAATACTTACTCTGCGCACAGCTCTTGACAGCAGGAAAGCTTCAAAGTCCCCTCACCCGTCATTTACTGCTTGCATAGTCATATATATTCTTCGTCTCCCTGTTTTCATAGCAGCTTGAAGCCTATGAAATTCTTGCTATGGCATATCACAAATGTAAATTTACTCACCCCACCCCACTAAGAAACTGGTTGAGTCATGGCTGGGTTGCACGGCCCAGAGGGCTGTGCAGTGGTCTCTCTTAACAAATGTAAAAATATGTATTGCTGCCTCTCACCTGGCCACGATGTTGTTGCTGCTGGTAGATGCCAGCATCAACCCCCCTTTGCTGCAGCCCAATGCTACATACCCGCTGCTGCTGCTGCTACTACTGCCACTTGGGGGCTGTGGGTGTATGCAGCGCACAAACCCAGCTGTTGCAGGCAAGTTGATGTACTCAGAAGACTTGGGACAGAGCATGCTGACCTACAGCAGTGAAAACATTCATTTGTTTGAGCAGCGTTCAATCCTAAAATAGATAAACTCAAATCCTTAGTTAGCAGGCCAATGGAGAACCATTGATACCTAACCAGCATTAGCTCATATAACCAAAAGACTCATTCTGCAGCTTCATAGGTATTATCCCAGGAAGAGGCTTTACGCCATGAGATCGGGCAGGTATACGGACCAGTACATCCGAATAGAGGAGCGCACAACAAAATGAAATATATCACTATCGACTACCATCTCTTGCCAAAGAGCAGACACCAAGTTGGGTAAACACTGTGATTCAAAAAGTTTTTGAAGCATGCTGCCACTGACAACATAGGCTGGTACATTTTAAAGACCACATTCTCGGGGACGACGCACATGGCATCCAACCAAATTTGTAATGTATCAAGCACTATCCCACAAAACCAACACGATCTGTCCGTTGTGCCGGTTCAAAAGCACCACAGGGTGGGTAAATGAAAGCACAACATTTCAAACCAGATCCAGAAGTACAGTAGCATTGTACTTGCGATTCCATGAGCTAGGGTCATTTCCTGCCACTTATGGTCCTCCCAACTAGACCGCATAGAGTAAACTGCAGTATGTCTCCAGCCCTCAAGCACTCCCACCTACCTTCTGCAGCCTCGGCCGTCCACCAGGTGTCCCATCAACCGTGCTCTCTCCAATGAGCAGCAGCTTATTCCATGGGTCCAGGTGGAAAGCCCGGGCCCCGTTTATCTTGTGGTACTGGAGGGGATCAAAGTAGCCAAACATCCCAGAAGCAGCCTGAACAGCTGCATCGCACCATTGATTTTGGGAGCGCACTCCAGAAGGAGGCACTACTTCCAGCACCAGCCGCCTACCACCACCACCACCACCACCAGCAGCAGCAGCACCAAAAGCAGCAGCGGCAACAGCACCTGTGTCTGCTCCACTGCTGCTGGTGTCAGCACCAACAGGAGCAGCAGCTACTGTAGGCTCAGTGACTGTTTCAACCGAGCCAGAACCAGCAGCAACAGCTCCATTGTTTACCTCTGCCAGTGTATGCAGCTGGCCACCACCATCACCATTCCCTACAGCAGAAACGTCTCCTGTGCCATTACCTGCCAACCCTGCTGCCGGTCCTGCTGCCCCTCCTGCTGCTGGTGCTTCTGCTGCTGCTGCCGCTCTTGCTAATGCTGCTTCTGCTGCGGCTCCCGATGCGGGTACTTCTGCTGCTGCTGCCACTGCCGCTGCTGCCACATCCACCGCTGATGTGTCTGTTGCTGTTGCTGCTGCTGCTGCTGCCGCTCCCGCTCCTCCTGCTGCTGCTTCTGCTGCTGCTGCAACTTCCGCTGCTCCAGCTAGCTCACCCTCATCCCCGACTTCCTCTAAAAGCCCTTGCAACATCTGAGTACCTCCCTCCACCTCCACCCCCCTGTGGTTCAGCCCCACTGCTCCCGCCTCTCCCACTGCACAATGGGCGCCTGTGCGTGCCTGCTTCCTGCCTCTTTCTCCACCAAAACTATGAACATCTCCATAACCAGCTCTATAAACAGCTTCATGAACAGCAGCAGCTACTGCCGCTTCTGCTGCGCGCTTGCGCCCTGCTCTGCCCTCTGCCCTTGCCAGAGCTGCTGCTGCTGCCGCCGCTGCTGCTGGCACTCCTCCTGATTCAACACTGCTGCTTGATGGACCTACTGCTGAGTTCTGCTGCTGCTGCTGCTGAGGATGCCCTCGAGCCGGCTGCCGCTGCTGCTGATTGTCGTTCTGCCCCTGCAGCTGCTGCTGCTGTTGACGGTTAGGTCGGCCAGGCGGTGGCATAGGCTGCCACACAGGCCGCTCTACATAAAACCGATCCTGGCGCCTATTCCCCATAGCGATCTCATACCGGGGCAAAGGCCCAGCTGCACCTGGGATACCCAAGCCATGCGTCAGCCCTAACCCCTGCTGCTGCTCCCTGCCGGGCCTGTCGTACTGCCCGTAAGGAAGGCCTCCACCCCTGCTGCCACCACCTCTCCCAGGACTGACTCCTTCATAACCACCCCCATAGCCACTGCTCCTGCCATTGCTGTTGCCTCCCTGACGGTGGTGGGAATAGCTTGGTTGAGGTGCCGCGGGAGGCTGCTGCTGCTGCTGGTTGCGGTAGCTGTCCTGCTGCTGCCTGCGATTCTGCCAGTGGTCTGGTGATGACCAGCGCGAGCTCCTGCGGCTCCTTCCTGGAGATGAGGTCCTCCGAGGGCTGGTGGTCCCTGCTGCTGCTCGCCGACTGGTCAGCTGCTGCTGGAGTTTCTGAAGGAAGGAACATGCCAAGCATCAGAATCGACACTGCAAGCCATGCAGGCTCAACATGATAAGTTTCTACTCTATAGAATACTGACATAACTAGCTTTAAATCTTCCAACATGCCAAAAAGTCAACTTTGGTGCGATTCAAACTGACCTGTCCAGACTGGATGAATAGAATTGACAGCACCTGCTTGGTGGCACATACTAGCCCAAACCTGCTACATAGTGTATTTTCACTACAGCCACTATAATGCAAAAGAGTTCACAGGACAAACCCACAGGCCCAGACCGCTGGATATGCCGGCACCGTACTGTCCACAATCATCACACAAATACTACTTAAGGGCTGTGCAGTCACCCATCTCATACAAACATTGCTTTCACTCACCTGCAGCTCCCTTTGCAGCTTCTCAGCCTCTGCCTTTGCCTTCCTCTCCTCCTGCTTTGCCTGCTCCAGCTTGCGTTCTAGCTCAGCATTGAACCCTGTGTCCACACCTGCAACCTTTGGGAGGTTGTACAGCGGTGTGACGTCCCTGACCACCGCCCTGTGGCAAAGGGAACAACAACATCCATGCAGTAAGGGTCTGGCCATCCAAAGGCAGGCCTGATGTCAGGACAGAGCTTTGGAACAGTTAGCAAGCCCGCAACCCCAACGTGACGTGCATGGGTACTGATGGGCCTCCAGTCAAATGCGTTATTTTCCGTGTTGCCCAAACGATTCACAAGTATTACATCAGAGTGTAAATCAACTACATGGCCACTTCTGGGCTTTAATCCTGTAAAGAACTACAAAGCCACTATTCTCCTTCTAAGAATCTGCAGGCGTATGTTTGGTAAGCACACCCCCTTAACCACTCTTGGCAGCTGCACTAACATTCTTTCCACTGCCATGACGCTTCCCCTCAGCATATGCAAGCTCTTGTGCAAGCATCAGACAGTACTCTTACTTTTTGTTGCACTGGGGGCAGATGCACTTTTGCTTCAGCCACTTTTTGATGCACTCTTCACCAAAGATGTGCCCACATCGCAAGGCAGCGGGCCGATGCTCTCCACGCTCGGCCAAGACCTCCAAGCAGATCGTACAATTGATGCTTGGGTCTTCATCATCCTCACTTCCACCCCCATCTGTATCATCTTTGTCCACATCAGGCCCAGGCCCTGCTTGAACGGAAGGAGGCGGGGAGAATATGTTAACATTAATACCCGATGCATTCAGACGACATTCTATGGCTAAGCTCCACCTTCCATTCTGAGTAGGCCGCCCCCCCGGCAAAATGTCACACAAGGTGGAGAAAGTGTGGAGCCCACCAAAGAGTGGCACCCAATGGGTGGTGCGAAGGAAAAAGAAAAGGCAACCGAAAGGGCAGAGGAGTGAGGGATGCAGAAGAGCCGTGGCCAAGGAGGATGGAAAAGCTCACAAAAGTAGAGAAGGAGGTCATGGTGGATGCACTCCTAAACCACGAGCCAACTGCAACGCAACCGCTCAGAAGCCACCCTTTCCCACAAACATCCATGAACGGTTCACCCAGGTCAGTACACACATGCTGGACACTAAAAGTGCACCAGTGCCTCTGCATATACATCGAGGGCTTCAAGAGTCTGTATAGGGCTTCAAGAGTCTGTTTCTGAGATGGTGGCTTTGGCATTGATCTGACTCAAACCCTTGCTTCTGTCCTAGCTGCTATCTATTATCCCTAACATGGCGGGTTGCTGTCCTGTTGGATCGTCCTGTGCTGTGCTAACTTGCTGTGGGCTGGTGCCTAGGTGCGAGCAGATCTCCTTCCACAGGTTTCACAACTATCTTGTCTATGGTCCAGCCTCAATGAAGACATATTCACCTGCTGCTGGTGGCGCTGAATGCTGCTGCGGCACCGTTGCTGCTCCTCGTCCAGGTCTGGCATGGTCCTCCTCCCCCGTGAGGTCCACTGTCAACAAGCGCTAATGTCAGTACAGCTACACCATGGGCAACCTCATAGAGGAATTCATATCGCACCCGTCTCGATATCCATGCTATTGCTGCCCCTTGACGTTGCCAAGCTTCAAATGTTCAGTGGCATCTCAGTCATACAGCGATTTCTCCCTGCAGCTGACCGTAGACCTTACGTCTGTGTTACATAGGAGCAGCTACCATGCCCAATACACCCTCATGTGCGTGAAAGTTGTCTCTGACAGCGAGTATTATTCAATGCAGGACAAGCATGATAGGCCCGGCCGAACTCCCCCTGAAGGCATGCTAGATCTTATTCCTAAGCTAACCGACCATTATGTCTCGTCGCCATGGACGGGACTAATGGGATGTGAGGCAGTGCCCAGCGACGTTCAAACGGTCACTTTTTCACTAGTCACTTTCACACTGGCTCCATGAATCAAGCCAGCCTTGTACTCTACTCTACTTGGAAAAGCATCGAGTAAAGCCCTTTAAAATCTCTTCGGCCCACTACCGGTATTTCAATTGCACGGAGGCCATCTACACGCTGGATGGCCGGCCTCCAACCTTCACTTGCCAAGTGCCATTTCGAAATGCATCTTTTCTGAGGCTTACAAACAAACAAACAAAAATTTAAGGTCTTCCCCGGCCTTCCCCCCGGCCGGCCCCCCGGCCTTCCCCGGCTTAAGGGCTTAATACACAAAGAGCCGGCTCCGTACGTAATTTTGGCATTTCAACTTCACTGCAGCCATTGGCTCACGAACAACCCCTAGCAACCTCCTCAAACAGCTGGTCCACTACACGATCAACTTGCCAGGAGCCTACAAAGAACGAGAACGGCTGTATCTCATCACAATAAGGGATCTCCAATGAGCACACAAGGCATGTGAGGATCTCTTCAACTGCCTCAGCCTCATCATCCCACTGCTGCTTTCCTGCATGAAGGTGCCCAGGCCCCTGTGCAGATCCAGCATGGGATCTGCCTGCCCCCCCACCTCCTGGTCCCTCTTCCTGCTGCTGCTGCTGATGGTTCACGCCTTCACCGTCTGCCACAGCTCCTGCTTCACAGGCCCAGTTGTAGAAGGTCAGAGGACCAGCAGATGCATCTCCTTCGAGCCCCAAGCACCCTCCGTTCTCTTCATGCAGTTCAGCCGAGCCATCTACCATACTGCTATCCCCAAAGTCACATTTCTGCCAGGATCCCCCTGCTTCTGCCTTTAAGGCTGCTGCTGTACTGCTACTGGCGCCTGTTGCTTCAGCAGAACTGGGCCCCCTCATAGGGTTTATTGGGATGCCCTCCTCCTGCCCATGTGGTACCTTAGGGCCCCAGTAAGCCCTTCCCAGCCCGATGGGACTCTCTATGGATACCTCGCTACAGCCATCCCACATTGGAAGTGCAGGATCTGCTGAACAAGGGGAGCACCCCTCATCCCCACCTGCATCCATATCCCCCATGACAGCAGCAGCGGCTGCCATGTGCTTCTGCTCTATACTTAACTGCCTACCAGCACTCCCCCCTGCCCCTATATGCACACACAGTTGGCCAGCAGTAGCATGATTGCCTCTGCTGGCTGCATCGTTGCTGTTGCACAATGCTGCTGCTGCCGCTGGGGAGCTGCTACTGACACCACCAGCATCATCAGAATTTGCAGCACCAGGCTTATAATGAGGCCTGCAGCTATTGAGGATGTTACTGAGGCTGGCCTGTATGCTAAGGGCCAAGGAGCTGTTCACAGAGGGGTCACACCCATTAGCTGCTAAGACCTTGCGAGCCATCCGCACCCGCAAGACCTCTGGGCTGTAGCGTATGCCAGCTGCAAGGCAACAGCAGAGGCAGCGGCACCAAGGCAAGCACCAGGTCAGCAAGGATAAGGGATCATGCAGGTTGAACAAAAGCAAACTGAAGGCGCTTGCAACTCAGGTCTGTAGACCCAAAATGTAACTGTCACCTGTGCCATAGGCATGTCTGTCCTTGACCTTCCCCCTTACAAGCTCAGCCCCTACGGAACCCACCCAAGCCCACAACCGCAAGACTATCCATTATCTTGTCAGCAATGTGTACGTAGCAGAATGCCCGGCCACAACCCCCCATCCCTCCAAAGCTTCAAGTGACATATCAGGACAAAAATAGTGCACCAGGTTGTGCCGTATGTAACAAGCTCAAGACAGGTATCCTCAATATGGCACAGTTGGATGTGCCAGTAAGTAGGCATGTGATGCGGGTTGCAATCCTCTTCTGCATTATAGTTCTCCTTCTTACCTGCTGAACCATGCCAGCCTAAATCCTACTCGCATGGCTGGTGGCATTAAGCACACTGACAGCGACACTCTGGCATACGATGGCTCGGTACACAATACAATACAGTTCATCCTTACAACACAATGTGATGCTATGAGAGTAAGTCTTGATTTACGGCTGGGGTTTAGTGATGGCCTCACCTCTGCGCATGTCAAAGCTGTCTGCCTCCTCTAAGGGCACCCCTTCAGGTGTAAGGTCCATCAAGAAAGGATCACTGCTGGCCGGACCACGCACAAAGCGCCCCTCCAGAAATGGAGCTCTGTCCAGGAAATGCAAGTCAGGGCCCATGGCAGGAAGGTAAGGCTCGCCTCGGTAGATGAAGGGGTAACCACTGCTGTTTGTCTTCCGCTGCCATGCTGCTACAGCTTCCACCACATCCAATGTCTTCAGCCGCAAGCTGGCAACCATCCTGAGCAGGCGTGAAAGAAATGCAAATTGCAACTTTATACCTGAAGGCATATAGCATTTGCTATAGCAACCCCTCGGGAAACCAGGGGACCCCTGGGGAAACCCAGGAAGTGAAACCACAGATCTGGAGTGCAGGAAGTGTCTGCCTGAAAATGCTCTGCTTAACATATGCTTGGCCTGGGGGCGGGTTCATTCGCTTTCAGCAGGTTTTTGCGCAAGAAGGGGCTATGGAGCCTCCTGTGAAGCACCCTTTGCCTTTGAAACCCCACACTTTGATTGCTTGACAACCTTCGGTTGAAGGAAGGGAGGAAGCCTGGTGCTGCTTGCTTCTTGACTCCCACACCCTGTGTGTTCTGCTAAAACAACAAATGAAACAAGCAGTAAATCCGCCAGCGGCACTCACTATTGAACTGAAAGCCACTGCTGAACTCTCCATGCAGAGCTAAGTATCTACCACATATACCAATGTGCCAAAAGCACTGCATGCTGAGCGTCAAGGTGCACAGTCTATGGATTTGGCCTTTGATGCCTCTCACATCACTTGCTTCCGGGAGAAAACCTAAGCAGGTATCCACTCATGTAAGCCAGATCCCTGGCAATCGTGACCACACCCTCCATAGATCCGTACCCCACTCCACATCTCACCCGATTGACAGGAGCTTCCATTTGCATTTCTCCAGTACAGGCCATGCAAGGCCACCCAAGAGTCACTTAGAAGAGACGCAGCAGTGCCAACCACCTACTTACCTAAAGAACAGCTGCACTAAGGGGTCGGTGCTCAGGACATGTTGCATCCCTTGGCTACCAGCTGCACAGCTCTCCAGTTTTTCACAGCAGGTGTGCAACTTCTCAACAGCATCCTCCCGGGCCTTGATGGCCTTAAGCACCTGCGGCAACATAAATGGAAAAAGTATCAATAGAAACGCAATTCAGGTGTGGTAACGGGCATCCGGGACCGTAGAGTCCATAGTAGGGCAGAAGATGACACAGGTACCTATTCACATACAATGCATGGAATACCGAACTGTTCAAAGTCAGGAAGGTCCCAGGTTCCCTTCGGGGCGGTGGCGAGAGGGTGATATGATAAGGCTATGCTCAAGTTAGCAAGAACGCCAGATGAAGAGTGATGGCCCGCAATATGGAGCCACCTGAGGCTGAGACCAACAGCAAACTACAGTAACACCCAAGCTTTGTCCAGGACACTCCAAACCATGTGCTATCTTCTATCCTACCTGCAGTTCAGCTTCCAAGTTGCGGAGAGGAGGCCTTTGGTCCTGCCGCTGCTGCTGAAGGCACGCTGTTAGGTTGGACTCTGACAGCTGCATGCGGACAGAAAGGCCTGCCCTGCTGCAGCTAGCCTGCACACAAGACAGTAGAACTGTGTTGCTGTGTAGTAGATCCTTGAAATAGTGATACTGTCTCATACATAATAATGGGCAGGTTCTACAGCTCTAGATGTTAGAAATGGCTTGATGGTGCTGGGCGCCACAATGCAGCTGATTATCAAAGAAGCCCCAAAGTTACTCTTGTAACAGCATCACAGGCCCTGTACAAATAGCCGGATGTATCCTGTCTTCCTGCTTTGCAGATGACTGCACAAGGCCTGTCCATCCAGTCTTAGATATCACCTTGTCAGGACCAGACACTTGCACACTTTGGTACACTTTAATGCTGATGCTCATGTCACCCCATGTGTGTCAGCAGGCCGTGAGTCTGTTAAACCTGATGAAAAACGTGAAAGTGGTTAACAGATATGACCAGCATTCAGCAATGGGATGTCAATCAGAGGCATCTTGATCCTATAGCAATGCCATGTGTGCGTGAGTACATCAGCTTACCTTCAGCTTGGCCTGCTCAAAAGCTGAGTCCTCATCTGCCAGTGACAAACTTGTTGCCTCTTCCCCAGGACCTGCATATAATGCACGCCAAGGGCTCGTGATGTTCCTGAAGCAATCTGCTCCAGTCTTGTAACATATGAATAGGTGCCTCATGCAACCTGTGCTTATGGTAACCAGCGAGGGCGAGAGGGGGACAGCTATGCATGCTAAACTACCTTCCTAACTTCTACACTTCATGGACTGCCACAGCACAAATGCCATGCTGCAAAAGCAGCAAGACAGAAGAAGAGCCAGGATGACTGCTGTAGAATTGCAGCAGGACTGCTTACTTAGCTGCTGTGTACCTAGCTGTCGGAATCATTACAGGTATTCCTTTCTCAGGCGGCAACTGCAGCTTGTTATCTTTTTCATGTTAGTTGTATAATAATGACTGCCTTAAAAGACTAGATATTCACCTGCAATCATCGGATTTGACTTGCCTCCTGGTAGAGGACTGGCACTGCTGCTTCCAGCTTCCCACGAAGTAGACATCTGTGCTGCTGCGGCTGTTTGCTGTGCTGAGCTCTCTGCCACTTTGTGCAAACCAGGCCACACATACCCTTCTTTGACCATGGCTGCCCCTGCTGCACCTGCCTGCAGACTGCTGCCCTTGGTATGCTGCCAGCAAAGCTGCTGTGGGCTGCGGGACATCTCAGTCTTTGCCAGAGGAAGTTGTGGCAGAGGGGGTGCCTGCATTGTGGGCTGTTGTGCTGCTGTCCTGAAAGAATTCATTTAAAGGAAAAGTGCAGACTATGAGCATATCTTTTCCAAGTACCGGATCTTGCGGCCCTAACCTATTGTGAAAGACTTCTGGGTAGTGGGAAGTGGGAGAGAGGGTTGAGAGGCAGTGCAGCATACCTGCATGTCATCATGGTCACTCCTAGCAACTGCAAAGATTGGTGGTCCTTGCGTTATCAATTGTGGCTGTGAACTGGCATTGTCCAACTTTTCATCATGCTTCCCCACTGCTGCTGCTGTTACCTTTCAGGCTCCAGCAAATAGCCTTGTTTTGGTGCTAAGTGCGAATGCTGAAATGTAGTGCACATGGTGCTTCATTCAGACGAGCAACACGGTGGGGATGTGCGAGGTGAGGAGATGCAGGCAGGCCTAAAAGCTACCACAGAACACATTTAATACTACCAGGCAAGCATTTGCTGGCACAACAAGAAAGAAGGCAGCCATCTCTGGCGGTCCACTGGGTGCTCTGAACTTGACAGTAATGGACTGCAAGGGAATCTGAGGCTCTTCTCCATACCTACTGCAATGATGTTGGCCATTTGGTACCTTTGCTGCCAGTGCAGGAGGTGCTGTTGCAAGCAGCTTCCCGTACTTCCTCAACCAGAACTCCTCTTTGCGCCGCTGCTGAGCCAGCAGGTAATAATGCAACCTCTGTGAGGCATCCAGCTGGTGGAAACCTCTTCGACAGGTTGGATGGTGCTGGTGCTGCTGCTGTTGTTCCTGCTGCTGTAGGCCATGACCGCCGAGCTGACCTGGCAATGTCCGATGCTGCTGTTGCTGCCGTTGCTGTTGCCGGGGCTGCTGCGATTCCACTGATTGTGACACTTTTGTGAATTTCTGATTGGTTACGGCTGCTTGTATTGGTGTGTTTGTACCCTCCTCATGTCTCGTGCGGGTAGGTGATGAGTGCTTGGGGATCTGGGAAGTGGGTTTCAGTTGGCCAGGCTGGCGAGGGTCAGGACTGGCTGCCCCTTCCTGACACCTGGTGGCTGGAAGCCCTGGGGTGTCCGGCAAGTGGCTGGGACATAGCGCCCGTCCTGATGGTAGTTTGGGGCTTGTTTCTACCTTTGAAAGTGCTATGAGGGGGATGCGTGGTATCTTGCTGGGAGCAGCTGCTGCTGATGGCTGTTGAGGAGGCCTGGGGATTCTGCTGGGAGACTGTGCCTGCCTGCTTTTGCTGATGCTGCTGTCGGTACATTGAAGGGCTTCTAAAGCCTTTGCTCTTGTTTCCATGCGAGTCGAGGTGGGCCGAGGCCTCACGCCTGGGCTGAGGCCTCACGCCTTCAAGGGGCGTCCAAGTAACCCTAGTTGGGACCACGGCGCACTTGATTGGCTTCGCATCCTGGACGAGGTATCGCTGATCTGGAGAAATGTTGCTTGTTCTCGGAAGCCATCCAAGACGGTGGCCCTTGGCATTGGCGTGAACATAGGAAGGCAAGTTTCTGCGGCCCGTGGTGTTGGAGAGAATGCAAGTCTACGAAACATAGACTTATCACCAGCTGCCCAGAAACAGCAATGAGACGCTTACTGGACAGTATGCACGTGTACAAGGCACAGTATCGTCCTCTTCATGCCTCCCGCGTCTTAACTGGGGATTTTGTAGTCAATAGGCAGTACTGGCAGCCAGAACGACGCGTCTGTGTACAGGGAGCTGTGCCCCTTGGCATAGCCTTTCTTCTCTAGGTTTCTGACGTCTGTTCGGATGTGTGCCCGTTCTGGAAGGTGCTTTTATGCTCACTCGGGCTGTCAGCCTGCCTTGCATGTATTGGTTATTGCAGTGCACCGTAGTCACCACTTAACAACACGTCATCGTCTGGTTCGGCCGTGTTCCTGCAGTCAGCAACTTCGTACACTGCGGGATCTTGGAATCCACGCTGGCCATGTGATGCATGCAAACCGCACTTGCATCCAGCTCACGCCTTCCACCTTGGTCTAGCTCCTAGACAGTTCGCATTATCTAGGATGCTGGTGGAGCAGCTGTCAGGGCGAGGTCGGAGACTTTGATCGCTCGGTTCTCCAAGAAGCGGAAGATTTAGTGCTAGCAAGTGTACCATGGGACCACCACTTGGTCAGGCGATGGAGTTCCTTAGCCAAGCGCTATCGCAGAGGGGACCCCAGGCTGTGCCGTACCCGGAGACGTATAAGTACAACATACGCGAACATGTGTCGGAGCTGTTGAAGGTGCGTGCATTGACCAGCACCTGCACCTCTCTGCACTCCTCAGCAGGGCCTTTCTCGGTAGCAGCAAAGCATGGAGCTCCAGATACAGCGGGTTGACAGTTCACCTCGGTTCCGCAGATGTTCCCTGCTCTGGTGATCACTACAAGCGAGTTCCACACAAACGATGGCCGGTAGGTACTCACCATCTCCTCCTCCCCTGGCCCCAACTGACACCCAGGCGGCAGCGCAGAGTGCATGTTGCACTTTGATGCACTTCTACTATGCTTAAGGAAGCCTCATGCTAGCAGCTTACACATGTACCTCTGCATGCAGTGTGCTAAACCTCCTGAGAGCTCATGGCACCATCCCCATCCATTTCCAGGTGAGCGGCTACATGCTGGCTGAGTGTTGGTCCCAATGAAGCTGCAAGTAGCCAGAAAAACAGGGTAGCCAAGCAAAGCAACATCCTCATCATGCCTTCCATATGTTGCATGACCGCTAGGTTTTTATGGTCTGCAGCTGCAAAGGCATCCGCGGTTCAGCTCAGTTTGTCATCACTCTTCTGCAATTGTCTTTTGTTGATCTATTGGCCAAAAGGGCAGGAGATGTGACTCCAGGGGGGTGCTCCCACCAAGTCACATGGATTGGGCTTGTAGTCAGCCCTTAGTAGTGGGTAGTTAGCAGGCTGAGGTGCAGGGCGAAAGGCATTCTGGCCACATTGTATCCACTACATAACAAGCCTTTGCTAAATGCATCCAAGAGATTATCTGTGATGTGGGCGGTCTTAATTGGTTCAGGTGGAAGACCCAGTACCTGAGGTGCTTGCGCTAATTATCCTCCCTCTTTGTAGGCCGTGAAGTACAACATCCCAGTTGTAATCTGGCTCCCAGAGCGCTACCCCCAGCAAGCCCCTTTAGCTTACGTCACTCCAACACCCAACATGATCATCAAGCAAGGCCATGCCTACGTCGACCCTTCAGGACAGGTCCGTACCCCCTGCCTCTCAAACTGGCTATGCCCAAGCTCTGATCTATCCACGATGGTGCAAGAGATGGCCATGGTGTTTGGAACGGACCCTCCGCTGTATTCCAAGCCTGCAAACGCACCACCACCTCCCGTCGCAACACCTGCATATGGTGGCGGCAGCAGCAGTAGCATGAGCTATGGCCAGGCTTACCCTCCAACCAACCAGCAGCAGCAGGCAGGGGGTTATGGAGGCTCTATGTCACAAAGCCCTAGCCCAACACGCCCAGTGACAGACCCAGTAGCAGCAGGGCAGTCGCTGTGGGGAGGAGCCTACGCAGCAGCCATGCAGCAACAGCAGCAGCAAGCGGGGGCGCTCCCTCCTCACTACTCACAGCAACAGGTGTCTGGTGGAAGCTTTGGTGGGGTGCCGTCGCCTGCAGCTGCTGGATATCCGCCTCAGGGCATCCCACCAGGGCCCCTTGGTGCCCAGCATCAGTACCAGCAGCAGCAGCCGGGCGTAGCAGCAGCAGCAGCAGCAGCGCAGCCTCCTTCCGGGCCCACTCCTGAGGAGCTGCAGAAGCAGGAGCTTCAGGGGATGTTCAGAGGCTTGGCGGTGAAGGCGTTGCATGGGAGGATACAAGCTGGGCTGGAGGCGTATAACAGACATGCGGCTGGGGAGGTGGAGGGGCTACTGGAGGTGCAGCGGACGCTGGGGCAGAGGGAGGCGGAGCTGTCTCGCATGGTGAGTTGAGTAGGGGTGTGGGGCACATGAGCCGGGCACACAGGAGAGGCATTGGTGGTTTGACGAGCTCAAGGAAAAGCGGCGGAGACTATGGGCAGGTCTGGTGTGTATGGAAGGGGGGGGGGACGCGGGTTCTGCTGGGGCTACCGGAAGGAGAAGCCGGCAGGTGCTTGTGTTAGTTGCGGACATTGTTGAGAGTTGTTTTAAGAGTGCCTGAGGGGGCGGGTTTGTAGCTGAGCCTGTTGTGTGGATGCTCAGCTGGGAATTCATGCAATTGCAGCAGCCATGAAACCCCTTCATGTAAGGGGCTAACAAGGGCATTGCTAACAAAACCAAGGTAGCTGTGGTACTTACAGTGAAACTGAGATTGTTGAAATTTTTCGAGGCAGCACATGGCTTCATGAGGCAATTGATAGAACAAGCGTAGAAGCACTCGTATGAAGTCTGCATGGCATTCGGACAAGCATTCAAGCAAGCGGGCTTACGCCAACAAGTGAGACGCTGAGCAATGAAACGGCTTGAGATACAGAGCAATAGCACGCAAGTGCCATGCAGTCTTTGTGCTGTTCCGCTTGGGCCCGTGCCTGGGCCTGTGTACTGAAATCCACATATTCCATTAACACCAAATCCGTGACTGTAGGTAGCGGCGATCCAGCAGGAGCGTACAGGCACTGAGGGGCTAGTAGCAGAGCTGGGTTCCAAATGTGCAGCACTCGCATCATGGTTGGAAGCACACGAGAGGAAGCTGGAGGCCTTAGGTCAAGGGGATGGTGCTGGTGACAGCACCCAGGCTCTTGATATCAACAAGGTGGTGGTTCCTACAGATGATTTGAGCAGGCAGGCCCTTGCAGCTTTGGCAGAGGACTTGGCCTTGGAGGATGCCTTGGTGGTGCTGGATAAGGCGCTGCTGCAGGGGAAGATGGCTCCGGAGGTGTACCTCAAGCAGGTGAGCATATTGCTTCTAGTTTTGCACCCTGCCCGGGCCCTTGTTGACGGTGTACTACTTAGAGACCACTGCACTGCCCTCTGGGCCGTGCAGCACCCAAGCATGACTCCAACAGGGTTTGTGTGCTACTACTTGTGTGCGAAAGGCGAGGCCAGGCCCAGGCGGTTTGATGGCTTAAGTGGGCCCGTCATGTTGGCTCGTCCAATTACCCGAATTTCCGTGGCTTGCAGTGCAGTTGCGTCGTCGTGTTGTTGATGTCAGGTCGCTGTCGACCTATGGCATGTGCTAGCCATGGTCTGTAGGACAGTTTATTACAGTACATGCTTCACATTTCTGCCTTGGGCCAGCTCTGGTGCCTACGGTGTTGTGTAAGTCTCTATCCCATGGATCATCAAAGCCGATGTAGCCACTACTCAGGCAGCGGGGTGGATTATGTATGAGATAGATCACTGCACAACTTTGGGCCGTGCAGCGCCCGCGGCATAACTCCATCCAGTTTGTTAGTATGTGGAGAGCAGAGCAGCGGGGTGGATTATGTGTGTGCATAAGGTATCCCTTCTGTCCATTGACCAAGGGCGCTACCACTAGACCCAGCTTTGCTCGAGGATGCTTAGGGCATGCAGACATGCTATGCTGCTGCAGAGCTTAGGATGCAAATCAGGATGCCGTGCATGCTTTGCTGCCAATAGAGTATCTGATCCTTGCCCCTGATACTTTTGCCACTGGGTGCCTGGCAGTTGCTTCCTTCCCCTTGTCTTGTGCACCATCTCAGTCTGCCGCTTCTATTTCCTATGCCCTTCGAGTTGTTATGCTTGCTTCGACAGGGCATTTCACCTTGTGATGCATATAAGCCTACCTCATGGGATTATATAACAAATATAATATATATTATATATTATATTTCTCATATATAAGCCTACCTCATGGGATTATATAACAAATATGATATATATTACATATTATATTTCTCATATATAAGCCTACCTCATGTCTTCATTCACCATTCATGTTGGATATACCAAGCATGCCTTGTGTGTTCTTGCATTGTCTGCTAGGTGCGCTTGCTGTGCCGTAAGCAGTTCTTCGCACGTGCCAAGGGCTTCAAGGTGGCCCAGGCGCAGCGCCAGCAGCCGCCACCCCCACAGCAGGGCAGGAGTGGAGGGGGAATGGGAGCAGCAGCTGCTGGTATTGGTTGTCAGCTGATGCATGGTGACACTTGGACACATGGGCACTCAGTGGCAGCACCTATGCCGCCAATGTCTGGGGTACCCTCAAGATGAGGGACCGCATGCTGTGCTTGCAACATACGTGGTTGGGAAGGGTGGGTTGTTCAGCAAAAGCGCCTGTTGCTTAGGTGATGCTGCGGGGTGTCTGAACTGTGTACAGTTGGGTGCTTTTTGTATCGGCATTCAGGCAAGGTTCCCGGTGGGTAGTTTAAGGAGCTGAGAAGCGCCCAGCACTCAAGGGGTCGTCAGTGGTCCATAGCAGAGGTACTATCTGCAATCTGCTTGAGTTCTTAGTGTGTTTGGTCGGTTCGACCTAGCAGCCCTTGGCGGTTGCCACACCTTAAATGTTTGTTATGGTTGTTGGCATGGCCGTGCCGAGGAGCATGTGCATGGGATGTCCCAGGGCCGCATTGTGGCAGGGCTCTTCAAGTAGATTGTCTCCTGGTAATATCCATCAGGCGTGGGTCCATGTGTCCGCTTTGAAGTGGACTGTACTGTTTTGATGTCAATCTGCTGCTGTGCCGGCTGCCTTCCGGCAGGTGGCCACCACCATCCACCGTCCATTGCTACTTCGCTCGAAAATGTCACACTTTATTTACCACAAGTATAGCTGGTGCCTCTACTTACTACTGTTGCACGGTTTCCCGTTTGTGTATGGCAGTTAGCACGGAGCAAACCGACGTCGTGGGGGCTTGTCGGCAGCCCTCCTCTTGGTAAACTAGGGACGAGTTGCCTAGTAATCATCTGGTCCTCTTTAAAAGTGCCAAGCGGAATGTGCTTGGCCATCGCGTAAAGGCGGGAGCGTCTGAATTAAGCACTTGTTTATATATCACCATCAACCATGGCGTGGGATCCTACCTCTTAACACGGCCCCGCCTACTACCGGCACAACTTTTGCAGGAGTTCACGCACCATCACCAAGCAACAACAACAACAAACAATTAAGGTGTGGCAACCGCAAAGGGATGCTAGGTAGAAACGACCAAACACACCATCGGATGGATCCAAACACAATGGCCTCCAGACCACCAACCAAGCAGTACTGATACCAAAACATGTATCCAGCCAAGACCGAGCCCATGATCAAGAACACCACCCACTCCTCCATCAGTTGCAATGGCATAGCAAACAATGACGATTACCACGGGCTGGAGATGTACAAGAACCATGCAAAGGACTCAATCACTCAGAGGGATGCGGCATGCAACCAGACCCACCCAACGTGGAATGCGTGTTGCCGAATCAATCCCTCAAAGGTCAAGGCAACGCTCCTATCGAGTGCGGGCAGGGACCCAGACGATGGAGCACTACAAACCTGCCAGTACCACAACCGACATTTGAAACCTTTAGCAACAGTCCAGATAGAATGATTCAATTACCATGGTACGGTATTGAGCAGCAACCACCCTTCCCATGCACATACCAACACTACTGTCAACACACTACTTCAGAGCTCATAAGCCACATCCTTTGCCTCTTGCCGAACTGCAATCCAAGAATTGCCGCACACGAACGTAACCAGCGAGAAGAAGTACAATAGAAAGCATGATGCACAAAATGCCTCACCCAGCCGACGACAGTGGCCCAACAGGACTGGCCACCTCTTCATACACAAGCCTGCCTGCCCAAACGTTCACGGCCAAAGTGTGTTCTGAAAGCGATGGGCAATATTCGTAACTGTGAGCATCCCGTACTAGAACATAGGATGTAGGATTCGCCACACATGAAATACAATCAATGGGCTCATAAACCAGAAGGCAAAGAGAAAGCCATATGGATAAACCCCATAAACACTTCTGCAATACGATACTCAGTACAGCAACATTTTGCAAGCACACCAGCAACTCCGCAATACACACTTGGTATTGCAGAGCAGTAACAACTAGCATGAACGCAATGCATCAGGAAGGCAAGTGCTCCTTGCATGATGAAACCTGCAAGTGCTAAATTCAAACCAAGTTGCACACTATCACGTCAATATCAGGGGTACCATGCAAATCATAATGACTTGCAAGGCCCCAACTCGTTCCATGGATAGTCGCCAAAGCACCAATACAAATACTCTTTGCATACAGAGGCCACTGCTTAGGACAAGCACCTCATTAATAAGCATCTCTACAGCATACATCCATGCAAGCTTCGCAACCAAGCTAAATTAGTACATAACAAGCAAGGCAGTAGCCAAATCAGAGCAGCCTTGCAATCATCCAACCCCAGCAGCACTCTGCCATACGTTACTGCTGTGCTATTCTTCATCTTCATTCTTCTGACACTCTTTTTGCAAGTCATCCCAGACGACAAACTGGTACCACAGGCAGTGAAACCTCTGCTGGTGTTATTAGGATTGTACTGGCCTTCACTGCTAGTACCTTCTTTCCCCTCTTCCCAGGTAAACACGTTGCTCAGAATCAATAAAACCTAGGGGCTGCCCTCGTAGACCATCACACGCTAGCATGTTGCTGCGAGTCTTTGACCTAATGAGTCAACTTTAGTGCTTGCTCTGCGTCCCTGCCGACTGCAGCGCCCAAAAGATAGGTCACAACAATAGTCAAACAGAAACGTGTTTGCCCAGCAGAACACGCCCATACCATCTCAGATCTCTTTCTCTCGCCATATGTCAACTTGCAGAAGACAATATGCAGACAAGCCCTACAGAGAATGCAGTATGGGATGTAATACATAGACAGCAGGAGATGCTGCTGTACCTGGACAACAGAGTGGTACTAGAGGGAAAGTGCACATGCACAAAGAGATGCCTGCCAAGGGCTGGCACTCTGATGCAGGAGATCAACTGTGCAGAAGAACAAGTGATGGACCAAAACTGTGCCATGGAAACCCAGGAAGCAAGCTTGGTTGCCAGAATTGCTGCTGTCTGCACAGCTACAGCAGGGAGGAGCAGATGCTTTTCTCCCAGGAGAAAATTCTATCTTCTAGAACCAACTCATCTTCAAGCGCCATGCGACCACAAACAACAGCGCAAGGGAAAGGAAACCATGCTTGATTTAGTGTCATCCCGTCACCAACAAGGAGACGCAGCAAAACAATGCAGCATGAACTCAATATCATTCTCCCTTCTTACCTTACTATTTGAGATAAAGCTCAGGTAGCATGATTAGGTCATTAGTGAAAATCAAAAGCATTCTAAAGCCGTTGCAAAAGATCAAAGGAGGAGCAATAGAACAAGTATCCCGCAACCACAACATTATGAAGGACATGCGTGGTGACCCGTGGCTTTATGCCCATGAGACAACCTCACAACACAAACCTGCCAACTTATTGTGCATGAGAAGCACCAATCACAATAGGAACTTGAGGGACAAGAATTCAGACATGCAGTCGAGCTTCCCACATACCGCTACCCTCAAGCACCCCCAGCAGATGTCCTGAACCAAAAGATTCTGACAATTCAAAAGCATAACCATAACCCTTGGTAATGCGCTCAGCCCTAACATGCTCAGACATATGCCAGCTGAGTCAACGAGGCATAACTATATGATATGCAGAGCACCATAAACAACTGCCCAGGTCATCAACTGAGGCAGGAAATGGCGGTGCCTAAGTGGTTGACGTGCCTTCTTAGAAGACTCAACCTTCAAAGAAGGACAGGCACCCACTTAGGCGCCATATCCTTCTATCCAACTGGAGCAGCATCCTCTGCTCTTTCTATATAGAAGAGCTAGCATATGCCCATTTGTAAGACAGCGGGATATCCAACAGAGCCCTGGCCTTGCACAGCAGTAAGTGCCGATGATTGGCTACATTCCAAAAAAATCCATTCGGATGGTGTAGTCCAGGCACGGGTAGCAAACTGCATGCTTGCACTATGTCCCGCCAATCCAACTGTGTTCCAATGCTCCTTGCCCTCCTTTTCGCTGACGCCCTCCCTTCCCCCTCAAACTATCAACAGACAGGCACTGCACCACAGACCTCCCAAAAACTGGACCGGGCTTGAACGCAATATGCAGTGCTTGATGGGCTGCCAGTGTCCCATATAGCGTGACCACACATTGCTCGACTGCGGATAACAAGCTGCCACCATGCGCTAGTGTACCCCGCCCCTATCCCTCTTGAGTGCAGCATCATTCCATAGAACACCCCATATGCTAAAGATCAACACACATCTGTACATAGCCAACCCACCCTTCATTGGACTGCATTGCACAACACAAGCCAGGTCTTTCACCTCTTTTTAGGTTGACAATCTGTCCACCCTCACAAATAACTAGGGGCTGCCATCCTGGACCATTGCAAGGGCTTAGATAATTAGTCTAATGCACCGCATCACAAGACGACAACGCGTGCACACAATAGTCCACAGCAGAAGTCAAGCAGAGCATGTCGGCCCAGGAAAACGAGAGGGTGCCCTTCCACATCGTACACTACTCCCCCAACTTTGCTGAAAACATTATTGCAAACAAGCCCTATGAAGGATGCAGCAGGGGCTGTGATACATAGACAACAGGAGATGCTGCTGCCCCTGAACAATGGATAGGCAGGAATGGACAAGTGCGCATGCACAATGGGATGCCCGCCAAGGGCTGGCACTGTGATGCAGGAAATCAACTGGTGAACTAACAACTGTGCCATAACAACCAGAGTGAACCTCTCAAGGGGTGCCTGTAATGCCGCGGTTCGCACAGACAGAACGAAGAAGCCAAGTCATTTTCTTCACACACAAAAAAAGTCTGTTACAGAGCCGTCTGGCACTTCCAGGTGCCACCTTCTCTTTAAGCGCAATAAAACCAAAGGACCCAGAAAGGGACGTAGCCAAGGGAAAGCAAATGCCTTGACCCAGCAGCATTAGGTCATCAAACATGCAGATGCAGAACAATAATGCAGAAACACAATACATACCTCCCTTCTCACCAGAATAGGTCAAAATAGAGTAGTCCATCCTCAGGTAGCATCCTGACCTGATTTCCTCATGACTAAAACCAAAAGCATTCATACAAGCGAGCCACATTGCAGGTGATCCAACGAGGGAAAACAAAAACAAGTATCCTGCCACTTGAGCATTATGAAAAACACATGTGACTGACCCATGGTTTAGGCCCATGGAACAACCACACAACGCAGACCCTGCCAACTTATTACGTGCACCTATTACAATAGGAACCTGAGACAGAGCCAAAACATGCCATAGAGCTTTTGGTATACCGCTACCCTCAAGCACCCCCAGCAGATCTCCTAACAAAAGGATCCGACAAAATCTGAAGCTTACCCTTAGGCCCTGTATATTCCCTTAGCCCTGCAGTGTACATGCCCTTGGGCCCTGAAAAAACCCTTAGCCCTGACATGGGCGAACAAGCGCCACCTGCGTTCATTGAGGCATAACAAGTTATGCGCAGCACCATACACATTATGTTGCTCTTGCAAAGGTCGTCAACTAAGGCAGGAACTGGTGCCTAGATGGTTGGTACACCTTCCTAGAAATGTCGACCGCATCCCACGCACATAGGCACCATATCCATCTATCCCACTGGAGCAGCATCCCTCCTGCTCTTTCAATATGATCCATTCTCAGAACAATTGAAATACCTGACATACACCCGATTGTAAGACACCGGAGTATTAATCAGAACCTTCACAATTGCACAACAGTAAGTCCCAATGATTGCCTACATTGAAAGCAACATCCATTCATTTAGTAAACTCAAGGCATAGGCAGCAACCTTAATGCTTGCACTATGTTCAGCCAATCCGTCTGCTGCCTTGAAGCGTGTTCACCAACGCTCCTTCCACCTTTATCAACACCCTCCCTCCCCACTCAAACTTAAGACTGACAGGCAACGCATCACAGACCTCTCCAACAACTAGTGGACTGGGCTTGAACCCAATATGCTTGATGGGCTGCCAGTGTCCCATATAGCGTGACCACACATTGCTTGATCGAGGAGAACAAGCTCCGGCCATGTACTAATTCAGCCACCCCCAACCATCTTTTGAGTGCATGGTATGCAGCATCATTTGAAGGCCATCTCAGAGGCATGCTAAAGCCTGAGAGTCAAACAAGCATCTGTATGTAGCCAACCCATCCTTCATTGCCCTTCAATGCACAACACAAGTCACAAGGGCCCACCTCGTCAACTCATTTTATCAATTCTGATAAAACTGCAGCTTGAGCCCCCCATTAAAGTCACCCCGTCTTGCGACACCCTTGCACAGAACAAGTTTCTGTGCATACCCTTAACCCACATTTGTACCTCTTGCAAGTGAAGAACCACCATGAAGGACAAATGCTACATTCCCCTGGGTGCAAAATGCCCAGCGTCAAACTCCTACATTGCATACATACATCCGTACTATGCCGGATTTTGATATCACTATAGGCTGATAGAACGGAGCAGGGCTTCGCTTGTGGTCTGGGAGAACCAGCCCCTGCTCCAATTCGATGCCCCATTGCTGGGACATCACCATCACAGTACACAAAACCATGCTATCCATGCTAATAACACAACATATGAAACAACTGTCCCATTGCATCGCAAAAACACCCATCATTTTCTTTGCCCGCATTACTCTGACGAAGACCCAATAAGTTCCTTCACCACCAAATAACCCCTACAGGCTGCACCACGGCCCAAACCCTGCTAAATCAGCTCCCAAGAACCCCTTTCCCAAGTACCTAGACAACCATCTCTCTAGACACAGCAGTACACAACCATTACCCAGCTAAATCTCATTCTCTGGTGCAAGAGCCTGTCACGCCATTGTGCATGCTAGCATCAATAAGGCAGGACTAATAACCGTCGTTCCCAGAGCAAGCGCCCCAGGCAATTATTTACTCCCAGTCCCACCCCTCTTTGTCATGACAGGACATGAAGGTAAGTAAAGTAGCCCACAATATGCACTTCAAGTGCTGCGGAAAAAACAGATCAGCATCAACCTGTTCAGCCCCTATTCAGCATCTCAGACGATGTGGACAGCACTACCATCTTCCCCACAGAATCAAGAAGAACAGCCCCTAACCAGCTTGTTAGAAGTACTGTAGCTGCTGTTTATCAAAGGGTCATTTAGTCACAGAAATCACTCGCAGTAAGATGTACAGGAAACACACCCCTGGAGACACACCCCTGTCCACTTCCCCAACAAAGTACCAGTAGTGTCCGCCAGAAACATCAAGGCCCCGTTACAATAGATGGCCCACCGTTGCAGGCTGGCCCCCAGCAGATACCGTACACCCCACCCTTCCATACCGAAGACACCTGTGCACACTCTCGCGGCAATGTAGAATGTGCCAAAGGAATCAAGGCCCGTTTACAACAGATGTCCCAGCATACACTATTCAACCCTACATTTCACTGGAAGCAAGCGAGGACAAAGGGAACCGGCTTGTAATTTGCCAAACCGCTCAGCAGAAACAAAACACTCAGCCAGACAAGATGCCGCTCAGCCCCCAATCAAGCTTAATTCAGGAGGCAGACCAGCCATTTCAGTATACGAAGCAGACCAACCTTAGCAATCACACCTTATCCCACCTTCAATTAGCAACAGATACCCACCTCAAAAGACCATTGCTACCAAGGTCTTGAAACTCCCTTATTCAGTTGAACACCATGCCACTCAGCAGACTGTTGAAAGCAGCACCAGGCAGAGACGGCAGAGAGGGCATGGTGTCCAAACCAGGCAGATCCGGCACCACGCCCGCCAAAGTCTCACCTTCAAAACCAGCAAGAGGACCCATCACTCCAGCAGACTGCATCCCTGCCTGCTGCACCACGTGCTGCTGCTGGCAGGCTGCCATGCCTCCTCCTGCATTGTATGCCCCACCACCCATTGCAGAAGACCCAGCCCCTGCGAAAGCTGTGAAGCTCCCCTGCTTTTGCTGGTGCTGCTGCTGGTGGTTAAGCCGAGGCTGCAGTTGGTGACTCTGCATAGCTGCAGACTGGCCACCCATAAGGAGGCCCCCTTGCTGCTGCTGCTGCTGCTGCAGCTGGTGCTGCTGCTGATACTGACCGTTTGCCCCACCCTGCTGCTGTTGCTGGAACAGTGACACCTGCGGCCCCCCATTCTGGTTGGCCTGCAGCAGCTGCATCTGGCTATTGCCCACCACACCTTGCGGCATGTGCATCTGCAGCTGCTGCTGCTGGTTCACTTGTAACTGACTCCCATTGCCCACCTGCACATGCCCAGTGCCCAAAGCTCCTGACATGGAAGCACCAACAGCACCAGCAGGAGAGGGCATGACATGGGCAGGCAGTGCTTGGCTGGTAACCCCTGCTGCTCTGGAAGCCTGCTGCTGCCGCTGCTGCAACATCTGCCGCATGCGTGACAGCACAACGTCCTCCCCCCTATGCCTCTGCAGGCACTGCTCCATCTGCGCTGCAACCACCTGGTGCTGCTGCTGTTGCTGCTGCAGACGCTGGCGTGCTGCCATCAGCGCCATGCAGGCCTTCTTGAAGGTCCCCTTAGGGATGCCTGAAGGCAGGCCCAGGTCCCCAAAATCATCCCCATCATCAAGCGCTACTGCATCACCCAGCGCAGGTGGCAGTAGTGGGAGCTGATCCTTCTCCTTAGCAGCTGCTGCAGCTGCTGCAACAAGAGCTTCCAGGGAAAGGCTGGATGATGGTGCGGTTGCGAGACGCTGAATGGGATCACTGTCCATTCCAAGCAGCCCAGTCAAGGACGGGACCACCGGGGCTGCGAAGGGGGTTGTCCCAGGAGCTACCACTGCTGCTGCTGCTGCTTGGCTTTGTGGTGCAGCAGCAGCAGCCTTAGCTGCTGTAGCTAACAGCAGCTGTTCATTGCTGAAGCCTGCAGATGCTGCACAAACAGGGTAGGTGCCTCCAGGCAAGGCTGGGGCCTGCGCAGCGCTGCTGATCATAACGGTGCAGGTAGCTCGGGGTGCTCCCCCACTGCCTGCTGACACAGGTGCTAAGCCAGTGGCTGCTGGCGCTGCTAATGCTGCAGCTGCCGCTGCTGCTGGATTGCCAAGCTGCTGCTGGTTGATGTGATCTTTAGGAGCCAGCTGGCGCTGCTTAACAAGGTTCAGCAGCTGCTGCTGCTTGCGTCTGCGAGCCTCTTCCAGAGCTGCATGTGCCTTGGGGGACTGAGGAAGAAGAGTAGCAACTGGCAGCGCCACAGCTGATGGGCTGTTGCTGTGGCCATTGCTGGAGGGAGATCCTTGGGCTGGCTGCATTGTCATGATGAGGCGCCGTAGAGCAGCATTGTCCTGTTCTGATGCTGCCAGCTTGTGCTCCAGCCTGGCGATATGCTGCTCTTGCTCTTCGACCTTCTCAGCGAGGGTATTCAACTCCTGTCGCTTGCGTTCACGAGCCAGCTGAGCTGAAACTCTGTTCCTTAGCAGCCTGCAAGACAGGGACGCAGTTATGGATTATAACAATCTACTACGAGCACGCAGACAACCTTCAAAGATGGTGACGTCACAGCACCAGTGGGGTCTGGACCTGCACTCGTACCGTTTGAGCCGCTTGTCTTGCGTGTCCCCGGGCAAAGATTTCTGCTGCTGCTCTTGGTTCAGATCCCAATCATCTTCAAGGTCATCCTCGTCAAGCAAAGCAGCCTTCCTCTTGTTGTCAACTGCGATGCGAGCGGCAGCGATGTTGTCCAGCTGCTCCAAATGCTGGCTGGCAGCTGATCCTTGAACTAAGCAAGCACACCAGAAACATGGCTTTACGACAACAAGTGCTATATACTTTTGAGCAGACCGGGATCAAGATATAAGCAAGGATAACCAGGGCAAGATGTATCAGGATCGGAGCGACACCACACCTCCATGAGCCATGGGTCTTGCTTCCTGGGCTATGCATTGTAGCCCGTTACTAAGATAAGCTCCTCGTACGTGGCCCATCAGAGGGCTCAACCAGTTTTCGCTGCAAAGACGTCACCAGCATCAGCAGAAGCTCTGAGCTGCTCTTTGGGCCAGCTAAGATATGCACACATCATATGACCGCAAACTTTGCCGTTGCCACAACCTAGACCCCTCAGCACGCAATAACGTGACACTGCCTGCTGCACTGAGCTACCGCAGCTTGTGGCTGATGCAAAGCGAATCAGACCCCTTTGGGGTTTGTGCCTGGGGCCGTACAAGTGACTCCAGGTGACCTAGAAAGTGACTGAAAGCCCAGTCAGCGCAGAGGAAGCCGTTACAGCATAGGAGTGGTCCCCATAGGAGTATCATGCATTCGGAGACACACCCTGGGGGGCTTTGCGCATGGACAATTGAAGTCTGGCATCCGTTTGAACAGGACTCATGCTAGTTACCCTGCTGAGAAAAACTGGTGAAATCTTCACTCTCCCAGCTTCTGTCTCGGTGTCCTGACGTGCGGCAGTATTTGTGACTAGCCAACGTAGGCAGCTTCGACTGGTTTGCAAAATGGCTTTTGAGCAGCTGTTAGACAGAGCAGCTGAGTTCAAGGATGGGTTGGAGTTCGGTATCCGCATGCGGATAATGGTGGCAGCAGGGTTGATTTCAGCACTATACCTAAGGTCAATTGTCTCAAAAGTGGCCCCTGGTGGAAAGAGCCTGATCTTGACAGTTCCGGTGCTACTTGTCAACTTGTCGATGCCACTTATGTTCGATAAGACAGCAGAAATACTTAGCATGGTTACTATGCTTTTGGCCCTCACATGGCTTGCAAGCTTCAAGGTATGTGTCAGCCGGCCAAGTGTCAGATTATGTGTGAAGACCTGCAACCGACGTGCGCTACCGCTGTCGTAGGCGTTAGGCCTGTGCATGAACCGAGGGCCATTGGTTGGGCAATGGACCTTTCTTCAATTTGCTGTGTTGTACATGATGCCAGTGTATCCGAAAACAGGTGAGGAATACCCATGCATTGTGGCGTCATGGTGGCCACTGCTTCCATCACCGGCGCATAACCTTCCGCGTCTGTTGATCATTTAAACCTTCCCTGATGCAGGCAGCGCGAAGAAGGGGCGTCTCTCAGACAGCGTAAGAAGCTCTGAGCTGGTGAAGAACCTAGCGCTGAACTTAGGTATGTGAGAGGCAAGAACACAGTTAGGCCCCAGACCGGCCAGCACAGCCACACATAGCAAGAGGAGGGTACCAAGCCAAAGCCATTGGCAGTAGCATAGACATCCAGTTCGGTATTGTGTTCATTCTGCTGGGGAGATGTAGGGTTGCTACAAGTAGCGGACTCTTTGCTGCTCTGATGTATGAGGGCCCCAATATGGTTGCTTGCTGGAAATCTGCAGGGTGTTAGTGGGAACAATTCTTGAAGCGTACCCCCAGATGTATCCAGCAATGGCAGTTGTACACTCAAAATACCCTTGTCATGTTTATGCAGTGATCCTGTGTGTGTCGGTGTCGTTGCTGGTGAATGCAAAACTACCAATCTTCCTGGAGCACTACACATACGGTAAGTTTCCAAAAGCTATGCTGCTGTTATCACCCCAGCCACCTTGATAGCAAGAGCACAGTATTGGCTAGTGCCTTTGGTCAACTAGGAGTCAGTATCCGAAAACATTTAAGCATTGCTCGGTCCGTCAGTGGTGCTGTGTCTGTACTTGGTGGAACTTGTGCAGCATTGTGAACCCTGCGCAACAAAAAGATGTTGAGTAGCAAGTGTGGCAGGCTATAGCTTTTGGATGGGCCTTGCAAGCATGTGCATGGTGAGGATGATGAGAGAACAGCATGCCAATATTTGAGCGGCATTGCAGCAGGGGGAATGTAGAGCAAAGGCTCATCCAGTGAAGTATCGATGTTGGACGTGAAGGGTCGCTGGTGTTGTTGCTGTGAACGCTGTATCCTCTACACACCTGGTGGTCTAGCGGGACTTGAGAGCAATGTGGCCTACCGGCACACCAATGCCTCTATATGAACGCCATCTGATCGCTGTCTCTCTTAGCACGAGCTTCTTGCTGATTCTACCTTTGCAGCCCTAGGCCTCTGCTCTTTCATCAGTATCATCATGGATGGTCCTGGAGGGTTGATGGTTGCTTTACTGGATCTTGAGCTGGTGCCCCCTTTCGACCACCCTTGGTTTATGACTTCGCTGGCTGACTTCTGGGGCCGGCGCTGGAATAACTCCACCAGTCTCATGCTGAGGTCTTTGGTCTATGACCCGCTGGTGGAGAAGCGGATGATTGCGGTGACTCCAGTGGACAGCAAGGGACAGACAGCAGTAGCTGCTGCAGTAGCAGCACCAGCAGGAGAAGCTGTAGAAGGGGAGAATGCTGTTCCTCAGAAGCAGGAGCAGCAGCAGCAACCCAGCATGGTGCTGCAGATTTTAGGGCTGATGGCAACGTTTGCAGTCAGTGGGATCATGCATGAGTTCATTGTGTCGTATATTGCAGACCCTTACATGCCAGGGTACCTGTTCTTGTTCTTCTTCAGCCAAGCGCCATTGATGGTTGTAGAGAAGATGTTTTACAAGGCATTGAAGCAGAAACACGTGCAAGTGCCTAAGGCAGTGCGCATGCTGCTGCCAAACCTGGCGCTGCTGTTCACGGCCCGGTTGTTCTTCTTCCCTCCGGTGATGAAAAGTGGCTTGGCAGAGCTCATTGTAGAGCATGTTGCCAATAACATCAAGTCGCTGGTCTTCGCAAGCTATCCAGCGAAGGTTTGAGGGTTGAATGGGGTATGAAGGTAATGCTGTTGGCGTTTGCCGGCTTACTACTGTCTAGTTGGTGCCAGGCACAGAGCTGGCCGCATCTATGAAGTGGCGATGTAATTTTGGTTAGTGAATGACATTTTTGGGGACACTGCACGCTGCAGGAGAGAAGTCCGCAAGGGGAGTCCACAATTTATACCTGGGTTAGGTGATGGACACCTCCTCGCTGTCCCAAGAGCTTATAAGTGCTTGTGAGTGAACCTGCGTCATTGGCCTGTGTTTTGTGGGTATGGCTGCATAGATGATATGGGGTACTGCATCTAGGGCTGGTCCCTTGTGTACAGTAAATGAGCAGTTGAATGTGGGTTTTTGAGTGGGAAAGTGTGTGTTTGTAAGCGCTCTGCCATGTCCAGTACCTCTTGCTTCAGCGGTCATACAACCACTGTAGTGGGCAGGGGTATCCTACCCAAGTTCACAAAAAGTATTGAGCTGCATGTGCCCGCTGGATTGTGCATCCCTGGCGATGATGGCCAAGTGTTTATGTCTACAGTATTCATGTATGACTGTTTCTGCCAGGGCTGCACAACTGCGAAGCTGTGCAGTGGTCCATCTCATACACATGTTCATGTGGCATATTGCACCTTCGCCACTGTATATTTTAGAATGTGGTGGGTAGTGCAGGAGCCTGCCTGCTCATGGATGACTTGACATGTTATTACCACTGGTTTGGTGTGGTCATTATTGATTGAACTTTACGTGTATGTTATGGGTGGGTAATGCTTGGTGGACATTGCTTGCATGTTTTGTGCTGAGTGATCAGCATTGAAGCTGGGGAGAGTCTGTGCAGGTGTGTGTTCCTTTGTGTTTGGGCTCAAGTTGGCTGCCATATGCCCTTTGCTGAGGCAGCTTGGTTCGGGAGGTGCAGGCTGTTTGGTATTACCGGGTAATGCTGCTTTGTTATGCGAGCTGGGAAGCTCATAGACTATGTGTTATCGGTTCTTTCCTTGGCCATCTGCTGCTTATTGTGATGTCATATGGTGCTGCAGATCTGCATGTAGATACTATATTGCAATGGATGGCTTTTCAGGCAGGTGGTCATGAAGGGCTCTTTGGCAACAGTGGCTATGCTGACCTTAGGCATATGGGCAGACAACAGCAGGAAAGGGAAAGGGACCCCCTGGGTTACCTGGGTTGACAATTCACTGATGCGTTGATATATTTTTGGAAGATTTTGTTCCGGATGGTTGTGTTCCTGCTGCTGTTGGGTGGGTGTAGGTGTTCCGACTAGCGGGGCCATGCAGTTTGCAGATGCTGATAGTTTGGTGCAGTTTTGTTCTCAGTACTCGTTGAATTTTTCCTGTTTTCACTATGAACAAATGGCCCAAGCTGCGGAAGAATAGCATGAGGTGCGCTGTGGGCGTGCCATCATGCATGATTGGAGTCATGTACAGAGGATGCAGCGGGAGGCATTATGTTTCTAGTTGTACCACTGCAATTAGTGTCCTGCTGTGGCAGTCTGGACCATTTGTTCATAGTGATTTGCTGTAGACTTTGGTGCAGAACATAGAAATATGGACTTTGATTGGGCAGAAAACATGCATGATAGCTACCAATGCTGTGGCTACGCAAGGGAAGTTGTAACTGTACATCAGGTGAGATGGCATTCCAGCAGGCACTCTGCTGTATATATATGATTAGAAAGTGTTCGTCGTCAAAAAGCTGACTTGACCCCTTTTTACCTGTCAGGAGTCGGCGGCTTTACCATTGTGCTGTGTTCTTTGACCAGTTCAATTACTCTGTGTGGGTAGAGTTGCAGCGGTTGGAAGGGTATGTTGCCTGCTTGCATCAGGGGGACGTCAATGACACAACTTGCGCTTGAAGCTTCCTGAGGGCGAATTACAGCATGCAGAATTGTTGATCACTCTGAATTTGGTTTCTCTGCCTGTGGGAATCAGTTGTCAACTAGCAACTGTCAGCTAGTATTGTCATGGTGTAGCCTCACCGTGAGTGGCTTGCCGGAACCAGTCGACAGTGCGTACGTTGTGGAATTTGCACATGCTGAGCCCTTATCATGGGTAGTGGCGGTTGTGGACGCCGGGGCTGTAATCTGTTGCTGATTCTGCTATCGTTGGATAATCCTCTCTGGCTGCGGTTGCCGGCTTTTGTTTTCGGTTACGGTGAACCTGCCGATGTCGGGTTTGTGCGTGTCTATCGTAAGGTATGGCGAGCTCTGTTCTTAGTCTTCCCGCAGCCCTTGTATCAATACCTTTGTTCCAGTGTATGTACCACATGAAGGCGTCGGAGGAGTAGCTGCTCCGACCCGCCTCAGTTTGCTGCTGATGGTGCCACGGTGGCGGTGCTTAGGGCCAGGTTACAGTAGGCCACGTTTGGCCACGTTCAGTTACGTTCAGGCTCCCAAGAGACTCGTTTTTTACAATAAAGTAAACGTATGCAATGAAAACAGTGTTTCCCAACGTGCCCGTTTGGGTCCCCAAACGTAACGTGGGGTCCGGACCCTCCGTTTGGTTACGTTCAGTCACGTTTAGCGAACTGTAACCTGGCCCTTAGGCAATGCGGGCACCTGAGCGGATCTCGATTATGGGCTCCTTCCAGACTTTGCCATGCGTAACCAGGGGTTCATGGCGCAGTTACTGGAAGAAGAAGCATCACCAGTGGATCCTTCAAGTAATGGGTATTTGAAGGATCCACCGCCTGGTCACCGCTCGGCTTCCGCTGGATCTGATCCGTTCAGCCCCGAGTCACACTGCCTGAAACGTAAGTGGCTCGGCCCACCGCAATCCGTCATGTATGTTATGACAGGTTCTACTTAAAGCCGGCTAAGCTCTGAAATGCGTATCACAGGGCAATGGGGCAGGTCGGTTGCGGCGACAGTACCGCACAGCGGTGAAGGGTTCTACCAGACAACCGCCAGGAAGGCAGCTCTCAGTGTTGACACTGGACCAATGGGGATCGCACAGGGGTACAAAGCACAAAGAGCCGCGTGCTAAAAGGGGGGAAGCATAGCATGGAACTGCAATGAACCACCATCATGCTACGACCCATCAAGGAGTCCAGCACACCATTGATGATCATTATACATCCTCGGTCTTTACATACGAACTACAAATATGGGTCACTTTCAAAGTCCTATATAGTGTACAGAGCCAGGCACAACGTCAGGCATACATAAAAGTTCACAGCTGGGTGGAGTGCTCTGTTGTGCCACCGACAGGTGAAGTTCGTGAAGATATAACAGGACCTTAACCTTATGCACATGCAGCCCATCTGTTCAATCATCACAACAATCAATGACAATGCATAGCTTCCAACTGCATACATGCTGCCACAAACCACATGGGTGCACACCGCACATATACATCCGCTTATGCAACAGATACCGTGTGCAGATGCCAGTGTGCATCCCAAAGTACATCTCAGAAGCTAATGTGTGTGTGTGAATCTTACATTGGCAAACCCATCGGCACGCGTGCGGTGCCACAGTTCACCACAGGGGTGGCAAAGCCACTAACACAGATAGAACCAAGAAAAACTGAACACCATCCACCAGTTGGAACTCCATGATCATGCATGTCCAAGCAGATACAATGATGCAGAAAACTGGCCCTGGAAAAGTGCACACACAATTTTTATTTTTTAATTTTTTTGGGTTTTTGATTTTTTGGGGTACATCCAGCAAACAAACAGCAACGCAACTAAAGCTAATAGTGACAGGGTCGATTGTAACATATGTGACTAAACTCATAGGCCAGCTGACCATCACTATAGTGATTATATCTTGAACAAGTGACTGCCTCACAACCGCCTCTGGTTTGAAGAAATCCTCATAGTCACTTTCTAACCGGACAATGATGAGGAAATATCTAAAATGGAGAGGATTCCAGTGCATTACAAAAGACACCCTGCAAGTAACACGGGTACCACCTGACAAGCAACTAAAACATTATCTTAGAACAGACCACACAAGCAGCACACCCTTTCTAGCCCAACCCTGATTCGGCTAGCGGACAATTCCAATTGGAGGGCTTTGCACCTGCAGTGAACGTACACCCCCACCCCCCCACCCCCCATGCACTCAGCCCCCACTTCCTTCGCATGGAGTTTGCTGCGACATATATCAGATAGATCACAGGGCAGCACAGCTTTGCAGCCCTACAGCATGAGTGCTTGACAGAGGCCAATATAGAACAAGTTGTTGGTCATTGCAGTATCCGTTGCTCATTTGCCAACTTCAGTGAAGCAACTATCAGCCAAGTTTTCATAGCAGGCTGGCAATGCCAGCCAAAGAAACCACTCAAGGTCAGTCCTGAACATTCTTTGAACCTGCTACCGGCGTAATCAGAATTAAAATTACTTCCCTCCTGCAAAAACCCAGTGTCACAAGCTCTCTTTGACCCTCCTCCTCCTTTGTACCATGCGTCACAAGCTCTCTTTGACCCTCCTCCTCCTTTGTACCATGCTTGCTGTAGCACAAGGCAGCCATTTCAAGTGAAGCGCTGCTCCTCTTTTAGTGCTGACAACCCTCCCTCCTCCGCCGCCCACTTTCTTGTGATCTTGTGCCATAAGCACAGAGCCAGTGATCTTAAGAACCCCAACGAGTACCCTTGCCTAACACCCTCTTTTCTCTGCCGTTCTCTGTGTCAGTAACAATCAAAATGAAGACCCTTCCCTAAAACCCTCCCTCCTCTTCTCTCTTCCATGTCCTTGCTTAGAACCCATTGTTGTCCTCCGTGTAGTAGTGGCATTCATGCCATAGACAGAGGGCCGGTGAACTTAGAACTCCCAAAGTAGACCCTTTCCTAGACCCCTCCCTCCTCTGCTGCCCTCCCTGTCATGGCAACGTTCACAGTGCCATAAGCAACAGAGCCAGTGAGCTTAGAAATCCAAAGGAGGACCCTTGCCTCAAACCCTCCCTCCTCTGCTGCCCTCCCAGAGTAGTTGAACCCTCCATGCCTTAAACACTGGGCCAGCAAGCTTAAGAACTCCAAGAAGGGCCCTCACTTAAAACCCTCCCTCCTGTGTTGTCCTCCTTGTGATGGTCACCTTCATGCCATACCTCATGGGGAGCACTAAGCTCTGTTGAGGCACGATCTGCTGCCCAGGCACCAGGTGCAGCTTGTAGCGCCGGAGGATCTCCAGCAGCAAGAAGGGGCCCTGAACCTCAGCTATGTCCTTGCCAGCACACAGACGTGGACCAGCATTGAACACGGGGAACTCGTACTGGGTTGGCTGGGTGGAGAACTCCATCCAGCGCTCCGGCCTGCAGAGGAAGGAAACAATTGTGGAGCAGAGTAGGGGGCATTCAGTTTGCCTGGTTTTAATACTAAGAGAGCAGTATGAAACAATCAACAAGAAGGCCTTGGTTGTTGGTGTGAAACAGATGAATTGGGAGGATGGGGGCGGCTGCAGGTGTACATGATGCAGGAGAATCACTTGTGTCCAGTTTCACGTATAGATACTGATGCTATCAGGAAATAGATTGTAGTTTCGCTGCATTCCTGATACAGTAACTCCTCAGGTAGATCACGTTTATCCATATGTGCTCCCCTGGCAGGAAGTCCTTGCCAGTACCGAAACTGCAGCTGCCAAGGCACCTTATGCCATTGGGTGCCACCAATGAGGACTCATTGGTGACCCGGTTGTGCTCAATTTTTGTTTGTTTGTTTTGTTTGTGCCCTATAGAGCACGCAACCTATGACTGACAGCATGATATCAATCGCCCCCATAAATCCATGGCTCATGGATTGTCTGCAGAAACTTACCAGAATCACCATAAATCCATGGGTGATGCCTCAATAAAGCGCACCCATGAAGCACTTCATTACCCCTTCGATCTACTCTATGCACTTTATGGGGTGCGCACCCAATCTGCTGCTGCATTTGAGAAGCTCCAGATTGCCCTAGGCCAAGCCCATGATAACTTAGACCAACAGCAGCCCTGCCTTTCAGCAGTGCCTCCAGCAAACATAGGAACAAGGGTAGAAGATATACGACCATGCTGAAAAGGCAGAGTCCTCTCTACTGGGTACAAGACCCTGCAGACCCTGTCACCCTCACCGCTCGTCAGAGGCATTCTTGCCCCATATGTTTCCGCAGTTCTAGATGGGCTACAAGACCCTGCAAACGTGAGACCCTCACCTATAGTCAGAAGCATCCTTGCCCCACATGGGCAGCAGCCTGTTGATGGCATAGGTGCAGAACATCACCGCTGTGCCCTTGGGTACAAAAGTTCCATCAGGTAGTACATCATCCTCACGAGCAAACTTGGCTTCCTGCAGTAAGAAGAAGACATTGGAATGTGGTGAGCGCATGTTCATCCCATAACCAGATCAAGTCTCACTAGTGTGATGCTCCAAAACTCTGCAGTCATCTGTCCCTGCAGCTTTTTCTCCTAGATATCTTATGAACCATCACCTGCTGCTTTGCTGTGCAACCCCCCTCCCTTAAGCCCTTCCAAAACCTTTGCTGGCCCAGAAAATCTGCTGCAACTCATATCCTCCTTTGGAGCAGCAGTGCTTGCCCAGCTGCCATGCTGCAATGTACCCCTCTGCCCCACTGCAAGCCAACCAGTTTGAGGAAAACCTATCTACATGTTATACGATAACCTCCAATCTGTGGAAAAACACCCATGGGCCTGTGCTAGGTCGCCTCACAACATAATTGCCCAAATCTCAATCAGGCATTTTGAGGACTGTGTAAGTAATGAAGTTGGGAATATGTGCAGGTGGAGGGATGGGCAGGAAGACTCCTTCTTCAGACTCCCTTGCACGGGGTTGTGATGGCATGCGGCAACTCGCCGCCCCTCCAAAAGCATAGTGTACTTCTCATGCCAAACACTGCTCTTCATTTTCCCTGCTATTCCTGCTATTTCTGCTATTCCTGCAATTCCTGCCTTCCCGAGGCCCTCCAAGCACTACTTTGGACTCTGCTCCACAAGACCTCTGTCCAGCTTTTTCCCTCGGAAAGCTATCAGCAGGGGCTACTAACATCAACACAGGGAGGGTCTGGGACCATATAATACCTGTGGCTTTCTGCTGCCCTCCCAGCTTTAGAACCCAACTCTCTCACACAAATCTGCCCCGCTTGCTTCCTGCTCAACCACTGCTTTTCACCCCGCTTACCAGTGGAATAGGTGGGTGCAGTCGCAGAGTCTCCATGAACACTGCCTTCAGGTACTTGAGCTTAGGGATGTCTTCCCATAGGCGGCTGAACTGGCTGCTGCTGCTCTCCTGCTGCTGCTTGTAGAAAGGCCCATCTTCTGAGTCCACCAGAATCTGCTTAGCTTCTGCCAGCAGCTTGGCCTCAATGTCTGGGTGCATCATCATTTCATACAAAGACCACGACACAGCCTGCAGTTGCAGCAAGGTGAAGCTACTGTTATGCGTGGGGTATTGGGGAACTTGCTCTTTGATCTCCTATAAATGCCGAGGGTTGATAGGCCCCTGGTGCTTTTATTGATTTGCAAAACACGTCCAGATGAGAAGTTGACGGCACAGTTGCTACATCCTAACATCATGATGGTGCCCACATGCAGTGCAAGGGCCTTGTAATTAGCACCTTGCTGCAGTGGAAACTTTGTGCTGCATGCTTGCTGCCATTGTAACTGCAGATCAAATTTCCTTCAAGAAATGGTGATTGTTTCTGCAGCACCCTGCTTAGACCACAACCTCAAAGGAACTATAGCCATGTCGGCCTGCTAGCCCCATCGACACCACACAAATCGCACAGACCCACTGTAAAAAAAATCAATCATTCTCCGTAACAGCTGCCCTGACATGTCCCAGAACTTACAATGGCAGTTGTATCTTTTGCCGCCAAGATGGTTTGCAGCAAATTGTCAACGATATCTGCCTCGGTCAGGGGCGAGCCATCAGGGTAGCTAGCAGCCAGCAGCTGGCGTACAAAGTTGAAGGGCTTAGATGCTGCTGCTGCTTGGTCTGCTGGCTGCTGCTCCGCTAAGGCAAGCTCCTTACGTTCCCGGTCAACAATGGTCTTGATGGTACTGCACATGTATTGCCCAAGGCGCTTGAAGCGACCCCATTTGCCGGTGAACAGCTCCACCAGGGGGTACACAGACCGCAACAGGAACTTGAGGTCTATGGTCTGTATGCAAAGCACGGGACAAATGGCAATCAGGCAGACCCAAATCCTTGCAGAGTGCATTCACAAGCTGGCCACAGGTAACTTGGGAGCAGGACAGCTACCCTCAGCAAATTTTCACAACAACAGATAGCTGCATAGCAGCTTTTGGAGCATAACTTTGAAATGCCGGTACACATGCAGCCCTTCTTAAGGGGCTACATGGCTAAGCTGCATTGCCACAAGATCACTCTTTTTGGTACATGACCATTTGTACATGTGCCCCTCCTGCTGCTTCCGCTTCTCCAGTTGCTCCTACTACTGCTACCGTTGCTGCCAGGACAACTTGCCATGTCCATATCCTGCTAATCCTGAGGCTTGTACATCTACCCTGGTTCCTGTTTGAGCTCAAATTTTAAAGTGCCCTTCATGCTGGCCAGCTGCTGCTGTTGCCGCTGTTGTTGCTGTTGCTGTTCCTGCTTTTTTTGTGCATGAGGTCATGGGCCTTGCAAGTACTGGGCCTCAACTTTCCCAGCTGCTGCAGTACCTACATGGTTGGCCTCATTAAATGCATGTGCGAAGGTAGGTACATCAATCCCAAGCAAGTCTGGGCACACAGCCACTTGCAGGAAGGTGGTCATGGTCAAGTTGTGCAGGAGTTCCTGCATGTCCAGCACAGCCTTGGCATCTGCAGCTTCACCCAGCTTGTCCAGGACCATCTGCTGCAGATTGTTCCTGGAGGTCACAGCAACCTGTTGCCTGAACCTGCAAGTGCAAGCCCAAGCACAATCACATGCATTTTTCAGGTACAGGCACCGTTTCAGGCACAAACACTGCTACAGGCACAGGCACCGGCAGGCACTGGCACAGGCACAGGCACAGGCACAGGCACAGGCACAGGCACAGGCACAGGCACAGGCACAGGCACAGGCGCAGGCACAGGCGCAGGCACAGGCGCAGGCACAGGCGCAGGCGGAGGCGCAGGCCCAGGTGCAGGCCCAGGTGCAGGCCCAAGCCCAGGCACAGGCACAGGCACAGGCACAGGCACAGGCACAGGCACAGGCACAGGCACAGGCACAGGCACAGGCACAGGCACAGGCACAGGCACAGGCACAGGCACAGGCACAGGCACAGGCACAGGCACAGGCACAGGCACAGGCACAGGCACAGGCACAGGCACAGGCACAGGCACAGGCACAGGCACAGGCACAGGCACAGGCACAGGCACAGGCACAGGCACAGGCACAGGCACAGGCACAGGCACAGGCACAGGCACAGGCACAGGCACAGGCACAGGCACAGGCACAGGCACAGGCACAGGCACAGGCACAGGCACAGGCACAGGCAAAGGGACATATTGCTGTATGTCAGGTGATCTGTATTGAGATGGCTGCACGGTGCTGGAACACTAAATGCTTGCTGTTATTCAATCGCCATGTACCCCTCTGAACACTTGAGAAGGCAAGCTGAACAATGCATTGCTGAAGGCAGAATTTGCCCCTGGAAGTGGAGCTGTTCTACTGCTTAAACTGGTCAATGCAAGAGATGGATCTATTGCAAAGGTTCACAAAGACCAATGCAGAGTCAACACGGTCAATTTATCAGCAACGGTCAAAGTTTTTGCTTGGCTTTATCATGCAAAGCACTCCCCTCGATCTACAGGTAAGGGTATACGGAACTGCAGGTGGGTTGAGACTTACCCGGTAGACTTGAAGATGTTGACAATGATCTTCCTTGAAATCTGCCAGTCACTCCCATCAGTCACGAGCCAACCTCGCTGAAAGACTGGATATGCTAAGGCCTGCCATTGCTTGCCCTTGACGTATCTAGCGAACTTCTTGTGCATGATGTGCTGGATGTGCTCAGGGACACAAAGAAATAAGAAGCAGGGCATGAAAGGGACTGAAGTGCAGTGGGTCTCTCCTTTGTAAAAGTTTTCATGCTGTGGGTCGTGCAATTGGATCTCTTCGAGGGCCTTCTCGAGCAAAAAATCGTTCAATTGGTTCATATTCGGTTCATAATCGGTTCATATTCATGACCCCCGAGATCATGTTCCCAAGCAATGGGAGAGCCCCAGGAGCTTGCTGAGACTGAGGGCCATATGGAAGCGGCGTCGAACCGATCGCTCGGGTCCTGTACTTCAATAGTACATACGTGAAGGCAATCGCAGCTACGGCGAGGAGTACCGGTGACATCTCACAGCTCCTCACCGTCACCGTCAGCTCCTCAGCATGATACGATTGTGCTAGTTGGCACCACATTAGTACGACATAGCTCCACGCTAGGTCCAGCCACGGCAAGGCCTTAAAAGATGGAAACGTTTCTGTAGGGGCCAGATCGGTTAACATTTGTTGCGCGGGCGTCCCACCGGTGCAGACGGACGAGTGACCCTTGCGTTCTGGCCAACGGTATCATAGTCCGAGTAGCACCTCAGGCAACGTCTACTAGCTAGATCCACAGGTCAGGATATATCGTTTCGGTCCACCAAGCATTCTAACCTCGCTTTACCCCATCGGCTGCACCTGCCACCGGAACCGGAGCCAGAGCATGCATGCATGCACGACTTCTGGTTCCGGAAGTTCCCACCGCATACGGCACCGCAATACGCATGTAATGACCCATCGGGGTAACTACCCGGGGTTTAGTAGATGCACACTCCAGACTGTTCGGCACATTCCTAATCAAAAACCGCACTCAGTGCACAGCATCCACATGCGTAAATGATGCCACAAACCACATGGGGGCAACCCCACCTAGACAGTGAATACAGTGTGCAGATATTGAGCAGACATCATTATGTTTCACATCGTACACCTGGGAAGTATGATTAGCTTGAGGTGCAGAATTGGTTTCAGGCACAACTGACTCTCTGTAGCTCAAACAAACAAACAAACAAAAATTCAATGAATACTCAATGGCCTGCTGACCGTACATGACCATCTTAGTAATCTTACTTTGAACTAGCAGCTGGCTCACTGTTGAACCCCTGTTAACACATTCTTCTTTGCATCCGGTGGTGCATAAAAACAGGCAACCTACAACAAACACAGCTACCAGCTGAAAAAAGCAGCTACTGGTAACGTCAAACCAAACAAGCCCCATCCCCTCTCTTGCCCAACTCCTGGCTCTGCTAGCTAGTGGACAATCCCATTGCAGGGCTTTGTACCAGCAGCGAACCTAAGCCCACCCACGCATTCAGTTCCCGACCTTATCAGTAGGTGTTTGCTTCACCATCTTTGAGGTAGATCACCAGACTTCTTTGCAGCCGTGCAGCGGCCAAAACGTTCTGATAAGTTATTTGTCAGTGGCCGCTGCAACATCCATTGCTAATTAAATACCAACTTCAGTGAAGCAACCCATAGCCAGGTTTTGATAGCAGGCTGGCGGCAATGTCAGCCAAGTAACCGTGACCCAATCAGTCCTGAGTTCTGTCCAGAGCCTCCTCTCTGAACCTGCGAACGCGGTAGTCCAAAGTCCCATTCTTTCCCTCCTGCAAAAATTATTTGTTCCGAGCTCTTTATAACCCTCCTCCTGTTGCCCCGCGCATGCTATAAAGATAGGGCCAGTGAATCAATAAGTCCACCAGAACCAGCGCTTTGAGACCCTCCCTCATCTGCTGTCTTCCCATGTACTTGTGACCTTCTGTAGTGCACACAGGGCCAGTGAGTTCAGGAGTCGAAATGGGCCCTCACTTAAAAGCCTACCACCTCCCCCTGTCCTCCGTGCCCTTACTTAAAACCTTCCCTCCTCGGTTGTTCTCCGTGCCTTCACTTAATTCCCTCCCTCCTCGGTTGTTCTCCGTGCCTTCATTTCACTCCCTCCCTCCTCGGTTGTTCTCCGTGCCCTCACTCAAAAGCCTCCCTCCTGTGTTGTCCTCTGTGTGATGGTCACCTTCATGCCATACCTCATGGGGAGCACTAAGCTCTGTTGAGGCACGATCTGCTGCCCAGGCACCAGGTGCAGCTTGTAGCGCCGGAGGATCTCCAGCAGCAAGAAGGGGCCCTGGACCTCAGCTATGTCCTTGCCAGCACACAGACGTGGACCAGCATTGAATACGGGGAACTCGTACTGGGTTGGCTGGGTGGAGAACTCCATCCAACGCTCCGGCCTGCAAAACAAGGTGGAGGAGCAGAGTAAGGATACTCAACTTGCCTGGGTTCGGTACTAAGAGAGCAGTGTAAAACACGCTACAGAAAGGCCATGGTTGTTGGTGAGAAGCAGATGCAGTTGGGAGGGTGGGGAGCGGCTGCAGGTGTACATGGTGCAAGAGAATGACTTTGTACAATTTCATGTGTAGATCCTGAAGTCATCAAAGGAGATATTGCATTTCTGCTGCCATGCTGATACAGTCCATCCTCAGTTAGCATCACATACTGTATGTCCCTCTTTCCTTTTTGCCCCTACTACCCGTAGAGCCCGACTGGAATTCCATGTCGGTGCCCAGACTGCAACTACTAGAAATAGTGTATCAAGCATGCAACCTCTGACCGACAGTATGGTACTTATTCCAGCAGACGCTGGCCAAGGTATTAGGTAGACATTGTTTGCAGACTTGTCCAAAATCCTCATCATGTCCAAGACTAATACCCCCAACAAACGCGTAACCATGAAGCACTTCATTCACTCATTGAGTATACTCTATTCACTCTATGCTGCAGGAAAGATCTGCTGCAATGTTGAAGAAGCTCCAGGGATCACTCTAGGCTACTCATAGGATAGTCCAGACAAACAGCAGTCTTAACTCATAGGAAAGTACAAACCAAGAGCACTCCCTCCAGTGGCCATAGACAATTTGATAGATGATATATGCAGGAAGATGCGAAAGCTCTAACTGGACCACAAGACCCTGTAAACCCTGAAGTCCTCACCTGTAGTCAAAGGCATCCTTGCCCCACATGGGCAGCAGCCTGTTGATGGCATAGGTGCAGAACATCACAGCTGTGCCCTTGGGTACAAAAGTCCCATCAGGTAGCACGTCGTCTTCGCGAGCAAACTTGGCTTCCTGGGGAAAGAACAAATTGGGGAGCGTGGTAAGGGCATGTTCACCCAAACTGAATGAAAGCTAACGGCTAAAACCCATGGAAAAGAAAATTGATGAAGCTGTTTCTTACTGGATGTCTTCCGCACCGTCATGTGGTTCTATTCTGTGCTGTGCAAGCACCCTCCTTTAAGCCCTTCCTGACCCTCTGCTTGGCCCAGACATCCTGCTGAAACTCCTCCTCTCATTTGCAAAAGCAGTACTTGCACAGCTGCCATGCTGCAATCTATGTCCGCCCACTGCAAGCCAACCCGAGCTAGTCGGGAGAATTCATGTGGTAAAGATGCCAAGCCAAACATGTGGAACAGCACCTATTTAATTCTCCACTCAAAAAGCATAACTTTTTCTCATGTTGGAAATCCGCTCTTTGTTTTTCCTGCTGTCCCTGCCTTCCCAACTAACGATGGCCCTCCATGCACTATTTTATAATCTGCTCCACAAAGAACTCTGATCTTTTCGACTTCAGAAAGCTGTCAGCAGGGGCTGCCTTTGACATAATCAAGACAGGGAGGTCCGGGGGCAATGTATCACCAGTGGCTTTGTGCTGGGAAGCAAACACCTGCTAAGGCATCATTCGAATTTTCACGTGAATCTGCTTGCCCACTGCCTTCCTGATCAAAGACTGCTGTAAATCCCGCTTACCAGTGGAATAGGTGGGTGCAGTCGCAGAGTCTCCATAAACACTGCCTTTAGGTACTTAAGCTTAGGGATGTCTTCCCATAGGCGGCTAAACTGGCTGCTGCTCTCCTGCTGCTGCTTGTAGAAAGGCCCATCCTCTTCATTCACTAGGATCTGCTTTGCCTCTGCCAGCAGCTTGGCCTCAATGTCTGGGTGCATCATCATTTCATACAAAGACCAAGACACAGCCTGCGGTTGCGCAACATACAAATACTGTGATACTGCATGGCGTATCGGGGTAATTGCTCTATGGTGCCCTGTTTTGCCAAGGGAAATAGGCCCCTGCTTATAGTGTCTTGCAAAGCAGGTACAAGTAAGTGAGAAGCTCAGCCAGAAACGCGACTTGCTAAACATACTGATGCTACAGGGTCTTTCTGAGGACAAGCTATTGATGGCACATTAGGGACTCAGATCCCATATGGATAGTTTGAGAAGCTTGCTGCGATTTCGGAACCCATTGCTAGCTGCAGGCAATAGCGGGCCCTGCTACGCCATTGGCCCAAACAATTTTTAACATAGCACCCTTATTAATCTGGCTTTCCATACGGGGCCATGGAACCCTTGTGCTGCATGCCCGCTGCCAATGTAACCGCGGACCAAATGTCCCTCAAAAACTGTGAGCGTCCCTGCAAGACCCTGCTTAACACGCCCTTAAAGGAAGTAGGCTCATGTGAGCCGGCAGCTTGATGTCGGCCACACAACCAGCACTGAACCACTGTAAATACAAACTCGGCCCATCTCATAACAGCTGCCCTGACATCTCTTAGGCTTACAATGGCAGTTGTATCCTTTGCCGCCAATATGGTTTGCAGCACATTGTCAACGATATCTGCCTCAGTCAGGGGCGAGCCATCAGGGTAGCTAGCAGCCAGCAGCTGGCGTACAAAGTTGAAGGGCTTAGATGCTGCTGCTGCTTGGTCTGCTGGCTGCTGCTCCTCAAGGGCAAGCTCCTTCCGTTCTCGATCAACGATGGTCTTGATGGTACTGCGCATGTACTGCCCCAGGCGCTTGAAGCGACCCCACTTGCCGGTGAACAGCTCCATCAGCGGGTACACAGGTTGCATGAGGAACTTGAGGTCGATGGTCTGTATGCGAATGGGGGAGATTGGATAGATGTGCCATGTAAGCTTGAATCGAATGCAACTTGAATACATCAAGTGTAGGAAGGAGCAAAACAGGGAGCAATGATGCTTCATATAAATTGCACAGCTTGCGTATGCATTCCAGGCTCCAGATCTCAAGAGGCATAAGCACAGCTAACCTAAGGTACTGCTGGGCCAGCTGTCCCACCACTGCTAGACGTGCTGCTGTCAGGACTGCTTGCTCACGCCTGTATTCCTGACCTGAATGCTTGCACTGTTGCTTGCCTGCCTGTCGCACCCAGAGGCTTTACTCTGCAGGTCGACGAACACGGCCAATGTTGCACTGACTCCTGCTGCTTTTGCTGCTGTTCCTGCTTTGCCTGCCCCTGTTCAGAGGAGCAACCATAATGACTGGATCTTGCATGTCTTTTGCCTTCACATTATCCTTGCTGCTTGTTTACGCGCTCCATCTCATTCTGCAAGCACTAAACCCCTATTTCCAATCTTCTGCACTGTACCTACATGGTTGGCCTCATCAAATGCATGTGCAAAGGTAGGCACATCGATGCCAAACAAGTCTGGGCACACAGCCACTTGCAGGAAGGTGGTCATGGTCAAGTTATGCAGGAGTTCCTGCATGTCCAGCACAGTTTTGGCATCTGCAGCTTCACCCAGCTTGTCCAGGACCATCTGCTGCAGGTTGTCCCTGGAGGTCACAGCAACCTGTTGCCTGAACCTGCAAGTGCAAACACAGGCACAGGGGCATATTGATGCATGTCACTTACATGTTGTCAAGGTGGCTGCTGGAGCAGATGCTCGCTGTTGATTCATTTGGTATCCCCTCATGCAGACACTGTGAAAAGGCAAGCTAAATGATGCATTTGTGGAAGCAGAAGTTGCCCCCTGCAGAAACACATGTTGTAACGTGCTTAGTATGGTGCATGCATGAGGTGGATGTTTTGCAAAGGTTGGACGGACCCTAGTCAGAGTCAACCTGGTCAACTTCCCAGTGACTGGCAAGTTCCACGGCAACATTGACGAGCTTTGCGTGACTTTGAAAACCACGCTTCGCGTTCTGCAAGTAGGGGATATGAGATCGCATGTGGATTAGGACTTACCCGGTAGATTTGAAGATGTTGACGATGATCTTTCTTGAGATCTGCCAGTCACTACCATCAGTCACGAGCCAACCTCGCAGGAAGACTGGGTAGGCTAAGGCCTGCCACTGCTTGCCCTTGACGTATCTAGCGAACTTCTTGTGCATGACGTGCTGGATGTGCTCAGGCAAATGGATGAAAAGGAAGCAAGGCATAAAAGGGACTGAAATGCAACGGGTTCCTCCTTTGTCAAACTTTTCACGGTGTGGGTCGCGCAGCTGGATCTCTTCGAGGCCCTTCTCGAGCGCGAAATCGTTCAATCGGTTCATATTCATGACGCCCATGATCATGTTCCCAACCAGTGGAAGAGCCCCGGGAATTTGCTGACACTGAGGGCCATAAGGAAGCGGCGTTGAACCGATTGCTCGGGTCCTGTACTTGAATAGTACATACGTAAAGGTAATCACAGCTACAGCGAGGAGTACCGGCGACATCTTGCAGCTCCTCACCGTCTGAGCATGAGGACTACGGTCCTGCTAATCGGCATCACATTGATACGAACCAGCTGCGTGCCAGGTTCATTCATGTGGAGGCATGAGAGTAACGCCGAACAGTCGCTGCAGGAGCCAGCTCGGTAGGAGTTTGTTGCGTGGGGCCCCACGCAACTTCGAGTGCCACCGGGTGACGACGAGTGACCTGCCCTTGCGTTTGCCGGCACGTTTCATGGTGCACTTGAACCCTTACCAAGGGCTGCATTGGTCCCTGTTAAACTCAAAACCCCGTCTGGGTCAGGATTCTCAGTCCCTCGCGACCGTCGAAGCGCGACACCCAGTCAGCGCCGCTGTCACCTGCAACTGCCGTAAGGTGGACGGAGCCTGTTTGACCTTCCCATTAGAATTAGACTCAGAAAAGCACTTTATGTCGTGACTTTGAGCATCATCAGAACACTATGATAATGCTCGATGAGCTGGACACCCTGGTGGGCTCTATTGGCGTAGCCTTGTCCATGGGACCCCAAGGAGCTAGTACCATTACCAGTCAGGACCAATCCTGGACATCCAGACACAGTATAACTGGCCCCAGAAAAGTTTCAACAGGCCTTATGAGCCATCCAAACAAAGGTCTGTTGGCGATATTAGGATCTGCTGGGCCCCAACACAAGAAGGGCAAAAACCTCTTAGCATGCAGCCCTTATGCAAGCAGCCACGAGGTGGTGCCTGTCTCTACTGCTCTATGGCACAAATTAATGTGCCATACGAAGGTCAGCAAGACCCCGCATGTCTTGAACCATTTACTCCCACAAAGCATGCTCGGTTGGGAGGTGTATCTCATACTCCTACATGCATGGGCCCACAAAATGGCTTTAGTATCAGACAAGGTGAACAAGCTGCTTGTTAGACCTTTATCAATCAATGCAGGCAGCATGCCAGCAACTTGCTTGTGTTTTAAAGCACACCAATTAATGACCACAGCGCATACCAGTGACCACAATCATCTGATTGCAATCCAGACTTGCAACAAGTGCATGTTGCAGAAAGACGCACTCTGGATCCATGTAATTAACAAGGCCATGAACCGTTAAGGTGTCAGTAGATGCCACAAGTAATGGTACCTACCAAGCAGTTGTGCTGTCAGTCTCAGCATGCACCATCATATGACAATATGATTGCTGCACCTGGGGATTCCTGCCCCTTCCCAGAAAGTATATCTTCCCTTCCTGCCAGGCCCCCAACAGCTTAGTCCCATGTGCTGGCTGCTTCACTGAGTACAGTAAAGCCTGCACTCTGAGAGGTGGGTGGTTGTTTGAAGGGCGAAGAATGGCAGGTGTAACCACAGCCAGCTTCCCTATATGAGCAATGTGCCCAGGAACTGCCAGGCCAGCAAAAGTAGCCCGCCATTTACAAGGACAGCAGCAGGACAATCTTCGCGGCCCAAACCTCGTTGCTAATCAGTATGGTAGCAGAAAGTGTTGGGCACTTCGCCCTGGTTTGGGAAAGTCCTTGGCCACGGATTCTCACAGGGTTTGCAGCTAGTGCTACCCCATTCGTTGGTATACCAGCCTCCCAGACAAGGCTGGCAGGAAGTATCCCCTGTGCCAAGGGCAAAGCCCTTGCTGCAGGCCACACATGATGTAGTGCCTGCTGAATGGTGTACGGTCTCAAAACCGAGGGGGCAGGGGTTGGACCCAGATATGCCTAGAATGGACCCAGACACCACCTGCATGACCAGAAAGTAAGTGGCCATGGCAGCCGTTCCGCCTCAGTATGTACACATGAGAATATAGTCAATGCACCAATGAATCTGAAGACAACTTGGCAACAATTTGCACATTAGAACATGCCGGTGGCGGCCTGGAGGCGGCTGGGATGTCCCACAACCTCTATGTCACATCTATAGCATCCACGTGGTGTGAAAGATGAGAGGTGTGTTAGAAAACCACCACGTAGTAAACCCCTTCAAAGAGACACAGGAACGCCAGATCCCGAACGCTTCACCCTTACAGCGTCCGATCTCGAAATCGGAGCACCCCGGAAAATGGTCTCAATAGACTGCACTTGTTCCCATACACCCCTCAGCCTGAACCGGGTTAATTGAGCCGCTATATTGCGGAATTTCTGTGCTGGGGTCATCATGCAGGTACGGACCAGCGGTTGGCTGGCCTGGCACACGTCTGTTATGAAGAAGCTGCAAATTGCAAGCAGCAAGCAGAGTGACAAGTACCTCACTCCAAGTCTGGGTATTAAAGTATTGTAGTAGCTGCAGAAGAGAGGCCCAAGGAAAGCCCAACTACTTGCCTTGAATGTCAGCATGCACACATCTTCTGCATCTTTCCCTCCAGCTCTTGTCCTTGCGCTAAGGGAGGTCACACCACAAGCACCAGCAGACACATCTCGAAACCAGGTGGTGTCAATAGTGCCATCAGCAGGGTCAGCGGTGGCAAGGATGGTCCAGGGGTTATCCAGCATGGTGGTGAACTTCAGAGCATTGGTACCTGAAGTTTTAAAGCGATAGCAAGGGACAACGGAGCAACAATAAGTGCATGTCAGGACTACTTTCTATTGAATCATGGTGGTAAGAGCACTGCAGATGGCAAAGGGTCAGCGGTCAGTGCAAGCATGCTCCAGAGGTTTATCCAGGGTGGTGGTGAACTACAGAGCAGTGGTACCTGGGATTGCATAGCCCACTGATGCAAGGGCTATACAGTGTCACTAGTGCATGGCAAAGGATGGGTTAATTCCGAAAGTGGTGCAGGGGTTGCCAGCGTTACCAGTGTGCAGTTTAGTCGAGCTAAGTGTGCCGTTTTGGGTATGTGCGGAGCAGAGAGGTTTTAGGGTTTTAGGGCCCTCTAGGGCAGCTTGGCCGCTGGTTGCCCGAACATCGCTGGCACTCGTCATACCATGCGAGCAAGTCGGCAATGCCTACGTGGTGGAGCTTGTGCAGCGTCAGCAGCAGTCTGGCTTCGGGATCGATCCCCAATTCGAAGTGAATTCCTCCATGATGGTCGCAGCTTGTGGCAGCAGCGTTAGCAGCAGCATGCAGTTGTGCGTCAGCAGTGGGGCATAGCTGACGTGGCATTCCAGTTTGCTGGAGCAAAGGCCTAGTTCTATGTGTTCTGGACGAGCTATTAAGGCAGCTGTGCTTGAGGTTCATTCACTAAAGGGTACTGATGAGGCCGCATTGGGCTGCAGCCGAAACATGTATACCCAGCCCTACATTACGCCACTGCGCAAACATTGGTGACCCTCCTCGTGGGGGTGACGTAGGGGTTGCCTCCCTGCGCTCGATTATAACCAAAGGCTGCGCATCCTGGTATCCTTGTGACGCCAGGCCTCGTATATCTGGGATGATTCTGCTGGAACTACCCATTCTAGGGCCAGTGGATCTTTCTTCACTCTGAGGAGTGGGACGTTACCGTGCTAGTTTAGTGCTGTAATGCCTGGTCCATCTCTATGATGGCGAGTACAACATGACATGAGAGAGGTGCAAAGCGAGACATGCTCAGAGCTGCACGGCTTCTATAAAGGGGTTGCACAGTAGTGAGTGGTCTGGAGCTGAGCGGTAGATAAGCACCGTGGAAGTTATGGCCAGCTGCATATCTCAGTGCAGCAGGCACAGCTGCAGGACAAGGGTATGAAGCTGACTGTCACAGGCAAGAGTGCAGCTACATGATGCACATTGAGATGTACAATGGCACATTGAGGCCGTTCCCCAATTTCATGCTCTCATCCCTGAGTCTCAGTAACACAGACCCATGTATGTACGGCTGGGCCCACTGGGCTTACAGCATGAGGTCCCCACGCTTCTATACATAGCTTTTTGGCTTCAGAAAAAGCAGGCAGCTCCACTCACTTAGAGCAGTTCCTTTCAGTGTAAGGCCAGGTTGCGGCCCTGGCCCTCCATGTGCAGCACCACAGTAGGGCCATGAACTCAAATTAGACCCCTCCAAGCTCCCTAACACCTGCCACTGCACCCCTGCTGAACCCTCATGGTTGGTGTTGGGTCCGGCAATGCCTGTAAAGTTGAACCCCATGTAGGTTTTATTGCCCTGCAGCCACTCGGCAAGAGGAGCCACCTCAGCTTTACAAGCAGGCTTGCTGGTATCGGAGCTGAGCAGCTCCAAAACAGCTCCTCCTAATGCTGCATCGGCAGCTGCTGTTCCAGCAGCAGGATCCCTCGGGCAGCTATTTGGTGAGCTACTGCTGCCGGTTCCAAGAGCAGCGGCGGCCGCCAGGGCGGCTGATTTAGCCACACACAGCTTACCAGCATCACCCGCAATGCATTCGTCATTTACGGTAGCAATGCTGCCAGTGGGACACTCCTGAGGTGCGCACGAGTCCCACCGTAGATGGCATTATCCGGCAACGTCGGGTTGATATCGTCACATCGGACGCAGGTGGATTTCGTGGGTGATGGAGAATTAGGTAGGAGGCAGGCCTGGCAGCTAGTCGAGCCAACAGCAGCAGCAATTGTAGCCTCTTGACAAGGCTGGCAGCCACTGCTGCTGCTGTCTTTGCTGCTGGTGGTGCCAGCTGGGCATAACGCACAGACATAACCACTCCCTGTCATTGCAGTGGCACCATCAGACGTAATATTGGCTCTGTAATTGCCTGCGGGGCAGGTTTCGGGGCAGTGAGACTGGCCTTTGTTGCCTGGGGTGCACGGTGAGGGTTTCATGCCACCAAAGGCAGGGCCGGAAGTCATACGGTAGCTATACGTGCAACTGGCACTCGGGCTGATGATCAGGAAGGTGGAGGGAAGCTGCAGCTTGAAAGTGTAATTCGCGGGGCTGTCGGTGCTCGGGCCGAAGGGGCCTTTGAAAAATGGTGGGGGGGCGACCGCAGTTAGCATTTCTGTGAAACCGCTGAAGTTGGTCCCGTAAGAAGTAGTTACCAAGTTGCTTCCTGCCCACTTTTCTACACTGTTGTGGACCTCGGAGTGGAAGAAGACCACGTTCTGGGAGGAGTATGTCTGCTTTGCTCCAGTTGTGGTGGGGTAGGTGACTTTTGCAAAGGAGGTGGGGTAGCTGTGAATGTTGGTGGAGTTGATGCTGTAGGTGCAATCAGGGTTGACGGTGAGGAGCAGCTTGGACCAGATGACGGATACTTCAGAGGACATACAGTCAGCTCCACCAGATACGTCAGTTAGCAGGAATAAAGGATTGCCTGCAAGTAGGAACATCCATCCCACACAGTGTTCAGTTACCAGATGAGAAGGTAGATCGAGAGGAATGAGGCAAGTATGATAATGAAGAGGTATTGGGGGAAACAATAAACCTCTACGTTATTTCGTAATCTTTAAGATCTACGTTTATCTTGCAGCATGTCTTGCTGCTACAGTGTCTGTTACACATGCATCTGAAAGGCCTGAACATGGCAGGGGTCATGTAGCGTCTGAGGAGCTGAGAGGGTTCCTGCTCTGCAAATGGGTAGGGCACGGCAACTTACCAGCAGTGCATGTCTCCGCAGCTGAAGATCCTTGAGGAGCAAGCAGCAGCAGCAGCAAGAGGACTACGGTGGCTGGTTGCTGAACCATTTTGCTACAGGTCAAACACATTAGCCGATCGGTCTGAAGTGCTCTTAGCGTCTTGTATGTGTCCCTGAAAGCAGTGGGCAGTGGGCGGTGGGCAGTGGGCAGTGGGCGGTGGCTCAACTGACACATACTAGTAATCTAGTACCAGGATACGGTCGACACAGGCGCACTAGCAGGGTCGAATCGGATGTTTACGTACTAAATGTTAAAACGGAACATTTATGTTGCTACGCATTGCCTTTTAAAAGGCTTGTCGTGTTTACGGAAGCTTTCGGCAACTGCACGGGGACTCCATGTAGCGATGTAAAGATCGGCTCTTCTTTCTGTTTCAGCATGGTAAGTAGAGATGCCAGTGCTTAAGCTTCAAGTGGCGTTCTATCCCCACGCACTGCTTAAATCTGCCCAGCCCCTTCCGACCTAGGCGTCAAAGCAATGCGCCCGCCGGCAGCAGCTCGACAGTCATTGGTGTGACCGTACGGCCTACAGGTCCAAGGAAAGCGATCACCGTGCTTCAGCTGCGAAAGGCTTCCATGAACCGCAGTTCATGGTGGGCCTCCGGTGCCAAGCCGTTGTTGGCCCCTTCTGGGAGACCATGGGCTTACGCTGATGCCCGACTACTGATGCTGCATGTCCCGCAACTAGATGTCGGACCGGCCACAGCCTGGTACTTGCATGACCCTGCCCACCACCACTAGATCCACTGTTCACACTTAAATATTCTGTACTGTAGTCAACTGCCTGGCTCCGGTCATAATGGCCCAGCTGCCATCCAAAGTGTTCCATGTACTGCTGCTGCTGCAGCCAGTACTGCTGCTGCTGCAGCCAGTACTGCTGCTGCTTGGTTCACAAGCAGCTGCAGCTGCAACATGTGTAGCTGGTAAGGCTTCCCTCCGTTGACCTCAGTACCATGCCTTGCAAATGCCAGTGGCCGACCCATATGTAAAGGGGCTTGTTTTTCTTGTGCCGGGGGTGCCCAAGCGCCTGCAACGGATCACTCACTCAAACGTGGCATTGCTGTCTGTAACCTGTGCTCATCACACTTGCAGGCAATCCTGTATTCCTGCTAACTGATGTATCTGGTGGAGCTGACTGCATGTCCTCTGAAATATCCGTCATCTGGTCCAAGCTGCTCCTCACTCTCAACCCTGATTGCACCTACAGCATCAACTCCACCAACATGTACAGCTACCCCACCTCCTTCGCCAAACCTACCTACCCTACGACTGCTGGCCAACAGCAGCAGTACTCCTCCCAACACACCGTGTCCTTTCCATATGAGCTTAACAACCGTGGGGAAGAGGAGAAGCTTTTTGCTACCGACTTCACCGGCTTTACTCAGATGTTGTCTGCAGCTGTTTTCCCACCTTACATGCGGAGCCCCTTAGGCCGTAGCGCCGAAACCCCCGCAAACTACAGCTTCAACGTGCAGCCTCCCTCTAGCTTCCGAGTCATCAGTCCCCCCAACGGCTGCACATACACCTACCATATGACTTCAGGCCCTGCCTTTGCGAACATGAATCCATCCCCCTGCAGCCCAGGCGACCTCCACTGCCCCGAAACCTGCCCTGCAGGCAAGTACAAGGCTCAAATTACATTGGACAACTCCACCACCTCTGTCGGCAGCGGTTATGTATGTGCTTTCTGCCCCGCTGGCACCATCAGCACAGCAGACAGCAGCAGCAGCAGCAGCACCTGCGAGCCTTGTCCCGGTGCTACTGTTGCTGCTGCTGTTGGCTCAGCTAGCTGCCAGGCTTGCGCCCCACCGTACTTCCCCTCACACACGCAATCCGCCTGCATCCGATGCAAAGACAGCAACCCAAGCTTACCGGATAACGCAATCTACAACGAGGGGACCTCTTGTACACCCCAGGAGTGTCCTACTGGCAGCATTGCTACGGTTAACAATGAGTGCATTGCAGGGGACTCCCGGAAGCTGTGTGTGGCGAAATCAGCAGCCTCTGCTCCTTCCAGCAGCAGTAGATGCTCCGCATGGGATTCCAGCGCGGCACCATTAGGAGGCGCCATCTTGCAGCTGCTCAGCTCAGAAACCAGCAGGCCAGGTTGTAATTCTGATGTAGCACAGCTTGCCGAGTGGCTTCAGGGTAAAAGCACTTACATGGGGTTTAATCTGACTGGGGTGAAGGAGCCCACCAGCCGGAATGAGGGTTCAGCAGGGGTGCAGTGGCAGCTGTTAGGGAGCTTGGAGGGGTCAGGGCTGGGGACGTGGACCATATGTGGTCTTGCACATGGAGGTCCATCACCGCAAGCAGGGCTCACATTGGAAGGGACTGCTTTGAGTAAGTACTCAGCTCGAGATGGGATTGGCACTGAATTTGGTGGCTATTGAGCTGTTGGTGTGAAGGGGAAGAGTCATAGTTTATGACTCTTGAAGCAAAGCAAATCTGAGGCTGTTTCTTTGGGAAGTAAGCATGGGATTTGAGGCTTAAATAAAAGCTAGTATAATGGATGATAGGAACAACATGCTCTTCCAAAGGCTTGCCTGCTTGTTTAGGTTCATGCAGCAGAGATGACAAAGGACTAAAGTAGCACCAGGAGAAGAGGGAGTGCTTTGTAGAAGCACCAGCTCTTCCATGCTATCACAACATTTTGTGTTTCATATTGTTTTCTCTTTTAGCATGGGTTGTTCTTCTTGACTGAACTAACTCTGCCGAGCAGTACATATACCAGGAGTGCTAAACTGGGAGTGCTACATTATTGTGCGGCCTATAGATGTAGTGCTGGTCGCCTGCAGCATTTCTAAAGAGCTGCTGGGGTGAATACAAGATATACTCGCAAATCCTTTCTGCGACAGTCATCACCATGTCCTGCATGGCTGCATGACACCTTCTGGCCTCTGCTGCATACATCTGTCATTGAACTGCAAAAGCCCAAAAAGTAAAGGAGAAGAATGCATGTCACAATTTGGTTACGGCCAGCAGATAGCTAACATGGCTATTCGATTCCCTTTTCGATATGTTGGTGTGTCCAGCAGCTTGAGGCAATCAGGCCCTGACATATAGTTCATATCCCCTGTTGTGTCCCATTCCCTGCTTCGCTCCAAACCCGCAGGTACCAATGCTCTCAAGTTCACTACCATGCTAAACCCTAACCCCTGGGCCGTCCTGGCTACTGCTGGCTCTGCTCCTGGCACCATTGACACGGTGTGGTTTAGGGATGTGTACATTGGGGGCTGTGGTGTGACATCTCTCAGTGCAAGGACCAGAGCAGAAGGAAACGAAGCAGAAGATGTCTGCAAGATGAACTTTAAGGTAGGTCATTTAGGGCTGCTTCATTTGACTCTGCATGAATGTCAAGCCGGAAAATGAGACTGAAATGTATGAATGATGATGAAGTACTGCCGATGATGCATATTGATGAAGTCACGCCTCAACTCGCTGAGACATGTTCCGTAACTGAAGCCTGTAAGGGAAGCTGCTGTAAGAGACAGGTAGGAAGCTGCTTGACGTGCGTGGAGCTACCCAGTCCTTTTGGGAGCATGTGCCGCGTCAAATGAGAGAGTGCTGGGTGAGTGGGGTGTGTGTCGGCAGACTGAGGGCAGATGATGAGAGAGAGATACGCGAGGAGACCGAGTATTGTTCTCCGACGTGGGATTGTGGGAAGGATTCCTTGGTGTAAACATTACACGGATCCCTTACCAAAGGGCAGGTGACCTGAAAAGACCGTGATCCAGCAGATTCTGTAGATTATACTCAAGTTGTAGGTTTCAATGTGTGAGGACAAGTGTGGCCCTAAGGTACAGGCAAGGCAAATAGCAGTCGTCTCTGCCACACGGGTGTCTTGTCTGTAAGTAACTTACTGGCCAATTCATCCGCATGCGTTCTATGCCCGACTCCATCTTTAACAGCCTCCTTGGAGTCGCATGCTGGCCGCAGCCGATTGCACATGCTGCACGTAGGTATGTTGGAACTATCTATGCAGGCGTTTTGCCGGCCTCCATACATACAGCACAATTAAAAGTGCGAGCGAGTAGACGGACCATTTCCTGCATGCTAGGGTTCCGCGGTGAAGCTGCTAGGGTAGGACTGAGGTTGAGGATTGTACATAGAACCAGGCTTGAAGCTTAAATTGAAATTGATTCCAATCCTGGTATGATACTCAGCTTCCCCAGTGACGCCGACTGTCAAAACCACCCCATTGATTGCTTGCTTTGTGTTCTGTCACTAGGTGTTGTCTGGCTCCATCCTGGGGGTATCTGGTCCCAACCCTTGCCCTTCTGGTACCGTGACAGTGCAGCACCCAGATGGCACTACATCCTGCTTGGCCTGCACCAGAGGCTATGTTCTCAATGGTACAGGGGATACCTGCCAACCTTGCCTGGGGGAGACCTACACTGATGAATGGGGTAGCACTAGTTGCAAGTATTGTAAGGACCCTTGGCCAGGGAGCTCTGCAAATCAGGGTGCAGTGCCCAATAGCATATGTTACAGTGAAGGCTGACGTTTGAAGCTGATGAACGAGAACAATACAGCAACCCTGGGCAAAGGTGTGCTGCTTTTGGTCCCCTCATACATGTGTCACACTACTGCGGGTACACTTAAGATGCAGCGAATGGAGTGGACTTTAAGAATGCAGCACAATTGCACTACGATGTATGCAGGAATTTTAAGGGGTTCTGCTTTCCTTGTGGCCTCTCCTCACTTCTGTCTACATCAACGACCAGTCAAGCCACGTCATGTCACATGGTCAGCGAAGTGAAGAGGGCCTTCATTTGCGACATTATTAAATCCTGCGAATGACTTTTTGCTTGTACGCGCTAGTTTGAATGAGTACTGTAAGGATATCGTCTGCTGTAATGTTTGCCATGCATCCCCTCGGATGGCCGTTGGCATCTCAGTTGTAACTCATCCCAGCATACAGTGGTCCAGGCACTGTCACGCGCAATTTAGTGTTTCTTCCATACCTCAACATTCGTCTGTTTATTCGTACCGTCAATTCACACCTGCCAGGCATCCAAAGCGGTGATAGTGGGTGGGTGGTGACGTGGTGTGAGCCATCCGTCCCAACTCCGAGAACCACGCAGCCATTAGCGTGCCTGACCGTCTGCCCGCCACGCACTGCAAAATCCTACCTGACGCATGGGGCAGGCCAAGCGGCTCAAATCCTGACGTTTTCGTCTGACTATGATGATTATATTGATGAGTCTGGCATGGTGTATGATGCCCATGGAGCCTAGTTTGGCTCCGTTACGGGCGCCCCCTTTGTGGGGCGGCCACTTTGTAATCTGTAATCTGTAATCAAATCCTGATGGGCAACCTGACGGCCTCTATCTGCTAGCCCACCCACTCAAGCAACAGCTGCTACTGCCCCCGCAGCGCTAAATAGTACGTAGCCAGCACTTGGGTTGGCTACATGAGACGTGACCTCAGGAACATGCATCGCAGCACTTCACCTCAAGTACCTTTCTCGTCTCATTCCTTCATTCACCAGTCATGTTAGATATATCAAACACTATGTGCTGTATTGCTGCTCACCGCTTTGACACGAGGTAACCTGACTCCCGAGGGATGTCCATTCATTCCATGAGTCCAATCCAGCAGGAGACATTGGGACAACGAACCCCAACCACATATTCTCAATCATAGTGATCATGTGCAAGTTGTGAGGTGTATTTCAGCACTGAAGAAAAGGCGGGAAAGTTGTTTACAACTGCTTGACGATGGTAGAGAGGGTGAAATCATGCCTGAAGGTTATCTCCCCTTTGATTACAACCTATGGCGGATTATGGGACATGATATAGATTAATTGCATATGACTTTCATGTTACTGGGCACCTCTTAGGCATGGCTATGTACTGGTTAATAGTCTGTGTTAGTTCTGGAACTGCTGCTGCTCTGCGATTCTCCACATCTGGGTGAGAGTATTTTTGGCATAAAATGTATTCAATGTTCTGATGATATATGCTGTTGCGTTGCTGTTTGTTTGCTGGATGTACCCAAAAAATCAAAAACCCAAAAAAAATCAAAAAATAAAATTGTGTGTGCACTTTCCCAGGGCCAGTATTCTGCATCATTGTATCTGCTTGGACATGCATGATCATGGAGTTCAAACTGGTGGATGGTGTTCAGTTTTTCCTGGTTCTATTTGTGTTAGTGGCTTTGCCACCCCTGTGGTGAACTGTGGCACCGCACGCGTGCCGATGGGTTTGCCAATGTAAGATTCACACACACACACACATGTGTCCTCCTTAGCCATACTTAAGACAAGATGGGGCAATTAAGCTGCACAATGCATCACTTTGCTGCTGGGGCCAATACCCTGCCACTAATATGCCTCCATGTACAGACACCACCTCCCCACAGCTCAAAGTTTACGATTGATCCAGTCATCAAGTACCCCCCCCCCCATCCGGGTCCCTCAACGTCCATACAATTGCTCCATGAGGATCGATCCTCCTCCCACCAAATGGTATTGCAGCACCAGTTCAAGAATATTCAACTTGAATTCACTGCATCCCATTTTCATACATCATAGGACACCGGGGCCATGTGCCAGCCCAAAGGGCCAGCTAGACAGCTTTGTGCAAAACCACGAGCAATTGACACCACATGCAACAAACAACAAACAAGGTCTGCACACACACGTTCCAGTATGAACATGCAAGCATTAGCAAGCCCTTCACGTACACAACAAACAAACATGTAAGATGTGGCCACAAGGGAACTGCTATGCAACAGCTGCCACTGTCACCTCCTGCCCCGGCAGTGGCACAAAACCTGCACTAAGTGAGCTGCCTCACCCTCCAAATCATTGGGCCGCATGTGCGCATTATCGAAGGCATCCACAAAGGTCTCCACGTTTGTGGATGCCGTAAATAATGCACACAGGCGCCTCAGTGATCTGCTGGCAGCAGCAGGACTAGCCGTCATCAGTGCCACATGATCTCCCCTTTACTGATATACAGGATACGGGGTACCAGGTGCTGTACAGATGAGCTGCCACCTCCAGCTGTGGTCCTAAGGTAAAGCATGGAGTTTGTCCACCTTCAGAGGCCCACTTTGTCGTCCTACGTTGCATGTCCAGACAGTAAGCAAGCTTTCCCTGCTTCCAGCAGTATGTATGTTGAATGCATATAAGGACAAGTGGGCCGCAACCACTAGCATAAACCCCAACTCCAACCTCTAACAGATAAAGCCTCAACCCACGACCCCTCTCAAATTGGGCGTCAGGCACAGACTGCATTAGAGGCGATATTTGCCCTGCTAAGGACCCTGGACATTCCTTCCAAATGCATCTTTGGGCAAACTAAATGATTCTTCATGTTCCAGTTGCAATGCTGTGCTTCTGGCTGCTGTGCAAAAAACCACACCTGCCCAATGAAACCATGATAGCTACAGATGAGCACTACCATATCTGCCAAAAAGCATATCTTTTAGGCTGCTGCAAATGTTGCAAGGGTCCTCCTGATAAAGACCCCGCTGCAAAACAGCAATAAAACCATTTCCTGGCAAGTCACATCCTGCAAAAGTGCTATGCCTTGCAGCTGCACAGGAGTACTTCATCCATTGGGCCAGTACTTCATGGCTTTGGATCACTGCTAGCTCCATAGCCCTCACTTGGACCAGCCTCGGTAGGGGACACGAGGTTAGGCATCCTAGCCTCAGTTGCCTCTCCCTTAACTTCCGCGGGCTGGGACTGCAGCAGCGTATTTGCCCCCTGTAGTCGCCCAACCAGCTTGGTGTAGCTGCTCTTCTGCTACTTGGACCAGCCTCTACCAGCCTATCCACCCCAAGGCCCAAGCAGTTGAGTGGTACCTTGTTTGCAACCGTCTCCCAATAGAATATAGCTTTCCTGCCAAAACTTCGATGCAATGCTAAAAGGCCATGGTACCCATACCACACAATCGTGTTGCTCAGGTGCTGTAGATGGCGGAAGATGTAAGACAGAAACTGGCTCAGCCCGGCTTCTTGACGGTTAACGGCAGAATGCTGAATGCGGGAGCTTCCGGTCATCTCCTGTAAAGGAGGCGCAGGCCAAGGTAGAACCCGAGAAGGTAACCACCCACAGACGTTAGACCCTGCAGCAAAGCAGGGCAGACATAATTAAAGACAGCCTTAAAGTCCCGGCATGATCTTCTCAGCAGCCGGTAGGTCTCAATTCCCTGCCTACAAAATCAGCAAATAAGAGGGATGTGCAGATGTGGTACTTGCTTTGGGTATTAGTGACATTGTCACCATGCATGAAGTAGAATACTTGGGAATTTGAAAGCCCCACATAATGCGAGCACATTTGTGCCTAAAGGACTGTAACATACCCGCCAGTAACAGCAAGGAATATAGCCTACATTTATTGCTTACTGGTCATACAAGGAGCGGGGACAGCATGCAATACAAGACCTTGGTTGAAAACTGGTGTGAGGTCATCTTTGTTATAGCTTCAGGTGCGGGCCCTGCCCACTTTTGCTATGGCATAACATTAAACGTAACAACAAGTCACTTACGAAGTTTAGGACGATCAGATAGACCCTACTGCACCACATACAGCAGTCTGACAGGGTCAACCGCCTGCAGCAGCAACAACATAAGCATTCATCACCAGAACAATACTGTCTGCACTGTACCAGTCTTGGGCCCTCACTTCACAAAAGCATATGTCAAGCTCCTATTGCTGTACCAGTGCATGCAGTCAGAAAACCCCACAGATGCTGTGCTGTCTGGCACCTGGTGTGTGCTGCACCCTGCTGCCTTTTGCCTCAGGGTATTATGTTAAGAGAGACCACTGTACAGCCCTCTGGGCCGTGCAGCACCCAAGCATGACTCCAACCAGTTTCTCAGTGGGATGGGGTGAGTAGGGGCATTATGTAAGGGGCACTATGGGCATTACGTGAGGGGCAGCTGTTTGTTACTACCCAGCTGTGGCCATTTCATAGGAGCTGCATATCAACTTTGCTCACTAGTGCATCGTAGACAAGAGGCCAGGCAGGTGCAGACACCTTAGCAGTTGATACGTTCACATTGACAGAGACGCCCCGAAGTTCCATCCATGACGGCAGTGTACTATAAAGAGTCCCCAAAGGCACAAAGGCAAAAGCTGTGGGAGAAGCTGACTTCTGACCCTGATGTTGCTGCAAAATGTCAGATATTGGATGGCAAATCTGATGAGGAGAAGCTGCATAGCATGCTTAATGAAGAGTTCTGGGGTGTAGACGTCGATGAGGAGTCTGGCTTAGTATATGGCCCTTTCAAGCATGCATTTAAGTGTATAGCTAAATATGTTGCAGCTACTTGGAAGATTAGGAATGCTTATGCTCACCCTTCTGATGTGGCGTGAGGTCCAACCAATGGGGTTTGTTACCAACTATTGCTTGCACCCGGGCTTACAAGCCCTCCTTGCTTTCTCAAGTAGGAGGGAGGCTCTTACCCCCATTGGGGCAGTGGAGGTTTTGGGTGATTTTGACCTAGCTGCTGGACCTCATGTTTAGGCATGCATATATTGTCATACATGTCGAAGTTTACCCGTATTCTGTTCCACCTCGCTGCTCTTTGTGACAGCTTGAGGTGCGGGGCCTATGGCACTTATTGCTATGGCATATCATGAAATGTAATAATACTGCGGCTGCACAGAAGGGTGGGGCAGCTGCTGTAACCCTTCAGCTAACAGCTGCCCTTGTGAGACATTGGTAAGGTCATCAATCCTACACGTTGGTAAGCTACTGAATGTTGACCTTGCTTCAGATAGCTAAGCAGTGTTCTGTGACCTGACAGGGCTCTCTGCTGTGACTCTTACCCATCTTGATCAACGTCAAGACGCTGGATGAATGAATGAGACACTGTTGACCAGTTCAAATTCACGTAGCCGTAATATGCCAGCACCTGCAACATTGTAGCAGGCTTTAATGGAAGTTTTCTGGACAGGGGGCCTGTAGTAGCCTTGGAGGTTGGGTACAGGCAATGAAAGCAGGGAAGATTGTGGGTGGGAAAAACAGCTGTCTGTGATGCAGTGCTGGGACAGAGACAAGCACGATGCAGTGAACAAAACTAGTTGCAACCACCAGTTTCCTCTTTATGTGCCATTCCGTGAGGACAAAAGCATTGCTGGAACGAGGCTGCGATCATAAGCCTGCCACTGGAATTCAACCAGAGCAAAAGACATATTCATGCCACACATGGGATCATATTGAGGAGCTATGCAGTACTTGAAGCTAGGCGTCCTGCACATACAGGCCACCACGTGCCCTAGTTGACTGTGGCAAGGTTTCCATCCGCCGTTGTTTAATCTGCTCAGAAACTGTTCCAGTGCAAGCTGCCAATGGAGCTCAAGTACACATAGAGCCTTTTGGATGGAAAACACCAAGGTTGTGATGCGCTAAGTAGCCATGCACATACTGGGAGGCAATTGACAGCAAAAGCAGCAGCGAGTTGGTCTTTATGCACCAACATGGACGAAACTCACCATGACCAACAGGCAGACAGTGACGATGGCAGTCAGTATAGGAGGACCAAACCACTGCAGGAAAGCAGCAGCAAAGTGCCAGACGGGAATGGTTAACAGTTGCTGGAAGCGAGGGCTGTAGGTGCAAGGGACGAGCTTTGAGTGTGAGGGAGTGCACTGCTTACCTTCAAGCCAACAGCAGATAGCAGGCCAAGGAGACAGCAGGTTGCTGTGTGTGAAAGCCATGCATACACCTGCGTGGCTGTACTCCTTGCCCAGTCTCTGCTCTCTCCTGTGCGCAGCAGAGGGGTTCATGGGAAAAGGCAATTGCTTGTAGTTGCTGATTGGCTTGATCGGGCCCTACTGGACCCTCTAAGCTCGAGCATTTTCGCCTGCTGAAAGAGGCTGATTCGTGGGCTGACCGCACCTCCACTGGGCTCTAGCAGAGGCTGCGCTGCTTCTGGATCTGCAAGCGGTGGTGCTGACATGGTCTGATAGCTTGTCTTCGCAGCTGCAGCGGCCCTCTTGTTGTCGTGAGAAAGCCAAACAGAACTGCAGGGGGGTTCCGGTGGGTGGCGGTTGAGGATCTAAAGTGTGGAATGATCTCAGCCGAATGCCAGGCTTATTTAGGTTTTACCAACCCTGCGAGGCGAGGATATAGAACAGCTGAGATTCCCGATCAAAGAGCTCAGGGAGACGGGCGGCAGGTGGAACGTGCGAGCTGCATGCGAATAACAAAAGTGGCAATTCCAGCAGTGTTTTTGTGCCAATGTCAAGGCAGCAAGCTGCTAATCAAGCATGGGTCAATGCTGAAGCACACAACACGCACTAGGGGCCACGCATAGTGGGTGTCACTTCCGGAGCACCACACTCTCCGCTTCAGCTCGGCATCAGGCTCCATTCCAAGCCTTGTTGTCCCCCCAACAGCTCTCAAGTTATCCATAACTGCCTACGTTGAAGTGCTCTTGCTCCTGCTTGCCGCATGTTCTTCAGTAGTCTTTCCGATACACTGTCTAGTGCGTATGATATCTTGTGTTCCAAGGGCATCTTGTACAGCCGTGTAAGCACCTTATCTGCATTTATGGCTATCGTTTCGAGGAATGCCTAGAGATAGCAGGGCCGCAGACTCCTATTCCGACACAAGTTAGCGGGATGCTGGACTACCTCTTTGGCTGCTTCAGGCCTGCCGCACGAAATACACCCATCAAGTCACAGGTACGTTGACACTTGATATGGCATCAGCTTAACAACCAGTGCAGGAAGTGCGTGGCTTGTAGAGGTAGCGCACACGCAAGGGTGTGCAACCAGGGCTACCGCTTCAGGGCTTGCCAGACGAAGCTCTCTTTCCGGACAGCTCCCTATAGACGCAGCTGTGTACTCATTCCGAAGCTGCAAAAGTAACGTGATGTACGCAAAGAAAACGCGTACCCGCTGACCACCCCTTGACTGGTGTTTCGACAGGCTTACCAGCAAGATAGGCCTTTGCAAGAGCCAGAAACCAAGACTACCAGCCCTCCCAGCCATGCCTCAATAGCGGATCCTAGTGAAAACGGGTCATGGGTAGCAGCAACAGAGTTCACCAGCGACGAGCTGGCCTACTTGAAGGATGCACCCCCATATCTCACACATGGGGCCCCTTACCCTTCAGACGAGGACCAGAGATTGGACTACCTAATTACTCTGGGCTGCATGGATCGGGTAAGTGCAGAAAAGCCCTGGAGTCCCATCTGCATCTTGTCTAAGAGCCAGTTCCAGCTGGTAGTAGGTGTCATGTGAGCTACAACTTCTTAGTCACAGGCACTGCACATATCACTGCCTGCATTGTTAGCACTGAATGCATTGAATGCACTCCTTGTTCTTCAGGCATATAGATTGTGCAAAAAAGGTTCATGGGGCGACTGGTAGGGAAACAACTGAGCTTTTGACATGCACACAAGTATGCTCCCCTCCGCACTGTGTGCCCCCCCTGCATCGCGCCAAATTGATCAGGTGGCAACGCACATCAACTGCACTTACATGACACTCTGGGTCCTGCCAAACGAATATTTCAAACAGTAGCCTACGGCTATAGCGCTGGCTTAAGGTCGTTAGGACCTGGGATGATGTGTAAGGACCACAGAAACATTTCATCATGATAGCATCCAGGGACGCCCTCCGCTTCTGCGGAACAATGCAGAAACCCGGGTCTCCATGGACCTGTATAGTCATTAACATGCATATCCCTTTACGTGAAAACCATAAGAAGAAGGTAAAGAAACAAGGAAGGAAGAAGCAGTATTAACCTTTGCCATTCCTTAATATCTCAACTCAACCTTACTTTTGAAATGTCTGCAGCCTGATGAGACTGAGTTCTACCAAGGCATCACAAAGACCCTGGCAAATGTCTTCAAGGTGAGCATTGGATGTCTGTGGAATTGTGCATCCCCAACCCTAGCCCCCTAAACCCCTAAACCCTGAATGCTATACCCTGAACCCCTCTCTGCAAGGACAATGGCTTCAGTTGTTTGTCACCTCCATCTCATGTACATGTGTATGCACCTTCCCAGCTTGACCAGGCATTTCTGTAGGCATCCCTGGTGTTTCCTTCATTTTACATCTGAGGCCTTTTGGATCAATGGCAGTACATCTCCCTTAGAGGGCGGCAGCTTCAACTACATGCATCTGTCAAAAAGTGGCACTGTAACTCAGGTCACATATCTGCCTTAGCACAGTGGTGTTGATCTGCTGCCTATGCCTCCTTCCAGGTGGAGATCTGCTTGATAGCGCTGGCTTACAAGAACCGCATGTGGTTCAAAGCCGCACATGGAGTGGACTACAATAACTACAACAGGCGCCTGTGCTTCTGCACTTGGTAAGGGAGGGAACCTCGCTGTTTTTGTGACAGCTTGAGGTGCGGGGCCTATGGCCCTTCCTTCTATGGCATATCATGAAATTTAATAATAGGGAAGGGAAAGGGTGCTCCCTGCATTGGTTTCCTAGCAGCAGAGTGGCTTGTGGCTTGGAGGGATATATGTTGGTGAGCATTGGCCGAGTCCCTTCTTTGCTGTAAATTCACATCACTACAGAGTTGGGTTTGGCAAAAGAGTGCTGTGTTGCTTCTCTTTGAGCACCCATTTGGTCTGTGCCTGTAAAGGAATGCAGGCATGTCACGTCGGCTGCTGGCGGCAGTATTGGCAACTGCAGATGTTTAAACTAAAGATTTATAAAAATTCTTAACCCATGCTGTTTTTTGTGGAGTCTTCTCTGCTGTTTAGCGCTCATAACCAGGGCATGCAGCCTTGGCACACTGCAACACCGCTGTTGTGTTCAAATACTTTGATAATGTTTACTGATACATGTTTTCTGGTGTATGAAAAGACCATTATTTGGCCACAGCATATGTTGATATGGCCACACCTTTTGCTCCTGCCATCATTCCTGTTCCCTTTGCAGCACATCAGAGGCCCTGAAGGTGCTCCTGCCTTGCCTCTGCAGGACACTGCTGCCGCTCTTTCCTGAGGCGCTGGTGGTGCCAGATGCAACACAGGATGCGCGGTTTAAGCACTTGCCCTTTGTGGTGGGCCCGCAGCACGTGAGGTTTTATGCTGGTGTGCCGCTGCTGTGCAAGAATGGAATGCGGCTAGGAGCACTGTAAGTACCGGATGGCTTCGTGATGAGGTTGGTGTAATGTGAAGGGTGGTTGCAGCTCTGACAGGGAGAGGATACATAGCCTGGCTTGGTTGTTTTGGAGGGGTGCAGTGAGCTATTGACTTCGTCATCAGGATTGCAGAGTCTACTCACCCCAATATAGGGTTCTTGGCTTCTACTTGCACGCCTCTACCCGCCGTCTCGGACTCCATGGCAGTGTCCTGGCAGCTGTCTTTGTTGCGTTGTAGTGCCTGATGTGCTCTCTGCTGCTGTACTGCCTGGTGCGCTCAATGCTGCACCGCCTGGTGCACTATCTGTTGTACTGCTTCTTGTGCTCCCAGCTGTGGTGCCTGGTCAGTACCTGCTGTACTGCCTGGTGCACTACCTGCTGTAGTGCATGTTGCGCTCCCTGCTGTACTGCCTGGTGCAGTACCTGATACAGTGAGGCTGAGATGTATCTTGCCCTGCTGCAGCTGCCTGGTTGGCTCTGCCCCTCGCTTTGACTTTGACGCTGAGATGGTCAACACCCTGGCACAGTTTTCCAGTGTTGTCACAAACCAGCTGGAGAGGGATGGCCTCTCTGATCTACAGGTATGAGAGATATCTGTGATAGAAGGAGACCTATTATGTTATCAACCTCAGGTCTTGGACCCGGATGTTGAAAAATGAAACACCTCACCACATTTCTAACGACATGAAAGAGATACATCACACCACACCGTTGAACACCACGAATAAGTATTGTTTGTTTGGGTTTCTTCAGTTCTTGAGGGTTGACAAGGAACGGCTATGTGGAGGATACAGTAGTGCGTACTAGCATTGGGGTCCTGACAAGAGGCCTGAGCCATTGCAGTCGATTTGTAGCATTTGCATATGTTACAGTTTGCCTCAAAAACTATAAGGGGCAAACTATGTTCTGCTTTGGGTGTTGAGGGACTCTCCACTGCTTTCTTCTTCTTACACTTGATGATTTTGAAAATGGCGTGCAGAATAGCTAATGTGAAAGGCGCCACTGCCTCTCCCACAGCCAGAGGCATGGGTTTGTTTACCAGTACAAAACTGCATGCTAGCGTTCACCAATGACTTTACCTAATGTGTCAGAGCTTTTCCATCACAAGCAGTTGTTCCATGGCCACATGTTGTGCTTAGCTGCTCACTGCCAACTAAGTAGGTGTAGCACAGCTTCCCACAGAGTTTGTGCGTCTGGATACCCTGCTAAGCTGTATCTTCCTTGCTGTTCTTTGTGACAACTTGAGGTGCGGGGCCTATGGCACTTTTTGATATGGCATTTCATGAAATTTACAAATAATATGTCCCATGTTGTGGCTGCAGGCGATGAAGGAGGCTGCACCTAAAGCAAGCGTTGGGGCAGAGTTCTGGGTGGACGCTGCCTCTCGGACTCATGATTGGTCCAAGTGAGTGCACTGGCAGCCGTATTAGTGAGATTGTTGTTGTGAACAATATGTGTGAAGTTATGGAAACAGCAGTGGTAAAACTGGCATCCCCATACCTAGTAGTATGCACTTTGTCAGCAGCTGCTCACTTGAATGAGACTGATACTACCACCCAACTCTGCTCATAAGCCCTAAAACCTCTAATTCAAACCTAAACCCATGACTGCTCTTTTTTCCAGTGAGGGTTTGATGCTATGTGATGTGAGCAGCAGCAGCTGGTCGGTGCTATTCTGCAATTCAGCGTGGAGCAGGATCACCGGCCAAGCAGCACAACAGCCTGGTGGGGGCGTCTCCTTCTGGTCAAGCTTCCAGGTGAGAATGTAGCGTGATGTGCTGTAACAACCACGCGCCTGAACCTAGACCTTAAGCCACAAAACCCTAAACCCTAACCATGTTAACCCTCTGGTCAAGCGTCCAGGTGAGAGCAGAGCGTTGCATAGTGTGGTGTGTTTGAGTGATGCACGATGCACTACTGGTTTGGTCGTGGCCACCCCTTCCATGGTGGATATGGTGTAGTCTGTGAAATGTGAGGTGTTGGGATGGAGGTGGATTGCTTGATTGGCAGACAGCCGCGCAGCTCGTGGTGTGGTGTAGCAAACTGGCTCCTGGAGCAACCTGGAAGCTGTGACATAGATTATGGCACAGCTTTGCAGCCATGCTTTTTGACAGGCAGTTTTTCTGAAGGGCTCAATGTACTCGGTGGCTGTTTCCTGTTCCTGCAGCTACGGCATTCAATTGCCATGAGTCCCCCCGACTGTCTAGAGGTTGATTAACTGTCACATGGCTCCTTCTGTGATCCTGGTTGGTGAGTCATGTAGCAATACAATGATTGAATATCATCGAACAAGATGAAAAATTAAAGAAACAGTTTATGTTCTTCATAAAGTTAAATAAACCGTAATGAGAATAAGCGAAGTGGGCAGCCATATCTTACAAAAGGATGTAAATTCTAAGAATATTTCAAATAAATTTGAATAAAAATAAACTGATTTTCCTTCCTCATGTCTGCAGCTGGAGCCTATGGACGGTATGAGTGCTCCTGAGTACATGTTGCACATCCAGCGTGCCATCCGCAAAGGGCACAACTTTGAGACCCGGGTGTCTATAGCACACCCGGCAGAAGAGGGTGGTGACAGCCTGAAGCAGGTGCTCATGGTTCAGTGGTGGAGCGGGTCAGGACCCAAGGGCGTGGGGGGCCAGGAGGAGATAGTGGCAGTGCCGGCAGATTTGCCGAGGTCATTCCACCTGGTAACACCGAGGTAAGCCTTTAGTTTTCATTTCATAAACTCAAAGCTGCAAGGTTCAATTTGGGCAATGATTAAAAAGGACGAATAAAAGCAAGAGCTAAACCACCATCCGAAAGGCGGAATCGAGACCGAAGCGTCGTACCTGAATGCCACCTCCGAAAGTTGCCAGCTGGCCAATCCTCCGACAGCACGTAATCCCCACTCAAAAGCAAGCGCCGAACTCTACGAATTACATTCTCCAGCATACTATACACAAAATGCAATGCTGAGCTAATGAGAGAGAGGGTTGGGCCACCCGAGGGTTGGGATATGCTGCAATAGATATTTTTAATTTATTAATTTGTTATTGTTTTTTTTTATTTTTTTTATTATTTTATTAATTTTTTTTGTTGTGCTTCATGGCATAAGCTGAGCATGCACCATCCTCCCCCACACACCACGTCCCATTGCCCAAACTATGTTCCCATTGCCTTCCCTACCCTTTCCCAGGACTATGGTCCCAAGGTCCCGAATTTTGCACTTTCGGGATGATATAATCTTCCATGCATACCACCTATCGTGGGGAAAATGGGAAAGCTCTCTGCTAAATCCGTACATTTCTATGTTAATCTCATTGTTATTGTTGTTGTCATTGTTACTACTTTGCGACCACATATGGAAGGTACTTAACTTTTCTCTTAAAGAACTGCTAAAGCTTCTAGGACCGAGCGGTTGGTACATTTAATCAAAGCAGGGTAGGCTGATGCTTCTAGAGCCATAGCAAGTGCATTAATTTTCTGTTCTCACATTTGCAGTGTGCTAGAGGGATATGATAAGCGCAATCCCTGTCTGCCTATGTTCTTTGTCTTGGCTGCAGATATTGCTTTGCAAGCATCCATGAGGCCATCCGTCGTGCTGACAACGCCTGTGCGGGGGGTTGCAGCATATCCCAGCCATTGCTCAAGTTGAAGCTGTGCAGTCTTGAATCTGCTTTAAGCTTCTAGAACCACAGCAAGTGCATTTGTTTTCCATTCTCGCATTTTTAGTATGCTAGTCGACGGATCAATCAGTGCAGTTTCTGTCTGCCCTTTTCTTTTTCTTGGCTGCAGATACGATTCTGGTGTGCTAACGGACGGATCAACAAGTGTAATCCATCTGCCTACCTTTTCCTGTCTTGGTTGCAGATGTTACTTTGCGACCATAAGTTGGGGGCGGCCTGTATTTGGCATGACACTAGATCAATTAATACCTGTTCCTGTCTGCCGCTTCCTTCTCATTGCTGCAGATATTACTTTGCCACCATCCATGAGGCCATCCGTCATGCTGACAATACTTGGGGCCGTAAGATAGGCCTCATGCCCCTCACCCAAGCCAACAGCACATGCAGCAGCAGTAGCAGCAGCCTCATTCCCTGCGGTACTTTGAAAGGCAGCAGCAGCAGCAGTAGCAACTACTACTGCTCTAGCAGCATAGAAAGCATCGATCCCTCTGCCTCTCTGCATGACTGCAGCGGGGGGGGGTTGAGTGCTCCCAGCGTAAGCAGTTATTGCAACAACAGCAGCAGTTGCTGTACCCCGATGGAATTGATGGGGCCAGGGGGCGGGGGCAGTAGCGGAGAGGGCTCTGTGCATCGCGGTCATCAGCAGCAGCATAATGGTCAACATCATGTGAGGGAGCCGTGGGAGGATGTGGAGCTTGGGGTTCTGCTTGGAAGAGGCTCTTATGGGCGAGTGTATAGAGGTGAGTAATGCCACAGTGCCTAAACCCTAATTTTGAACTTGAACCCAAAACCATAACCCTAAACCTTAGACTAGGGGGCAAATAGGAAGGGCTATAGAGGTGACTTTTGGGGCCAGAGGGTGCAGGAAGTGCCCGGGAGAGCTCTGTGCATCAGCAGCAGCAACAGCAGCAAAGTAATCATGTGCGGGAACCGTGGGAGGATTCAGAGCTTGGGATTGTGCTTGGGAGAGGCTCTTATGGGCCAGTGTATAGAGGTCAGTGATGCCCTAGCGCCTAAATCCTAAACCATAACCTTAAACCCTAGACTAGGGGGCAAATATTGGGGGCTATAGAGGCGAGTTATGGGGCCAGGGGGTGCAGGAAGTGCCTGGGAGAGCTCTGTGATCAGCAACAGCATCAGCAGCATAACTGTCAGCATCATGTGCGGGAACCGTGGGAGGATGTAGAGCTTGAGGTTCTGCTTGGCAGAGGCTCTTATGGGCGAGTGTATAGAGGTCAGTGATGGGGAGGATTCAGCACATGCTATCATGCGCAGTCATGGTCCCTCGGTCTCATGCCCCCCTGAGAGGTAAGGGCCCCGTGTAATCTTTACATCAAGGATCCCTTCTCACAATCCCACGCTGGAGAACAATACACGGTCTTCTTGCGTAGATCTCTCTCTGTGTCTCGATCTCTCATGCCCCTGTTGGCCCCTGTTGGCCCCCGTCCCCTGGTCACACGCCCTGTAGCAAGTGTGAGTAGGGCATGTACCCTGCTGCTCTGCAGCAGCAATACTAGCATCTGGATCCTGCTGATCTTCTTGATCACAGCTCGTACAGGCCATTCGCATGGAGAGTGCAGGGAAATTGAATCAGCAGCAGCAGGGGCGCTGGGGTGGAAACTGTGCTGAGGGTTGCATAATATGTGCTGGAGCATTTACTTGTTGAGACCATTGTATTTCAGCATTACTGAGGAGTTTAGGCGCATCCTTTTTGAGCATCTGCTGCTGCTGCTGCTGCTGCTGCTCCTTGTGTTGTCAGGTACCTGGAACGGTGCCCCTGTAGCTGTGAAGGTGCTGCAGTGCAGTGAAGGCATGCTGGAGGGTCTGCTGGTGGATGGAATCTGCCACCCAAATGTGGTCAGCGTTTACAAGTGAGGGCTTACTGCACTTTGGGACTTACGGGTTGCACTCAAAAGCATCTTATCACAAAAAGCCAGTTCTTGCTCTATTTCCATTGCTGGTACTCAGGAAGGTTCCCCATTTTGTGCACCAGTGGTGTTCGTGTGGTGCATGAAAAGAGTTGTCCAATGTGATGCTGGAGGCATAGCTTGTGAGCATATGTCCGGTAGAGATTCTCCGCCCCTGTGACCGCTGTCCTCATTTTGAGGCAGAGTATAGGTTACATGTACAATTGCAGTTACAACACTACTACTTGCAGCGTTATGATCAAGGTCTTCTTGTGCTGACTGACCACTATACATGCCCCTACAATATCTCAGCATTTCAACTATTCGCTGATCAGCTTTCGTTATTGCTCATACTCTGGTACATCTGCTCGCATATTTCTAGGCATTTATCATCATCATTTCTGGTTGCATGTCAAAGACAACCCCTCTTGTTTCACTTCACTGCCTTCTGTAACAGCTTGACGGACAGGTCCTATGGCACCCCTGCTATGGCACATATGGTATCTATGGCATGAATTTCAATGATAAATCTGCTTGTCTTTTGGCCCAGGGTGACATCGGTGCCCCAGACGCGTTGGCTAACAGCACCTGGGCAGGACAGTAAGGAGGCATGGATTGTACAGGTGAGAGAGGAGGAGGTGCACATGTGAGAATCCTGAGGTGCACATGCAACGTCTATTCTTCGCCATGTCACGCCTTAACAGTGCACTACTTGTGGGCAAATTAGGCCAGCCCCAGGTGGTTTGCTGACTTTTGTGCGGCCACTGTGCTGGTGATGTATGGACATTGGGAGCCTTTACTGATAGTGTAAAGCCAAAACATAGTGGGGGCTAAGTCTGGTTATGTTGATGGAGAGGTCAGTGTAGAACTTTGCCGCATCTACGTCATGCTTTGCAGAAACTGGCTACATTGAATGCTCCCTCTACAGTAGCATAAGCACATCTTCCCATTCTATGGAACAAAGGAGTGCTCAGAACCATGGGGTCACTGCTTGTGGTATGATTTGCACCGCCAACAGCCTGTTAGTACATTTCAAAAGTGCCATAGCAAAAGTGCCATGGGCCCTGCACCCCAAGCTGTTATGAAAAGAGCAAAGTGGAACATAATACAGGTGGTCTTTGGTATACAACCAGAAGCAAGGCATAACAATGGTGTGTCGTATCTCACTCTGTGCAGGAGTTTATATATTTATATTTACATTTATATTTATATTTATTTATATTTATATGTTTATATATCTCACTCTGTGCAGGAGTTCTGCAACAAGGGCACACTGTCCCAGGCTGTTGTGAAGGGGTGGCTGCTGGAGGATGGCCTTCCTGCACGTCCCAACCTAGTGGCAGTGCTGCAGACAGCAGGAGATGTTGCAAGGGCAATGAACTACCTACATCAGTTCAACATTATCCATGGAGACCTTACATGTGAGTATTGTATTGCTCAGGGTTTCTCCTTGGTGCTTAAGCCTTGGAGTGAGATGCTGCTGTATGCACCTGTTGGAGTAGGGGCAGGGGTTTTTACCCTGTTGGAGTAGGGACAGGGGTTTTTACCCTGTTGGAGTAGGGACAGGGGTTTTTACCCTGTTGGAGTAGGGGCAGGGGGTTCTACCCTGTTGGAGTAGGGACAGGGGGTTCTACCTTGTTGTGTTTGGTTGTTTTGACCTAGCTGCCTTGTCCGCAGCCACACCTCACATTTTATGTTTCTTTGTATGCTGTGCAAGCGATAACAGCATCGGATGCCAAGGCAACTCTCGAGGCATGGTTTGTAGCTGGGTGATGTAGCAGAATGTGCACTTAAACCCATCAAATCCGATAAATCTCAAACATAGCTGTATTGCGCAAGCGTAACACTTTGCTAATTTGTGTCTGGTGCAGGCCGGAATGTGTTGTGCTGCAGCAGTGACCTGGACTCTCGTGGCTGGGTAGGCAAAGTGGCAGACTTTGGTCAGGGGCGGCTGCTGGGGCAGTCCATGGAATCTGTGGAATCCAGTCGCATTGGGAGCATCACACATATGCCACCTGAAGTGCTCTGCAAGGGGCAAGTCAGCAAGGTGAGAAGATGGGGGGAAGGGGGGTATCAGCGGGTATTGAGGGCAAATCAGCAAGGTGGGGACTTGGGGTACAGGGGTTTTGGGGGGTGTTGGGAGAAAGTCAGCAAGGTGGGAGTTGGGGTTTAGGGGGTGTTGGGGCCAAGTCAGCAAGGTGAGAAGATGGGGTCCAGGTGTTAGAGGGGATATTGGGGGCAACTCAGCAAGGTGGGGAAATGGGGTACAGGATTTTAGGGGGTACTGGGGCAAGTAGGCAAGATGAGGAAATGGGTGTAAGTGTTCTAGGGGGCTTTTGCGGGCACGTCAGGAAGGTGAGATATGGGTTAGAAAAGGTATACAGGGTATTGGGGGAAGTTCCGCCAGGTGAGATAAAGGGGTATAGGGCTTATAGGGGGTATTAGGGCAAGTCGGCAATGTGAGGAAATGGGATACAGGGTCTATGAGGCGCATTGGGGGGAGTCAGCAAGGTGAGGAAATGGGGTATACAGGCGGTCTGGGGGTGTTGGTAGAAAGTGAGCAAGATGAGGAAATGGGGTACAGGGTTCATGGGGGGTATCGGGGGCCAGTCAGCAAGGTGAGGGACTGGGATACAGGGGTGTAGGGGGCATTGGGGCGAGCTGAGAAGATTGGGTACAAAGAGACACTGCGCTCTTCCTCTGGCAAGGTGGAACTGCGGGGGCTATGGCGTGTTCGCCTGTAGCATGCTGTACATGGGGTTATGATTGATTATGTTGATAAGGGAATTTAGGAAGTAAGTATGATGCGAGAAAGGGCACTACTGCAAGGCGGCTGTTGGCAAGGCTACCTATGATGTCAGCGTTTGCTGGAGTACATTGCAAGAGCTGGCTTCTAGGCTGCAGAGTTTTGTGCACCTTATGAGGGTCAACAGCATATGTATAAGATGTCTGATTGTCTCCGTTCTCGTCGTCTTAGCTCTCAGTATCGGTTTCTCTCAACACACACTAACAAACTGGTTGGAGTCATGTGGCGGGTGCTGCACGGCCCGAAAGCTTTGCAGTGAGCTATTTCATATATGAAGGAGTATTGCGACACTTGTGGACGGTTGTGCCGCAATACCCCCTCATAATGAACGGTAAACTGTTCATATGAGTATAGTATGAGGTGTGCTTTGCTACTAAGAGGTTTGATGGACAAATCAGAGCATGCGGCTGTATTTTGATTCTATCATGCAGACACACTGCACTCTTGTCTCTCCACTGAAACAGAGGGGTTCTCCATACTTGCAAATTCCGTTGGGCAATGGGTTTTTGGCGGGGCATGGGTTGACCCCAGACCCCGGCTTTTCTTGTCCTCACTCTTCCCTGCTTTTATCATCTGTACCCAACCTCCCGGG
>OY744493.1:9833446-9925678 GCA_963556185.1 Pseudopediastrum boryanum
CAGCAGAGTACTGGATAATAGAGGTCAAGATCTGCAGGGATTCAGACCCAACAGGCCAGCAAAGCAAAGCTGATTATCAACACCAAGTACTCATTGACAAAATCAAAGACATAGACCCCACTGCCAAAGTATGGTACTATCCCTTGCTTGTCGGAGTTGCAGGCACCATATACAACAGTACCACCATGAATCTTCAAGCCCTCGGTATCAAAGGGCAAGCTCTAAAGCAATGCATTTCAGAAGTACATACTGCAGCAGTTAAGTCCTTACACAACATATACACAACAAAAAGAAAACTGGAAAAGCCCAAAGAGCCTCAATGGCACAGGAGGAACTACAAGAAAGTAAGCTAACAAAGGCGGGTGGGCGGAAGCCCACCCACGGATGTAACTATCCTATGGTAGGCTGGCCCAGTGTAATCCTTGGGCCCCTCCCTTAATCTTACGCGGGAGGGCACCTCACGCCCCTCCTTGCGTAGCTCTCTCTCTCTCTCTCCGCGACAGCTGGCTGAGTTGTATGAGACACATCTAGAAACATGACCTACACCTACAGTCCTCGCTGTAGGTACCAAGCGTTCCTTCTTGCAAGCACGCTACTCGACACCATCGACCATCGACGATCCTTCCTGCACTAGGTACACGGCATGATGCCAAAAGATGATACTTTGATATGCAGGACTACTATTCACCATCCCCAATACTCAGTGGCCCCTCCATCGCGCTAGCACTGCTGTCATAGCGAGAGTGAGCAGGAGTGTTCATGCATGTGCTTGCAGCAGCAGCGAAGCCGGTTGTGCCCTCCCCCCTGGATTGTTCTGCATTGCATGCTTGGAACAGCTCTCAATGTACAAATCTTCATCAGAAGCCCGTCCTGCCCCACCTGTGTCCTTTCACTGCAGCAATAGAGTGCGATTTGCTAGTTGGCAGCAGCAGTCCAAACAGTAAGGCTAGCATCATATCAATTGTGTATATCGTTTCTGATCCCATCCCATCTCATCTCGTCTCACGTGCATCGGCAGTAATAGCACCAGTTCCCTGGTGGCCCCTTAAATTCTAGGGCCAGCCGACAAGGTGCGGTAGCAATTATTGTTGATGTTAAAAGATAACGATCGACGCAACCAGGCTGGTATGCCGCTTCTTTTACATGAAGTAATACTTGGTGAAGTGGGCGATGACATACCACTAAAAGCTGATACAACCTCAATTGTTTTCGCAGGGTTATTGCATGGGAAAGCCTAGTCGGGCTAAGCTTAAGGCGCAAAAGGCAAATCAAGTCAAGAAGGCTAAACAGGCAGAAAAACAGGCCCAACTCAAGCCTGAGTCAGCAGCTACCCAGCAGCCAGGGGCAGAACCCCGTGCCATTTTTGGGGCAGCAGCTGCCAGTCAAGTTGATTTAAAGCAGCAGATACTACCATGGGAGGCAGCAGAGCAAGGTCCTGTAGCTACTGAAGCATTGGTCGAGCAGTCATCTCATGAAACAGTTGACCCCCTTACAGGCTCAGAGCAAGAAGGTTGGTGCTGTCGAGCAAACAGAGGTTGGGGCAGATGTTAATGCATTTATCCAAAAGCTATCTGAGTATGCTTTGGGACGTCTTGGTGCATGGGCAGCAAACACGACTGGACGGAGGGCCCAGATGAAGCACAGTGAGGACTGGTATGTGACTGATCTTGGTGTTAGGAATGATTTCCTGCCTGCAGAGTTACTGAGCATCGTTGTCATCCAAGGGGAATCTAGTCCATATGAGTTTTGTTTTTCTGGGAGACACGATGTGAAAACCAGGTTGGGTATCCAGGACCAGTGCATACCTTTCCTAAAGGAGTTATGGGAGGCATTGAGGGGGTTGACGGATACAGGAGCGTTTGTTTCTCATTTGGGTGGAGTGTATGACTTCTGGTTGGAGACGCTAGAGGCATCTGTTCCCTTGTGGACTGAATGGGTGAAATCCTGGGAGGCAGTTGGACTGTTGAGGCAAGCCTCGCCTTTGATTTTGAAACAACATGGGGGTGTGCATGCTTTGTCTTTGGGCAACAAACAGGAAGGTCCTGTATGTAGGCTCCTTAGGGGCATGCAAGGGTTGTTCATACCTGCTTTCATGCATGCTATGTGGTTGGAGTTATTGCGTTCCGCAAAGTTGGGCACGGAAGGTACCCAGTTGGCATTGAGGACAGCTATGAAGGTGGAAGGACCTGGTGTCAAGAAGGAGAAAGGTGATATCTCAGATGATGATATGGATGTTGATGCTGAGATTGAGGAGGGGAATGCAACTGCTGAGGGTGTGTCTATGGATGCAGGTAACATACCAAACAGTAAAGAGAAAAAGGGCACAGAGCAGACAAAGGGCAAGGGAAAGCAGAAGGGTGGAAAGAGTCAGACATCTTCTGCTGCACCGGCAGATGTGAGCAGGGTCTTTTGGTGGTTTGTAATGGGTGTCATTGGGAGCTTTATGCCAGCCTGGTTTTTCTTGCTGATGGCAATGTAAAGGGCAGGACAAACTGCTGCTACCATTGCATTGAGGCCCATATTGGCGAAAACCCCGTAACCTTGAACAAGTTTGCAGCGCTGTCTGGGAAGGGTAGCTTCAATCAGTGGAAGCAAGGTGTTGTCAAGGTCCAGGGGATTGGAGAAGTGCTTGAGCAGAACCTTGAGCTGCTATTGTTCAATGGGAACAGAGAGGGCTTTATGAGGGTTGCACAGTTGCAGCGTAGTGGTGGCTCAGCAGCTCCAGTGGTAGATAGTGGTGATGCTCAGGTGGAGATTGTGGAGCATACACCTGTGTGTGTGTGTGTGTGTGTGTGTGTGTGTGTGTGTGTGTGTGTGTGTGTGTGTGTGTGTGTGTGTGTGTGTGTGTGTGTGTGTGTGTGTGTGTGTGTGTGTGTGTGTGTGTGTGTGTGTGTGTGTGTGTGTGTGTGTGTGTGTGTGTGTGTGTGTGTGTGTGTGTGTGTGTGTGTGTGTGTGTGTGTGTGTGTGTGTGTGTGTGTGTGTGTGTGTGTGTGTGTGTGTGTGTGTGTGTGTGTGTGTGTGTGTGTGTGTGTGTGTGTGTGTGTGTGTGTGTGTGTGTGTGTGTGTGTGTGTGTGTGTGTGTGTGTGTGTGTGTGTGTGTGTGTGTGTGTGTGTGTGTGTGTGTGTGTGTGTGTGTGTGTGTGTGTGTGTGTGTGTGTGTGTGTGTGTGTGTGTGTGTGTGTGTGTGTGTGTGTGTGTGTGTGTGTGTGTGTGTGTGTGTGTGTGTGTGTGTGTGTGTGTGTGTGTGTGTGTGTGTGTGTGTGTGTGTGTGTGTGTGTGTGTGTGTGTGTGTGTGTGTGTGTGTGTGTGTGTGTGTGTGTGTGTGAATCTTACATTGGCAAACCCATCGGCACGCGTGCGGTGCCATAGTTCACCACAGGGGTGGCAAAGCCACTAACACAAATAGAACCAGGAAAAAACTGAACACCATCCACCAGTTGAACTCCATGATCATGCATGTCCAAGCAGATACAATGATGTAAAATACTGGCCCTGGAAGAGTGCACACACATTTGAACTTTTTAATTTTTTGGTTTTTGGATTTTTTGGGTTTACCCCCAGCAAACAAACAGCAACGCAACAGCATATATACCAGAACTTTGCATACAATTTATGCCAAAAACATTCTCACCCAGATGTGGAGAATCACTGAGCAGCTGCAGTTCCAGGACTAACACAGACTATGAACCAGTGCCCAGTAACCGGTCCCCAGTAACATGTAAGTCATAGGTAATTAATCTATATCATGTCCCATAAGCCTCCATAGGTTGTAATCAAAAGGAAGATAACCTTCGGGCATAACTTCACCCTCTCTACCATCATCAAGCAACTGTAAACAATTTTCCCGCCTTCCCTTCAGAGCTGAAATGCACCTCACAACTTGCACATGATCACTATGATTGAGAATAAACTTAACATGACTATCCTTGGATTGCCCTGGTAAGGAGGTGGGCTTGAAGAAGAGGGGGAAATTGTCCCGGACAGGGTGAAGCACCCTACAGTCCAACATGAAGTGGACAAGATCTTCAACTGGAATTGACCCTGTGGTATCATCCCGATAACCAAGCGTTTGACACAACCTACACACCCTGTCCTCCCTTACTATTCCATTGTATCTTCCTGTGTGGATGGCCAAGCAGTGCCATCCTAGCCGCATCTTTGCAATGCATTGTACCATGCGAAAAGACAGGGTTTTTGACTTCAAGTATGTAGGGGCATCGTCATGGAGCCCTCTTGCCCATGCAGCATAAGAGTTATGAATAATGCGCTACGCTCCTCTAGGGCTGGCCCTTAACTAAAGCAGGGCATGATCCCTGGTTTGAACATTTCAAGCAATGGACACACGGCAACAACACCATAGCTGCTGATGAATGGAGGCCATAAGAAATGCATTCATCACCAGCAGCACAGGTGCACAGTATTAATTGCTACGAGTAGTGAGTTGGAGCCTATTTCAACAGCTCAGGAAGAGTGCACACCATCATTGGAAGTTGATGCATTAGCCGCTGATGTGATCCCTTCATGGCCCGATGTGAATAGGCTGGTACCATTAGAATTATTTTGACCTAATGCTGGACCTCCTGATGTCCCTGCTTACGTTAGGTTGTCATCCCTGCCTGAGACAACCGGTACTTAGTTCCATATGGATGCATCTCGCTGCATTATGTGGCAGGTTGATGAGGTGCAGGGCCTATGGCAGTTTGCTATGGCAGATCATGAAATGCTGCTGATGACAACTGTAAGATGTCTGCTGCAGTTGACATCCCCACTTTAAAGCGATTTCTGCAGCACCGTGCCTGTTCTGCCATCTGACTGCTAGAACGCAGGGCAAAAGCACATGTATGGCAGGTGGCCACGCTTAAATGGGTGTATGACACATGTGGAATAGGCATGATTGCTGCAGTTGTACAAGTACTCAGGGACGATATGCCCAGCGACACGGATAAGCAAGATGCGTGAGTGGACATGCGCTGGAGAGGTGACATGCCGCAAGGTGCAGAGAATGCGAAGTTAACAGATATTCACATCTCTACAGCGTCCGTTTGTCACCTCGTTGGTCGCCGTACAGCCCGCTCTTTCGCAGCTGTTTCGCAGTTCAGCCATGTCCTTCGTCAGGCTGTCTCCGGTACCACTTTCTTCAGGACCCCTTATATCATGAGGTCTAACACGTGCATTGGGTTTGCCATAGGCCTGCAGGGAGCTGCGATGTGGCTGGAGCTGCTAAATGCACCAAGTTTAGCACAGTTTGTCATTGCTCCTGGGCGGAAAGACCACAGCATCGTTTCTTTCATGGCTTTTCGCATCATTAGGGGTGACATGTGCTGGTAAACCTCTCAGAACGTGTGCTTTGAGGAGATGGGCCTGGGGCTGGTGCACCAAACGAAAAATCAGGCGTTCTGGACCTGGCGCCATGGAACATCGTCGCTGTAGGGGCCAGGAGGCCCTTCGCGAAGCGGGGATTTTGCAGAGGCACAGGCGCCACCTGGGGCCACCCGAATTTGTGCGTTCGGATCCTGAACAAGCACGCAACAGGATCTGCTGGGGCCCGCTCCCAATCGCAGGCGGTTTGGGAAGTCGAATCGGCAGGAAAATGACTAAGTTACCGAGACCCTTCTCCCCAAATTCCCGCTAAGGTCCGGCCCTAAGGGCCAGCCAATAATGCGATTCCTGGGACAGGCTGGGTCCTGAGGGTGCTCACAAACAAGATCAACATCCTCCCAACATTTGTCAAACATCTGCTTCAAACTCGGCAAGTCGAAATGGGCTGGCCTGACATACATTGGCTAGCAAGGGATCTAGGGTGGGCTGGTGGCAGCCATTGTGCGAGTTGGACAGGAGTTTGAGTACGCCGTTGGAGCCTAAGTTGGCTCCTTGTGGGTGGCGCTGCCCCCACCGGCGCCCCGCTCTGATGGGGCCATTTGGTAATTGGTAATTGGTAATTCAAACTCTCACGCACAACTTTTTCTTGGATGTCCAAAGCCATTGTCAGGCCCGATAAGCTCCGATGTCAGTTTGCCTCCGATGTGTCTGTTCTTGTGAGTATTTGCACTGTGAGTTACTCGTGGAGTCACCGCGTGTAACCTCGCAGTAACTTGGATGGTCATCTGAGATTGTGATAATGCATTCATGTGGTTTGAATGTGCTAATCGGCAGTACGCCATTAGCCTATTATCAAAAGCAATCAGTCGTGGCTACAGCTGATACGGCTGTAGCTAGCGTAATCTGTAAGGAGCGGGGAAAGCTCCCCAACTGTACGATTACGATTACATCATGGCCCCTCAAAGGGGGCGCCCGTACGGAGCCAACCTAGGCTCCATGGGCAGAAATACTGGAACCTGGTCCATCAGAAGTGAATGTCTCAGCAATATCACCTCTTGGTCCAGAAGAAAAGGTATCGAAAATACGACCTTGCCATTCATCCCCGAATAATGACAAATCAAAGTAAGGATTATAGTACTGTATTTATGTGTTCTGCTTGCCATGTGAGGGCAAGCAGTGATTCGCGTGTGCGCTGGGGTAAATTATATGAGTTCTAGCAGTCCCACGGTGTGCGACGTGTAACACGCTTATTTCCATCCGACTCGGATCGATAGTTCAGAAGCAAGAGGCCGAGTGCACAAGGCACTCTAAGGCTTGTTCGGGATCAGAATTCAGGTCCATTTAATCACTGCTTGCATTTAATTAGTAGCAGGTAGGAGGTGAATGGCATGGGATGCTATCTTGTACGACACCATAATGCTGTCCACTGTGACATTGCCAGTCCCACCAGGAGACCAGTCGCTGGCTTGCACAACACCTATGATCGTGAGACTCTGAAGCAGGTAGTATGACCAACATTTCTTACACCCTGTCAACATGAGCTCAATATCTGCTCTCAATGTTTTGCATACCAGTTTTTGGGATCCCATCTTAATAGCACGAATCCAAAACCTCGTAGCCAGAGCTACCCAATGCCACATGACAGGGTAACGGCCAAACTCTCTCATGAGCATGACCTTATCTGCTCCATTACCCACCCCTGCCATGATACGCAAATAGTTGATATGGTGTCACGCCTATTGACCTTGCTGCACGATTGGGTTCAACACACTAGGGTTCAGACTTTGGGTGACGAACTTGGCGGGAGTTCTGCATGTTGTCGATTGCATATATGTGTGGACAAGCTGATGGCCAGCTTGTCCCGATGTATCCTTGTCATATGTAGGAAACGTGTGTGCTGTATGTTCTCAGCATAGCCCTGGTCTGTCCCAGGCCAGGGTCGGTACTTGCATGCGTGTGTTCAAGGCCAGGCTTGGTTTGTGTCTACGGCCGCATCTATGGCAGTGTGTTTGGCATGTAAGAACCTACAGACATCGAAACCTCTCAGGACCCTGTTCTTGGTATAGCTGCGCCCAGGACAGTATTAGCAGCACTACGTAGATCAGCCTGTCTAGGATATCATGATTAGGGAGAAGGGAAGCCAGCGAGGCGGCATAAGGCAGTCGCCGGGCTTTGCCATTCGATATACATCGGGACCTCTGAAGCTTCTTTGCGGGTGGAGCTTCTTGAAAGTGCTATCCCGTGGCCAGAGTGTGAAGCGGAACATCGCCTTTTGGAGTCTTGCCTGCAGCGTGTGATTCCTGGAGTCTTGGATAGTGGCGAATGCTCTTCTGCGGAGACCTTATGTCGATGGCCTTGTAGTGCGATTCTTGCCTCGCAGCAGCAGCGCATGTACGGCATGGGAAGCAGGGCGCGCGAAGACCTCTCAACCAACAACATCTATGGCCAAGATTGGTGGTAAATCGGGGATTGCGAAACCTCCACGCCCACCACTTGCAGCGAAAGATCAGTGGTAATGTGGCAAGCGACACCCTCAGCCTACAATGGTTGCAAGAGCGCATCAATCAATCAATCAATCAAAACGCAAGACCAGCAATGCCAATGGCCAAACAAACCTAGGCCACAAACACAAGGCTCCTGATCACAATCACGAAGCCACACAACCGATGGTGGATTTGCCACACACAAGCTGAGGCTAGATGCAACGGCGTGCACACCAAGGGGACACCAAGGGGAAACAAACACCACCACTAAAACCCAAAACCTGCTCCACTTCCATCACACATGGGTGGCGGGGAGGCAGCAGGATCAAGCACCACCCTAGTAGGGGCTGGAGGTGGCTCCCACCACCTAGGTACTGGTGAACCACCATCCTCCCAGCCACTGAAAGGCACCACATAGCGCTCCACATGCTTATCAATAGCTTGCTTAGTGCGCCTTCTACACCTCACTAACCGTTGGCTTTCCCAAGGGTGCGTAAGATCCCACAACCTCTTCCTCCAAGCACTCTTAATCTGACATGAAGCCTCCCAGCTCCCCTCATCTTGACCAAGCACCTTCAGATCTGCACACACGCATTTCTCCCAGGTATGGCGAGGCCTACCCACTGGCCTCGTCATGTCACCATGTAATGAAGAGAACAACGCAATATGCGGCAACCTGCCCTCCTCCATGCGGCCCACATGCCCCAGCCACCTCAGCCTATTTGCTGTGATGTATGCTGACAAGGTGGCTACCCCACATGATTTCCTGATATGCTCATTGGTGTGCCGATCTGACAGCCTGACCCCCAGGATGCTCCTAAGGCAGCTAGAGTGCACCCGCTCAAGCTTTTGCGATTGCACTTTGGTCAGGGACCAACACTCACTCCCGAACAGCAGAATTGGCAACACATATGCCTTGTAACACTTCACCTTCGTAGCCAATGACAGATGCTTGGTACCCCACATCTTTTCAAACTGCTTAAACCTCCCCACAGCCTTACCCCTCCTGATATTCAACTCCACATCCAACCTGCCATCAGTCACAAGCACACTTCCCAAGTACTTGAACTGTGACACCTCTTTTACCACACCCTCACTGATAACCACCTCTGGTCCTTGCTGCACTGGCACATCCACCTCCTTCCAATCCTTGTCAATGGACAGGATCTCAGTCTTGCTTGCATTGATGCGCAACCCAAGACTAGCAGCAACCTTGTCCATCACCTGCAGCATGACCACCAACTCCTCCCTGCTGGGACTTAGCAACACCATATCATCTGCATACAGCAGAACAGACAACAGCTCCACACACCCACCACTACCACACCCATCACGCTCAAGTTTCCCATCTGCATGATAGGCTAGCTTCACCCCACATCCCTCCGGCATCTGAGCCATTGCCTGCCGAACCACAAAGTCCATGTAGATGTTGAACAGCAAGGGAGCAATGACACATCCCTGCCGCACCCCGCCATGCACATCAAACCACTCAGACACCACACCACCCATCCTAACAGCAGCCTGTGTGCCAGTATGCAAGTCCATCAGCAACTCTATCAGCTTTGTGTGTACCCCGTACACATGCAGGATGCGCCATAGCGTGTCTCTCGGTACAGAATCATATGCCTTACGCAAATCCACAAAAGCCATGAATAGAGGCTGATCGAATGCTACAGACTTAGAGATGACCTGGCGTATGGTGAACAGAGCATCAGTGAGGCCCCTCCCCTTCCTAAAAGCAGACTGGTTATCAAGCAGTTGTGCATCGATATGAGAACTGATCTTAGCCAAAATGACCAAGACATACACCTTCCCCGGTATACTTAGCAAGCTTATCCCCCTATAGCTATCTCTCACTTTGCGCTCTCCTTTGCCTTTATACAGTGCCACCAACAGTGCACGTTTCCACTCCACTGGCGCTTTCCCTGAGACATAAGACATAAGACATAAGACATAAGACATAAGACATAAGAGCGCATCGCCGGAGACATTGGAAAGGTCAATTTGAGCTGCATGTGGGCATCCATGCCCGCTGTATGGATCTATCTGCCACGATTTTGGGAGATCCTTATAGCCCGAGATGCACTTGGCTGCTTATGGACATGTTGCTTTTGGCACCTGAGCTTGTTACTTATTAGCATCTGATGTGTTGAGTTCTTCATTGTGCCAACAAGCCAACCAGCTTATCAACGCCATGGATAGATTGAATGGTGGTGGGTATGTGACGACTGCTTGTTGCCGTACAAGCCGTCAGGAGGTGGATAGGCATCGGCGGATGTGCATCAGGTGGATGCATGTCATGTGTTGGCGTCAGTGGGTTGCAGTGGGCCAGTAGAGAAGTGGTCTTGCTTAAATGTTAAGACTGGTTTGAGGACGGTATGTTAAGCCTCAATGCCGAGTAACACATGCCTACCAAGCTAGCTAGCATGGACAGCAGACCAGTTGGTGAAGCATGGTTGTGTTCTAGAAGGGTGGACTGGATGAGAGAGCCTGCTTGTGGGTCATTGATTAGCCAGCATACGCAGCATACTTATTGGTTAATGGCATGGGTGTCGTAGGTAATGTGCACATGGGTACAAAACTGCTGATGGGAGTACGGTTGCATTTACTGCTTGAGATCATTTCCTATGGTTGGAGGTTTAGGCTGCTTGAGACGAGGCTTTGTTGCATGGAGTTTGGAGTATGGTACAACATATGCACACCTTCGCATAGAGTGTGTACATCAATGCCTTGCTTTTGGGTTCAAGTCTTGCTCGGCTAATCCTAGTGGAACTTCCACACTGGTATCTCCCCAGGCATTGATGTGGGGGGGTGTGGGTGTACTTGTTGAGACAGATAGACAGCGGAGATGCATAAGCACGACAGCTGTCACGCCTATTGACCTTGCTGCACGATTGGGTTCAACACACTAGGGTTCAGACTTTGGGTGACGAACTTGGCGGGAGTTCTGCATGTTGTTGATTGCATATATGTGTGGACAAGCTGATGGCCAGCTTGTCCCGATGTATCCCTGGGCCCTGTGCAAGGCATAAAACTGTTTGGCTTGCTGTTGACTGGGTCAACTGGTCAGCGCATGGCAAGTCGAAATGGGCTGGCCTGACATACATTGGCTAGCAAGGGATTTAGGGTGGGCTGGTGGCAGCCATTGTTTGAGCTTGGACAGGAAATTGAGTATGCCGTTGGAGCCTAAGTTGGCTCCTTGTGGGTGGCGCTGCCCCCACCGGCGCCCCGCTTTGACGGGGCCATTTGGTAATTGGTATCCTTGTCATATGTAGGAAACGTGTGTGCTGTATGTTCTCAGCATAGCCCTGGTCTGTCCCAGGCCAGGGTCGGTACTTGCATGCGTGTGTTCAAGGCCAGGCTTGGTTTGTGTCTACGGCCGCATCTATGGCAGTGTGTTTGGCATGTAAGAACCTACAGACATCGAAACCTCTCAGGACCCTGTTCTTGGTATAGCTGCGCCCAGGACAGTATTAGCAGCACTACGTAGATCAGCCTGTCTAGGATATCATGATTAGGGAGAAGGGAAGCCAGCGAGGCGGCATAAGGCAGTCGCCGGGCTTTGCCATTCGATATACATCGGGACCTCTGAAGCTTCTTTGCGGGTGGAGCTTCTTGAAAGTGCTATCCCGTGGCCAGAGTGTGAAGCGGAACATCGCCTTTTGGAGTCTTGCCTGCAGCGTGTGATTCCTGGAGTCTTGGATAGTGGCGAATGCTCTTCTGCGGAGACCTTATGTCGATGGCCTTGTAGTGCGATTCTTGCCTCGCAGCAGCAGCGCATGTACGGCATGGGAAGCAGGGCGCGCGAAGACCTCTCAACCAACAACATCTATGGCCAAGATTGGTGGTAAATCGGGGATTGCGAAACCTCCACGCCCACCACTTGCAGCGAAAGATCAGTGGTAATGTGGCAAGCAACACCCTCAGCCTACAATGGTTGCAAGAGCGCATCGCCGGAGACATTGGAAAGGTCAATTTGAGCTGCATGTGGGCATCCATGCCCGCTGTATGGATCTATCTGCCACGATTTTGGGAGATCCTTATAGCCCGAGATGCACTTGGCTGCTTATGGACATGTTGCTTTTAGCACCTGAGCTTGTTACTTATTAGCATCTGATGTGTTGAGTTCTTCATTGTGCCAACAAGCCAACCAGCTTATCAATGCCATGGATAGATTGAATGGTGGTGGGTATGTGACGACTGCTTGTTGCCGTACAAGCCGTCAGGAGGTGGATAGGCATCGGCGGATGTGCATCAGGTGGATGCATGTCATGTGTTGGCGTCAGTGGGTTGCAGTGGGCCAGTAGAGAAGTGGTCTTGCTTAAATGTTAAGACTGGTTTGAGGACGGTATGTTAAGCCTCAATGCCGAGTAACACATGCCTACCAAGCTAGCTAGCATGGACAGCAGACCTGTTGGTGAAGCATGGTTGTGTTCTTGGGCCTTGGTTATGGTTGGTTACTTCTAGTAGATTATGAAGTCGCGTTAGTTGGTCCACGCTAGCCATGTCAAAACGGCAGAAGCCAACCAGCAGTAGTGGGGGCTCCCAGCAGGCTGCTAGTATTAGCAAAGATGCTTATGACGACCTCCTCATTAGCAATGCGACCCTTAAGGCGCAGATGGAAACCCTGCAGGAGCAGGTGCGTGTGCTCACCGAGTCATTCACCGAGCAACTTGAACGTGCGAAAGCGGAACTTGTCGTTGCCAAGGAGGTCATTACGCAGCTGCAAAAGGAGAAGGCAGAACTTGATGCCAAAGTGACGGAAGCTCGGCGTCAACGCCCTGTGCCTGCTCCATCTGCTGCACCCGTCCCCGAGTCTGACCGAGTGGAGCGGCTTATGCGGGCTGCCAATGACTGCAAGGTGATTGTCTTCACTCGGGGTGCCCAAACCACTAGCACGGAGGTCTCCGCTAAGTTGCGTGCAGCAGCTGGCCTGCCTGACTATGCTGTTGCGGAAGCCTTCAAGGCAGGTTCGGTATGGTTCGTCAAGCTAATCAGCAGGACCTTCACCCTCACGGCGCTCCAGCGCTGGTACGCCTTCAAACAGCTGAGCGGGTGGGGTCTCGACCAAGCCCTTACCAAGCAGCAACAGGATGAACGGTCCACTCTGAAGCCACGCTTCCTGGAGCTCAAGACAGCAGGCGCTTTCCCACGGTGGCATGGAAGCGAGATCTTCGTGCGGGTGCAGGCTGGTGTACGACCGGCCACGCAGTGGAACCCAGCCCAGTGTGTGCCCCCTCGCCCAAGGGCCAACCCAGCAGCAACAGCCCCTGGGGCAGCAGCAGCACCCACAGCAGCAGGCCCAAGACCTACAGTCCCCCCTTGGGTACGCAATCCCTCCCCTGCACGGGCAGGAGTAAGCCCAGCAGCAGTACCAGGATCATCAGCAGCTGCAGGGCCATCAGCAGCAACAGCAGCAGCAGCAGCAGGTACAGCAGGAGCTGGACCAGCAGCACCCACAGCAGCAGGAGCTTCTGGTAGCAACGGCCCCTTCCCCCCTCCTCCCCCTGGAGCTGCCCCTCCTCAGGCCGCTGCGCCGAAGTCAAAGCTGGCTTGAAGGGGTGGACAGCCCACAGTGACTTCCCTGACATTGCTATCGTATAATGTCAATGGTACGTCACCCACCAAGATCCAGGCTTTTTTGCATTGGCATCATTTGTTTCGGCAGCAGTCGGTGGTTGCATTGCAGGAGACCAGATCCATTCTTGCTGATCCCCTCCATGGGTTTCTATCACAGTCACATCGTCCATATGTGTGTTGTGGTCCTTCTTCACAAGGGACGGCTGGCCATGGTTTGGCCGTATACGTTCAGAACGACATTCATGTCCGGTATCAGGTTAAGTTACGAAAGTTATCTCCATATGTGATCTGGCTCCAATTCTCCACCGCTGTTGGTAGGCTCATTCTCGGTACGGTGTATGTTCCGCAGAACAGCACAGCAATGCACGAGGTGTATGACACATTATTGTCTGAAATAGGTGCCTTCCAGGCATCTGGAGCACAGGTGCTCTGCATAGGTGACTTCAATGCACATGTTGGGGATTTGGATGATAGGGGTTTAGATCCTTCTGGTCGACCGATTGGACTGGCATGCCGCCGTGGTCCTGACTCTCATGCGATGAATAGCTCTGGGCAATGTTTGATAAACTTATGTTTGACCACTGGTACCCTCCTCTGTACAGGACGGGGCGCTGGTGGGGGTGTGGCTGTGCCGATTGTACCGTCTTTTACTGCTCGTGGAGCACAGACCCGCCCAGATCATTGTTTGGTATCAGCCGGTCTGCTGCCTAGGGTTCTGAACCCTGTTGTACTTAGTGAAATCCATGGTAGTGACCACCTGCCCATGTCTATGGGGCTTGCTATGTCATCTTTGGAGAGTGTGGGGTCTCCTTCTGCTCTTGGGCAAACAGAACCCATGGTGCGATTAGTGTGGGATGAGGCAAAGCGTATGGACTTTTATTCTGCACTTGAGACAGACCCAGCAGTGATTGCTCTGCTTGCAGACGCCCAAACAGCTACTCTATCTTCTGAGACACTGGATCAGTCTGTCCAGTTGCTTGGGCAGGCCCTTTTCCAGGCAGCCAAGGTGGTTGGGATGAAAATTCGTGCGGTGTCTAGCTCTTGTCGGCGTAAAAAGGTCCATCAGCCATGGTTTGATGATGAGTGCAAGGCCGCCGTGCGGGCCCTTCGTGGTGTGGCTGTCACAGCTGAGCAGACCAAGCAGCTTCGCAGTCTCTATCAGCGCAAGAAGCGTCAGCATGCAGGACAGCAATACTCCAGGTTTGAGCAGCTGTGTCGGTCTCAGCCCACATACTTCTGGAAGGCCCTACGCCGTGGCATTGCCCAATCCAGCCCTGTTGTGCCTACCGCTGATGAATTTGCCCAGCACTTTTCCAGCGTCTTCAGTGGGCCGCCTGTGAGGCCCCCCTTGCCATCCTTGGCACCTCCTACAACAGAAGACTTAGATGACTTGTTTGGGGATGATGAACTTCAGGGTGCCTTCAAGCGACTTAAACGCCGGGCCTCTCCTGGTAAAACAGGCCTCCCAGTGCCTGCTCTGGCTGCCTACCCTGTTCGGTATTTGATACAATCCATCCTACGAGCTGTGCACTTAGCTGGCAAGGAGCCCGCTGAGATGAGTCTTGCCTTGTTGAATCCTATATATAAGCGTGGGGACCATTCTCAGGAGGTTAACTACCGCCCTATAGTGGTGTCCTCACTACTCCACAAGTTATATGCAAATTGCTTGGGTTCTGGGGTGTCTGTGGCCCACACTCAGTACAGTCACCAGCATGGTGACATGTTCCCCCGGCAAGCAGGGTTCTTGCCTGATCGGAGTACCCTTCATAATATGTTTGTTGTGCAGCATTTGGCTCATCATGCGATCACCACCAATCGTCTCATGTATGTGGTATTCTTGGATGTCTCGGCCGCATATGATACTACTGATCATGGCAAATTGGTGGAAACTCTCCTCCAGTTGGAGTTTCCCGAACATCTTGTGCGAGGGATTGCAGGCATGTACCAGGGTTTGCGCTATCAGGTGGTTACCAATGGAGTTGTTGCAGAGCCTTTCCATGTTGGTATTGGGGTCAAGCAAGGATGCCCCCTGAGCCCCATGTTATACAATTGTATGTCCAGCCACTAAGTGGAGCATTAAGTGCACTTGATAAGGGGCCATGCTTCCCTGGTCTTCCTGGGTGCCATCCGGACTATCATTATGCTGATGATGCTGCTCTCATGGCAGAGTACCTCCCCGACTTGCAGGCTTTGCTGACCCATACTAATGTCGTGCTCGCTGCTCGCAATCTTAAGCTGTCCGTGCCTAAGTGTATCGGACTCGTTTTGGGTTTGCAGGCGGGAGCTCCAGTTGGTGAATGTTCTTTGAGTCTTGGTTCCGCGCCCCTTGCATCAGCTTCACCTACTGAGGGGACACGCTATCTTGGCCTAATTTATGACACAGCAGCCTCTGCGGGCACTATGGCAGCTCACAGGGCCTCCTGTTTTTCCTCTTCTTTTCATGCTGCTACTGCTCAGATGCGTGCGGCACCAGACTTTCCCTGTGCACTCCCAGCCTTCTTGAAATTGTTGCACACTGTTATGGAGCCAGCTGGTTTGTATGGGTGTGAACTCTGGGGCCTTCTCTCTATTCCGGGTTTGTGGTCGTCTGGTTGGACCCTAGCTAAATTCTATAGCCTTACAGATCCTTTGGAGGTTAAGCGGTGCCGTCTGGTCCGTCAGTGGTTGCAGCTCCCTCAGTCTGTGCCTCTTTTGCCTTTGTTACATGAGCTTGGATCTGAACCTCTTGTGCATTGCTATGTTCGGCGTGCTGTTCGTTTTTATAACTGCCTTGTTGAGTTGGATGTTGCTTCAGTGTATCGAAGTGCTCTGCAACAGAACATTGATGATGCTCTCTCCACTCGCTCCCGTGCCCATAACTTTGTGGGGGCTCTTTTTCAGGTGCTACGGATCCTTTTGCCCCGTGAAGGTGGTCTTACTCGCACCTTGCGAGCTTGCCTGCCTTTGGATATTGATGGCATTGATGCGGCATTGCATACTCGGTACACTGAGCACATTCAGCGTCTGTCCCAGGTTGTCAATGGTCCTGGGTCCCGTACTGGTCTGTATTTCAGGGTTGTTGGTACACATGTTTTGGGCGTTGTCCCTTCTTTTTACTCATGTCGACTGTCTCATGGTGTGTTGGTACGTTTCTTGCGTTTTCGTCTTGGTTGCCATCATTTGCGTATCCATACTGGGCGTTGGCTTCCGCCCTTCCTTCCGCATTCTCAACGCACTTGTTTGCGGTGTAGCTCCACAGTAGTTGATGATGAGGCGCATTGTTTGTTCATGTGTGAACACCCCACAATTGTTGAGGCTAGAGATTTGTTTCTGGCAGCTGTGGTTCCCCCCGTGGCCGCGTTGTCCTCGCTCCGGTATGCTGATTTCTGGGCACTGTCAGCCACTGGCTGTGTCCCTCTCTCGGCCTTGGTCAAGTATGTGGCCGTGTGTGTTCGTGTCTGTTGGTACTGCCATCAGTCAGGTGGTACTGATGTGGTGGCTTTACCAGATATCTTGCTCCCGGCAGGTCAATATTTGGATATGTTTGATTCGGAGTCGGAGCCAGATGTTCCTTGTGATTCGTCTGATGAGGAACTGGTTGAAGTCTAGATAGCTACATGCTTGGGTATTAGCCTTGGTTGGTGTGCTGGACGTCTTGGGTGGTACATCTGCGGTGGACTTACTGGACATCCTGCTTGGTTGGTGCTCTGGATTGTGTTTGCTTTGGCCACACCAATCAGTCTCCCGCTGTTGATTTGTTTGCTGGTGCTACTATTTGCCGTGTCCGTAGTTGGATGTCTGTTTGGGTATTCCTCTTGCTTGGTGGTATGGATTCCATTGTTTTTGGACCCATCCGATGGTGCGTTTGGTCGTTTCGACTTAGCAGCCCTTTGCGGTTGCCGCACCTTAAATTTTTGTTTGTTTGTTTCTAGCAGGGTGGACTGGATGAGAGAGCCTGCTTGTGGGTCATTGATTAGCCAGCATACGCAGCTTACTTATTGGTTAATGGCATGGGTGTCGTAGGTAATGTGCACATGGGTACAAAACTGCTGATGGGAGTACGGTTGCATTTACTGCTTGAGATCATTTTCCTATGGTTGGAGGTTTAGGCTGTAACGGTCAGCAGCCTGTCATGTAGTCCTAGTGATCCGTCTGTCGGTCATAGGCTACATGGGCAGGTGCGTGCGCCACCGGCGGCGACTTCCTCGGCCACTAGTAGTTGACTCAGCTACTATGTGTATGTCTATGCGACTCCGAGGTAGTGCAGATCAGCCGGCATAGCCAGGGAGCAAGGAAAGACTGGGGTCTGGCTATTTAAAGGTGCTTCAAGGGTCCTTGCGATATCTTACGTTCCATGAACGTTTCATTTGGTTTCGGAGCAATACATCCTGCGGCTTGTGTGGCACATCCACGCATAGTCGCAATTGAGCGTTACAGCTCTTTGTGCTACTTCTGATTTTTTTTTTGGGAGGGCCTTTCTTGGGCTTACTGTTGTTTGCCTTTGATTGGATCTTTCATTGCCTGTGTGTCAGGCTTGTTTCCAGTTTCTCTGGTTAATTTTGCGTCAGTCGCAATGGGCTCTGGTAGCAAGCCGGTTCCAAGGCACCCTGCTATGGGCCGCTTGATTTCCAAACCTAAGGCCGAGGTTTCTCAGAACACCACTAGTTCTGGGGAAACGGACTCTGACTCACCGTCCCAGCGGCAGGCTGCTGAGGCCGTCGGCCAAGATCAGTCTGGCGCTGACGTTGGTGAGGACGAGGATGTGGTTTCTCTTGGGTTAGATGAGGAAGAAGAGGAGGCTGAGGAATCAGACGACGAGCCTCCTTCCTGTTAAGCCCACAGCTGCTGTTGAGAAGGAACCTAGTGTGTCTAAGCTCCCTCCTCTCCAGCAGCGTGAGGATCCCTATCCCACCTTGCACAACGGCCAGCTGCCGCAGTTGCTTGAGCCAGGGGGCTATGTGTTACGTCCCAAGGCTCTCTGCGGCCATTATGAGCGCCTCTACCGTGAGCGCTCCTCTCGCATGGCGCAGCGTCGCAGCTACCGTGAGCAGCCTCCCATGACCAGAGAGCTTATCACCATTATCAACGCTGGCATGCATCAGATGGCTCGCTTCATGGATGAGCTGATTGAGGAGATGCAGCGCATTGAGCGGAAGGTGGAGCTGGCTAAGGTTAGCATAGACGGCACTCAGCAGGCAGCAGAGCGTCAGCAGAGCGCCGTGTTTGACAGGGTAGCCGTTGTGGAGCGCTCTCTCGAGGAGCACTTCAACCAGCTAGCAGCTTTGCGCTCCCAAGTGACTGTCAGCCCAGCAGATGCAGCTCGCATAGTGGGCAACCTCCACCGCAGCATGGCTCGTGTGTCGGGCTTCTCCGGGGAGCGGTCCAACGCACGTAGCGGGCAGATTGAGCTGGTAGGGTTGACTGAGGCCACCGACTGGCTCAGTGCCACTCGGACCAAGCTGGCTGCACAGAAGTTCCCAGAGGATGAGATGGTGCGCATTGCCTTCACGCACCTTGAGGGGACAGCAGCTCGGCTGATGCAGGACCGCAGTGATGCTGATGACTTCTTGGTTAAGGGTACCTCCTGGCAGCGGTTTGCAGAGACCATATGCAGCTACTTCAAGGGGGGCAGTGTGCCAGAGTTAGAGGCTCGGCGGCAGCTGCAGACTCTTTACCAGGGGAAGCAGCAGGTAGCAGCTTACAGTGCTGCTTTCAACAGCACTCTGGCCAGGTTCAACTCCAACCCAGACTATGCCATGGCCAGAGTTGATCAGAGCACCATCTGGAGGGAGGGTTTATCCAACCAAAACCTCTTCTCAGATGTGGGCATTAACCCTCTCACATCCAACCTCTGGTATGTGAATGTGCCAGATGATCAGAACCCTCTGCAGATGCAGCAGCAGCATGCAGCACAGCTGGAGGCCACGGATCCAGGCAGGTATGGACCAAGGACGCCGGGGCAGCCTAACTACCGCTCCCGCCCTACTTCTGGAAGCTCTGGAGGCACTGGTGGGTCTGGTGGCTCTGGTGGTGGTGGTGGTGGTGGTGGTGGCGGTGGTGGGGGGGGCTCTGGTGGGTCTGGGAAGCCTTGGCCTGGGGGTGGTGGCTCTGGTGGTGGTGGTGGCAAGCGCCCTGCGGGTACTAGTGGTGGTGGTGGTTCAGGCCACAAGAAGTTTAAGAAGCCGGGGGGTGCTAGTGGTCAGCCTGCAGGCCAAGAGTGGCAGCAAGTGCAGGGGCCGAAGTGCTACGACTGTGGCAAGAGGGGGCACTTTGCCAAGGAATGCCCTGAGCCACCCCGCACTGATAGGAAGGCAGAGGGGGGTACTGATAAAGGTGGCAAGAAAAAGTTTGGTGGCTCTGGTGGCAAGGGTCCCAAATAGGAAGCAGGCACTGGCAGAACTGATGGCAGTAGTGAAGGTGTGGGGACTGTCACAGTAGGAGTTCAGAGGCCCGCAAATGAGGATAGAAGCCTTCTCATGTCTGAGTTTGAGGCTTTGCAGTCTCGTATAGGGTGTGTGTTCACTCTTGATGCCTGTTGCAATAATGACGGCAGCAATGCTTTGTTGGATAAGTATTGTTCTGTTGATAAGTCATTTTTTGAGTACAACTGTGACGGGGAAACTGTGTGGTTGAATCCTCCCTTTGCGGAGGCTGGTAAATTTCTTAAGCACTACCTGTACTGCAAAAAGCAGCAGCCCCACACCACAAGTGCGGTTATTTTGCTGCCTAAGTGGGGAAACTCACGTTGGGGAGGGCTACTAGCTAATATGCAGCTGGTCAAAGAGTATCCTAAGGGATACCACATGTTTGAAGCTCCTTCTCTAAACCCTGATACAGCTGACAGCAGTAGGCATAAGTTGCCTGGAATTCCATGGCCTGTGCAGGCATGGTATGATCCTCCAGCTTCAGCAGTATCTCATGCTGCAACAGCAGCAGCAGCAGCAGTAGCAGCAGATTCTGTTGCTAGTGACCGTATGCTTATGGCACATACAGGCAAAGTTGCAGGTGCCTCAGCAAGAATTGATGTAGATTCTTTTGCATCAGGACCAGTGCTAGACCTTAGCTTTGCTAAGCGTTGTGGAATAGCACTGCCTCAGCCGGATGGGGGTTCTGTGCAGCTGGCAGACAAGACAGTAATTCATACCAGGGGTACTGTCAGAGTGCTAGTACAGCTTGGTGCTTACAGAGCTAGCATTGTCTGCACAGTGGTGGACTTGCATGGAGCACATGATCTCATCTTGGGTGACAGCTGGTTGAGAGCAACTAGTGCTGTCTTGGACTATGGAGCAGAAACTCTAACTGTCTTTAAGGGCAAGAGACGTTTCACAATTAAGTCTCCTAACACTGCAGCTTCAGAGAAGCAGTCAGCAGCAACAGGTTCTAGGCCCATGTCAGCTATGCAGTTCAAACGTGCACTGCGTAAGGGCAATCCGGGTTACCTGGTAGTTCTCAAGTGTGTCGATGAGGACGAACCTGACGATTTGCTGCCTAAAGCAGTCCCTGACTGGAACGGTACTCCAGACGATGACCCTGACGTGGTTCTGTTTGTGAAACAGAAGTACATGGACTTAGGTCAAGAGATACCGGCAGGGCCACCACCTGACCGCGGTATTGACCATGTCATTAAGCTCATAGACGGAGCTAAGCCACAGTACAGGAGGTCATTTCAGTTAAGTCCAGCCGAATATGAGGAAATGAAACGCCAGATTACGGAGTTCCTGGCGAAGGGATGGATAGTCCCATCCAACAGTCCCTGGGGGTCACCACTCCTCTTCGTGCCAAAGAAGGACGGAGGTTTGCGTATGGTGATAGATTATAGGGCTGTTAACAAGTTAACGGTGCGAAATGCGTATCCGTTGCCGAACATCGCTGACCTGCATGACCGTTTGCACGGTGCAGCCTGGTTCACTGCTCTGGATTTAGCCTCGGGCTACTATCAGTTTAGACTGAATCAGGAAGACCAGCCGATTACAGCGTTAACTACGCCGCTGGGTCTTTTTCAGTTTACGGTGCTGCCAATGGGTTTGACCAATGCCCCCAGCACATTCCAAGCAGTCATGAACCGCGTTCTGGGCAAGTACAGCGACTTTTGTCTCGTGTACTTGGATGATATCCTGATCTTTCCCAAGACCAAAGAAGATCATGTTCGTCATGTTCAGTTGGTCATGGAGGCACTTCGAGAGCAGAAGTTCTACCTGCGCCTGCACAAGTGTGCCTTTGGCCGCAGTGAGGTTGCGTACCTTGGCCATATTGTGGGACGAGAAGGTCTGAAACCAGACCCCAAGAAGGTTTCAGCTGTTGCTGATTGGCCTGTTCCCAAGGATATCCATCAGTTGCGATCCTTCCTGGGTCTCACCAACTACTTCAGAAAGTTCATTCTGGGGTATTCTGTGTTGATCAAACCTCTGACGGATCAACTGAAAGCAGCACAAGCCGGTATACGTTGGTCTGCTGAAGCTCAGCAGGCTTTTGAAAACGTTAAAACTTCCTTGTGCTCTGCACCTGTTTTGCGCCTGCCAGACTTTGAAAAGAAGTTTGAGCTGGTGGCAGACGCATGCGATCATGGTGTAGGTGCTTTGCTTATGCAGGATGGGCATCCTTGTTGCTTTTTGAGCAAGAAGTTTTCCCCTGCTGAAGCAAACTATACCACTGGTGAGAAAGAGCTCCTGGCAGTAGTTTATGCTCTGCAGGAATGGAGGTGCTACTTGGAAGGACTCAACTTCACAGTTGTGACAGATCACAACCCGTTGACCTTCTTCCATCAGCAGCAGACTCTCTCTCGTAGACAGGCCAGGTGGTATGAGTACATGTCTCGGTTCGTTTTCCAGTGGGAATACAGACCAGGCAGAATTAATGTGGCTGACCCCTTGTCAAGGAGGCCGGAGCCTTCCGCTGCACAATTTGCACTGTCTGCCTTAACCAGGAGTCAGGCTGCAGCACCTAGTGCTGCTGCTGCACCACCTGCCAAGTCTGCTGTTCCTCCTGCTCCTGCTAAGCCTTCTCGGAAGCGCAAGCAGACAGAGCCTTTGACTGTTGAGGACAACAGTTTCCAAAGGGGGGGAGCAGAGGAGAGTTTGTTTGACCCTGAAGCTCCAGAACTTAAGGATCTGATGATCAGATGCCGTGAGGGCTATCTGCAGGACCCTTGGTTTTCCAAAGCATCTAACACTGGTGAGTTAGAAGCTAGGGATGGACTCTGGTGGCTGGGTGACAGACTTGTCATCCCTGACTGGAATGACCTAAGACTGGAGTGCATGGAAGCTATTCATGACACACCTTTCAGTGGGCATTTGGGGGTGCACAAATCCACTAGGCGTGCTACACGTATCTATTGGTGGCCTACAATCAGGATGGATGTGAAAAGTCATGTCCTTACCTGCACTCTGTGTCAGCGTAACAAGCCTCGTAACGAGCGGCGTGCTGGTCAAATGACCCCACTGCAAATTCCAGGCAGAAGATGGGAGTCTGTCAGCATGGACTTGATCACGGACCTGCCACAGACTGAGAATGGCAAGGACGCCATTTGTGTCTTTGTGGATAGGCTTACCAAGATGGTGCACCTGTACCCATGCACCACTAAGATCTCTGCAAGAGGGCTAGCTTTAGCTTTCATGTATGAGGTGTTCAGGCATCATGGGGTTCCAAGGGAGATTGTCTCTGACAGAGATCCTAGGATTACATCCCTCTTTTGGAAGGAGGTATGTAGGCTGTTAGGCGTGAAACAGTGCTTAAGCACGGCCTATCATCCGCAGAGTGATGGCCAGACTGAGCGTATGAACCGCACAGTTGAGGAGATACTCAGGCACTACGTGGGGCCTCACCAGGATGACTGGGATGAGCGCCTGCCAGGTGTTGAGTTTGCCATCAATGATGCTTGGCAAGAGAGTACTGGGAATACTCCTTTTATGCTGAACTTTGGTCAGCACCCTTTGACTCAAGCAAGCATGGAGATTGACACTAAAGCTCCTGCAGCGCAGGCCTTTGGTAAAGATTTGGAGGAAGCTCTCGCAAGGGCTAAGACCCTGCTTGAAGCAGCACAGCAGCGCCAAAAGTCGTATGCCGACAAGAGAGCGAAGCATGTTGAACATGATGTGGGCACAGTTGTACTGTTGAACACTAAGAATATCAGGTTCAAGGGCTGTCGCAAGTTGCTACCCCGTTGGATCGGGCCTTTCCAGATTACTGAGCGCATTGGCACTCAGGCTTATAGGTTGGCACTTCCACCAACTATGAAGCGATTGCATGATGTGTTTCATGTAAGTTTGCTCGCTCCATACCGGGACAATGGACGAGTAAAGCCTCCGCCTATTCCATTGGGCGTGGATGAAGATGGCGAGTGGTACGAGGTTGAAGCAATCTTAGATCGGCGTGAAGTTCGTTATGGCGGCCGCAAGAACAAACGAACTGGAAGGAAGTCACGCGAGAGGATCAAGGTTGAGTATTGTGTAAAGTGGCTAGGCTACTCAGCTGAGCACAATACTTGGGAGCCTGAAGAGAACCTCAACGACCTGGCCATCAAGTCATGGCAGGATCGGCAGGCACAGCTGCAAGCCCGAGGGCGATGAGCTCTTCTGTCCGGGTTGTGGCACACGGATTTGCTAAGTCAAACCGTTTGCGATAGGGGGTCGCACCCTCTAAACTTTGTACAGACCGAAAAGTGAACGCTGTTGACTGATTGCTCCCACTGGGAGAGGGATACGGCAACGCCCCTGGCGGTTGGGTGACGCTGTGTGCGATCCAGCTATAGCCTTGGTCCAGTTAGTAGGCTTAAGGTACTGTATGAGGTAGAGCAACAGGTGAAGGCCTCACCTATGCTCGACACTTTGAGTGTCTTTGGGAAGTTCTGACTCAGGACTGATCACCCTGTGAAGTTCACTACCAAAGTCACCAGGAACTGACTGTGGGATTTGTTCCGCGACAGTCACTACTGTAGCGTGACAGACGCTACACCAACACGCTGACCTCCAAGGGAATGCTGTTCTTCAGTATAACTTGGCATTGCTCATGTCCCGACCTGCCAGGGACGTCAGGTCCTTAGGTGGGGAGCAAATGTAACGGTCAGCAGCCTGTCATGTAGTCCTAGTGATCCGTCTGTCGGTCATAGGCTACATGGGCAGGTGCGTGCGCCACCGGCGGCGACTTCCTCGGCCACTAGTAGTTGACTCAGCTACTATGTGTATGTCTATGCGACTCCGAGGTAGTGCAGATCAGCCGGCATAGCCAGGGAGCAAGGAAAGACTGGGGTCTGGCTATTTAAAGGTGCTTCAAGGGTCCTTGCGATATCTTACGTTCCATGAACGTTTCATAGGCTGCTTGAGGCGAGGCTTTGTTGCATGGAGTTTGGAGTATGGTACAACATATGCACACCTTTGCATAGAGTGTGTACATCAATGCCTTGCTTTTGGGTTCAAGTCTTGCTCGGCTAATCCTAGTGGAACTTCCACACTGGTATCTCCCCAGGCATTGATGTGGGGGGGTGTGGGTGTACTTGTTGAGACAGATAGACAGCGGAGATGCATAAGCACGACAGCTGTCACGCCTATTGACCTTGCTGCACGATTGGGTTCAACACACTAGGGTTCAGACTTTGGGTGACGAACTTGGCGGGAGTTCTGCATGTTGTCGATTGCATATATGTGTGGACAAGCTGATGGCCAGCTTGTCCCGATGTATCCTTGTCATATGTAGGAAACGTGTGTGCTGTATGTTCTCAGCATAGCCCTGGTCTGTCCCAGGCCAGGGTCGGTACTTGCATGCGTGTGTTCAAGGCCAGGCTTGGTTTGTGTCTACGGCCGCATCTATGGCAGTGTGTTTGGCATGTAAGAACCTACAGACATCGAAACCTCTCAGGACCCTGTTCTTGGTATAGCTGCGCCCAGGACAGTATTAGCAGCACTACGTAGATCAGCCTGTCTAGGATATCATGATTAGGGAGAAGGGAAGCCAGCGAGGCGGCATAAGGCAGTCGCCGGGCTTTGCCATTCGATAATGGCCCTTCTCAGATGGAAGCTTGAGCGGGTTTTTCAACTTGCCAACAAATATCTCTGGACCACAGATTTGGCATCCATAAGACAGCACTGGCTCTACCAAAATGTCAAAAAGCCAGTAGTATGCGTATGTAGTCAATAGAAGACAGTGACAGTTGATTTTCTGACTTACTGTGCATTTATGCAGTGTGCCTTGTCAGGCCAAGGGCTGCCTGTGACACTTACTGCTGATGAAATATTATGTATCTGCATAGGCTGGCTCTCAACTACTCGGTATGGTATTGCACCACTTCGTGACCACTCTCTAGCTTGATCTGCCCTCTGTAAGTGCTTGTTTCGGTGCTGTGAAGCCCTCATGACCACGTCGGTAGGCAAGTAGGTGCCATCATCACAATACTTCAAGCCCAAACTCAAACTGGGGTCGGGTTATATATGTATAAGTATGTATGCGACCTTTGGGCGTCCCGTTTTGTCCCGTTCTCCAACCCGCTGGCCAACAGTGCCAGAATGAGCACATTTCCTTAGCGCGATGAGCCAAACACACGGAAATGACAGGAGAGCCATCTCTAAAGTAAGGCCCTTATAGTACTTGATGGATTGGACACTGAAATATGTCCTAGGAGCACCGATATCAGCTCAGAATGAAGCCGGGGTAGACGGGCTGCCAACAGGCTGTAACCCAGGTTTTCGGGGTTCTACAGGGTGATTCCGACCTCCCCTCTGGTCAGGTCACCGAGTGGCGTGGTCGCTGCAGGGCAGACCCGCAGACTGTAATAAACGCAACTGTAATAGGCTTCAGTGACTATGCGTGGCTACCGTGGGTCCCGCTTTCTCTTGATCCTTAGTGTGCTTCTCACTGTCAGAGTCTCACTGCAATTGGCGAGCGAAAACGTGTGAGCACTCCTCAGCGGAAAACTCAGCAGCAGAGAGATCAGCCAGAACACCGAGGATACGAGTCCTTCCTTGCCGCCTTATCTGCTCTGTGGATGCGAAAAGGTGCCAGTGACTGGAGACCCGTCCCTCAAGCTCAAGCGCGCAAGGATCCCAAGCATGGAGTTGTCTTGGCGGTCCCTCAGGACGGTAGTGACCACCATTGCCCTGCTGATATCCCTGCCAGGCGCACGTTCAGGTAAGCGATGGTGAAGTGCAGCTGGAACAGTACTCCTCCTGCCACGTCCCCTGCATTGCGCCTGGATCAGGTACGAAGCAGATGTTTTAGCTCCCATATGCCCTTAAGTGATGGATCCGCAATGCCCTATATGTGCCAGGGCTGAGCGCACCTTACTCGCATGCATGGCTGGGTAGTGTGCTGGGAAACCATTACATGCCGGCATGCGTGCTTGAAACATGCAGCGTAGCTCTGGTCATTTCACGTGTGCCACGCACTGGGGATGTCATGGACCTGCCATCAAATACGGCCATCGACCCGCGGCCCTGGCCACTGCATTTATCGACCTGCTGCTTGCTTACCTGCTCCCCCCCCCCCCCCCCTATATCGGTACTTACGGACCAATGGAAGTCCTTCACTGGCAACTTTCATCATGATGCTTGCCTATCTACTGGTTCTGCAACTGACTCTTGATGACGCCATTCATGCAGAGCTGTGTCAAAATTCGGCCCCCTCCTTCAGTTTAACCGTGCCCGAACCACTAACCGTCCGAGGTGCTGGGCCACACACCTTTCCCGGCGCTGCCATCAACATCTCCCCTGGCATTAACCTCTGTGAACTTGCTCAGTCATTAAACTTCCAGGTCGATAATGGCGTACCTGAGTTGTTTTCTGTGCAACCCGCGATGAGTTCCAATGGCACGCTATCATTCACCACCATTTCTGTCATTGGGGGATGCGAAGTGGCCGTGCAACTGAAGGACGATGGTGGCACTGATTGTGGAGGTGTGGACACAAGTCCGATGATGTTCTTTTCCATCAGGCTCTTGGGTGAGTCATGGCAGGCGGAGTGTGCTGCGCATACACAGTTCACATTATAGGCAGGGAGCTGCTGGCAGGGACTGATCTGTTTTCTTCTGCAGCATCCAACATATATATATATATATGATCATATATATAAACCAATAAGTAGTTCTTAGTCATGTGTTGGAGGGTCATATTGGCCCATATATGATCCCATGTGTCATATGGCAATATGACACATGGGATCATATGTGTCATATTGCCATATATGTGACAATGCTTCTGCTTTGCGAATCATGTACCATGTCCATCGACTTGGCCCGCTCTTTCTCATAGCCAGTTTAAGTAGCCCATCTTTACTTACCCGCTTACCCCCCCCCCCTCCCCTTGTACTTGTGGATTGATGCGGATGTCCAAGTTCACTGGCAACTTCATCATGATGCTAATCCGCCTAGCATTTGGTTCTGCAACTGACTGTCGGTGACGCCATCCATGCAGCGTGTGAAAATACCCGCCCCTCCTTCCTTTTGAGCGTGGCGAGCCCACTGTCGATCCCGCAAGGCGCTGGGCAACAGACCATTAATGGTGCTGCCACCAACGTCTCCGCTGGCACTGAAGCATGTGAGTCCGGCCAGTCACTGACCTTCCTTGTTGGCAGTAACAACTCGGCTCTGTTTGCAGTGCAACCCGCAATAAGTCCTGCCGGCACGCTGACATTCACCCCAAGCGCTCTTGGCTCTGCCACTGGACAGGCCATCGTGTCCGTGGTATTGCAGGACAATGGCGGCACAGCAAATGGGGCTGTGAACACCAGTCTGGCGCAGACCTTTGTCATCAGTGTCTCGGGTAGGTCATGGCGTTGGGAGGGCGGAGGGGGAGGGGGGGGGGGGGGGGGCGGGGGTGATGCACACTCGTAACCCTTCAAATTGGCAGGGTATAGGGTGGCAGGGACTGAACTTCGATCATTCGCACCACTTGAACGCCAACTAACCAACAGTGCTTACTCGAACGTCTCATGTGTGACTGACGGTGCCTCTATCTGCGTGTTCCCATCATTCAGTCTTTCAAATTGGCATCTATCTAGTACCATTTAAGGATTGACCGTCCAAAATGCAAGCCATGTACTAGCCCTAGGCCTGTGGGAGGCTGGGGCCGCCACAAGTCTCAATGCTTGCATGGATGGGTGGCTCCTCTACAGTGCATGCAGCTGTAACTGCAACAGCTTGGTGCGCTGCTGCCTCGCTGACCCTCTCAAATCACTTCCACCTTCTATCACTCACATGCCTGGCACATACGGCACTGATCAATGGAAGTGCTTCATTTGCAACTTTCATGATGCTAATTCGCCTACCAACTGGTTCTGCAACTGACTTTTGGTGATGCCATTCATGCAGTGCCGTGTATATATTCTGCCCCCTCCTTCACTTTGAGCGGGCTGAGTGATCTTATTCGCATGCATAGTTGGGTAGTGTGCCGGTAAGCTTTACATGCTTGAGTGCATGAAACATGAGTGCAGCGTAGCTCTGGTCATTTGCGTCTGCCACTCATTGGGGATGTCATGGACCTGCCACCAAATACGGCCATCGACCCTGGCCACTGCATTTACCTACCTGTTGCGTGCGTACCGCCCCCCCCCCCCCCCCCTCTTATACGGTACTTGTCGATCAATGGAAGTGCTTCACTGGCAACTTTCATCATGAAGCTAATCGTTTTGCCTATCAACTGGTTCTGCAACTGACTCTTGATGACGCCATTCATGCAGAGCCCTGTCAAAATTCCGCCCCCTCCTTCATTTTGCGCGTGGCCAGCCCAGTGACCGTCCAGCAAGGTGCTGGGCAACAGACCATTAATGGCGCTGCCACCAACGTCTCCGCTGGCACTGAAGCATGTGAGTCCGGCCAGTCACTGACCTTCCTTGTTGGCAGTAACAACTCGGCTCTGTTTGCAGTGCAACCCGCAATAAGTCCTGCCGGCACGCTGACATTCACCCCAAGCGCTCCTGGCTCTGCCACTGGACAGGCCATCGTGTCCGTGGTATTGCAGGACAATGGCGGCACAGCAAATGGGGATGTGAACACCAGTCTGGCGCAGACCTTTGTCATCAGTGTCTCGGGTAGGTCATGGCGTTGGGAGGGCGGAGGGGGAGGGGGGGGGGGGGCGGGGGTGATGCACACTCGTAACCCTTCAAATTGGCAGGGTATAGGGTGGCAGGGACTGAACTTCGATCATTCGCACCACTTGAATGCCAACTAACCAACAGTGCTTACTCGAACGTCTCATGTGTGACTGACGGTGCCTCTATCTGCGTGTTCCCATCATTCAGTCTTTCAAATTGGCATCTATCTAGTACCATTTAAGGATTGACCGTCCAAAATGCAAGCCATGTACTAGCCCTAGGCCTGTGGGAGGCTGGGGCTGCCACAAGTCTCAATGCTTGCCTGGATGGGTGGCTCCTCTACAGTGCATGCAGCTGTAACTGCAACAGCTTGGTGCGCTGCTGCCTCGCTGACCCTCTCAAATCACTTCCACCTTCTATCACTCACATGCCTGGCACATACGGCACTGATCAATGGAAGTGCTTCATTTGCAACTTTCATGATGCTAATTCGCCTACCAACTGGTTCTGCAACTGACTTTTGGTGATGCCATTCATGCAGTGCCGTGTATATATTCTGCCCCCTCCTTCACTTTGAGCGGGCTGAGTGATCTTATTCGCGCCTTATTCGCATGCATAGTTGGGTAGTGTGCCGGTAAGCTTTACATGCTTGAGTGCATGAAACATAAGTGCAGCGTAGCTCTGGTCATTTGCGTCTGCCACTCATTGGGGATGTCATGGACCTGCCACCAAATACGGCCATCGACCCTGGCCACTGCATTTACCTACCTGTTGCGTGCGTACCGCCCCCCCCCCCCCCCCCTCTTATACGGTACTTGTCGATCAATGGAAGTGCTTCACTGGCAACTTTCATCATGAAGCTAATCGTTTTGCCTATCAACTGGTTCTGCAACTGACTCTTGATGACGCCATTCATGCAGAGCCCTGTCAAAATTCCGCCCCCTCCTTCATTTTGCGCGTGGCCAGCCCAGTGACCGTCCAGCAAGGTGCTGGGCCACAGACCATTATCGGCGCTGCCGAAAACATCTCCCCTGGCATAAACCTCTGTGAACTACTTGGTCAGTCTTTAAACTTCGAGGTCATAAACGACACCCCTGCCTTGTTTTCTGTGCAACCCGCGATCAATCCCGCTGGCACGCTGACATTCACCCCTGCGTCACCTGGCGGTGCGATTGGGTCGGCCCTTGTGACCGTGCGACTGCGGGACGATGGAGGCACATCAAACGGGGGTGTGAATTTAAGTATGCAGCAGTTCATTACCTTCATAGTCTTGGGTGAGTCATGGCAGCCGGAGCCTGATGCACACACACAACCCACATTGTGGGCACGGAGCGGCTGGCAAGGACTAAACTTTATTTCATCTGCAGCATCCACCATTAACCAGTACACAGTACTAACTCATGGGTCTGTATGTGACAATGCTTCTGCTTTCTGAATCATGTACCCTGTCCATCAACTTGGCCCGCTCTTTCTCATAGCCAGTTTAGGTTGTCCACCCCAAGGGCGAGGCCCCTTATATTAGCCATGAGCCTCTGGAAGGCTCGGGCTGCCAGGCATTGCGATGCTGGCCTGCATGGAGTAGCGCCACTATGGTGCGTGCAACTGCAACGCCCGGCCTTACTTGCTCCCCCCTCCCCTCCGGCCCCCCGGCCCTCAAATTAAGTGGTGTTTGTGCATCAATGAAGTCCATCACTGGCAATTGATGCCATTTTAATCCAAACACTTGGTTCTGCGACTAATTATATTTTGGTGATGCCACTGATGCAGCTCCTTCAAATGTCGCACCCTCCTTCACCATGAATGTGGCCAGCCCACTGTCCGTCCAGCAAGGTGCTGGGCCACAGACCATTACCGACGCTGCCACCAACATCAATCCTGGCCCAGCAAATGAAGCCGGCCAATCATTGAACTTCCTTTCCACAAATAACAACACTGCCCTGTTTATAGTGCAACCCGCAATGAGTTCCAGCGGCACGCTGACATTCACCCCGAGGGCTACTGGCGCTGTCACCGAGCAGACCACTGTAACAGTGCGATTGCAGGACGGTGGCGGCACCGCAAATGGGGGTGTGGACACCAGTGCACCGCAGACCTTTGTCATCATAGTATTGGGTGAGTCATGGCGGGCGGTGGCGTTATGCCGCACGGCAGATACAACTTAGAAAAACCAGCAGGGAATGGGTGGCAAAGACTGAACCTTATTCCAAAAATCTGCAGCACAGAACGCCAACTGAATAACAGTTTTTAATATGTGTAATATATGACAGTGCCGCTTCTGCGTTGCCCAAGTTTTAGTCTGTCCATCAATTTTGTCTCTCCCTTGTAGCCACAGTTAAGGCGGTTTTTCCACCCTCAAGTGCGAGGCAAATACAATACTACGCCTCTGGCAGGCTAGGGCTGCCAGGAACTTCAAACGTTGGCTAAATGGTTGGCATAACTACGTCGCGTGCAATTACATCTTTAACAACCTCGTGACCCTCTGCTGTTGCCTTCTTGGAGCTCACAGTCATTTGATTTCACCCTACATTATCACATGCCCGCATGTGCTCTTGGCACCTTCCTTCTACCCTTGATGCAGTCCCAGACATCACCCCACCGATTATCAATGTGACCTTCAAGGGCACTGCTGTCCTGGCCGGCAGCACCCTCGGCCCCTTCAGCACCAGCACGACCTTCACCCCGACCTTCACACCAACAGCAACCGATGATGTGGATGGGGCTGTGGAAGTGTCCTGTGTTCCTCCTGCTGGCACTGCCCTCTCTCCCGGCAACACCACCGTCAGATGCACTGCCCTAGACTCTACGCTCAATGCTGCTTTGTTTTCATTCACCATCTGGGTCGTCTCGCCCCCTGCCTCCACCGTCATAATGATCAACCTAGCCTCCCCTGTCCCACAGAGCCTCAAAGTGATTGTGGGCACGGCAGTCTCCCTGCGTGCGACCGTCACTTTCAGTGCCCCGATCAGCATTGAATTCACATCCCAGCTTGTGGCGTCCGCTGGCTCCCAGCCGCTACTCCCCTCAGCGCCTCTGGTGAGCTTCCGCCCGGCTATCATTCCCCTGAATCTGCCCAGTGGAACCCCTGTAGGAACTTCAGTGACCCGCGTGGTGACGACAAGGGTGACCTTCACTGCTGTGGGGGTGGTGGCGGTGGAGGCGGGTACTGTGGCTGCTGGGATCACAACCACAGGCAACAATCGCTTGGTCTTTCAGGTGGGTCTCAGGGTTTTTGATCATGTTTCTGCTATAGGATCACACCTGCGCACTTAGGAACTGACTGCCCGCTGAGCAGGAGAAAAGCCATGGCATGGCTTCTGTATTGCTTGCTGGGAGAGCATAAAGAGGTCTGGGTGCTATAGGCTGTGTGCTGTTGCCCAGCAACAAAGGTCTGCGGTGGATGTATGTGAGATTGTATGTTCTCTACAGCAGCAGTCACCGCATTACTGAGTTCAATTCCTGCCGCCTGTACAGCTCAACGATATGGCAAGTAAATTCATTTGAAATGTAAACAAAAACACAAAAGCAGATGAAAGCAAATAGAATAATAGCAAGAAATAGAAAGCAAAAAGAATAAAACTGAAATGGATAATGAGACTGTCATGTATATCGAGCATGGGTGTGTATACTTGGGCGGGGTTGGCCTCCCTAGAGTATGCTTTATCCATAAAGTCACATGGTAGCTGCTTACAGGAGGACGTGGCTTAACCTCCACCAGCCAACGACGCATGACTCTTTATCTCCCTTGATTTCTTTGCCACATGCTCGCTCGACTGTGTGGTGGCTGGGATGAATTGTAGTTCTCTGCAACCCTTCATCCACACAGCCATCCTCATCAGGTGCTGATATATAGGAGTAAGTACGAATGTGTTTGTTCTAATCCTTCTTTGTAGAGTTTCTCGTCCCATTGAGTAAGGATGGGCTTTGAGTGCGGTGTTCCAAACTAGCTGCTGTGTGTGCGGCCACGTCTTCAACTAATTTTTGTTTGTTTGTTTAACTCAGGTTCTGCCTGCTGGACCATACCTGAGCAGCTGCCCAGCTAACACCTGCTCCCTTGGCATTGGGGGTTCCACGGGACGGCTCACAAGGCTCCAATGCCAGTGCAGCTGCCGGCGCTCATGTGCCGTACCCCATGGCCGGCCATGTGGGACTGCCACCTGCCCTGCTGCCCTCGAATATGGTCGGCTGTGTGCTGGCACAAGGCGCAACAAGGTGAAGTACAGCAGCCTGCTAGGAAGGCTGTCCTGCACTTAGAGGTGATTAGGTAAGACAAATGAAACCTCGAGCGGTCACCGCAAGGTACCGAGCGAGCTTGCAATCTGCTTGGGAGACTGCCATGCACTTAGAGCTGTGGCAAGGCAGATGAAACGTCAAGGGGTCACCCGGCGAGGTACCAAGCTGCAGTCACTTTGGGAGTCTGTCCTGCAGTTGGAGGTGGCATGCATGATGCACTAACCAAGCTGGAACACTGGATCACAGTCTGTAAGAATTGCTTTCAAGCCCATAACTGCTGGCCCTGGGCTTTCATGAGCAAGAGCAGACGGTGTGTTGATGACAAGGCTCCTGGCATACACCCTTGGTTGAAGGGCCTGCCATACATGCCAGCAGGCAGCAGCATGCAGGCCTTTGGGCTGGGCCATGTGCCAGTGGGATGAGAGTCTGTCAGGTATGCATGGGACAGGGGTCAAAACCTTTCATATGTTGTGGTGGGAGTAAGTGCTGTCTGGCTCGGACTGCACTGATGTTGTCTGCCATGGGCATGTGTGTGGACGTTCAGCAAACGCTGTGCACTCATGTGTGAGTGTGTGTTTTACAATGGACGGCAGGAAATATAACATGCTTGGCCTGTCCCCATGTGCCCCGTGAGTACTGCCTGCTTGGATCGTAGCTCTGGCAGCTTGCCGTGCGGAGTACCATCCGACATACAGCAAGAAACGCTCAAAAGCTGTGGAGGGCACTGGGCGAGTTTCCCAGGCGTAGCCTTCAGAGTGGGATTAAGGGGTGTGGGTTTAGCTGAACCTGACTAGCTGAGCTATGAGGGTGTTAAGAGGGTATCCCATGTGAGGGATAAGGCCTTAACTTCATGACGGCTGGCTACATGCGCTTGGCCTGCCAAGTCCACTCATAAAAGCTTCTGTGTATGATCATGGGGTAATAATTGACCCAGGCTTCAGAGTTGCAGCAGCCGCCTGGCTGCTGAGTTCTCAAACATTATATTGTGATGAAGATCATAGGATAGACACTCTTTCTTTTGTGAAGAGAAATGTGCTGCTTCCTGTTCTACACGTCTTATGCTATGCAAGCATACTTTTCAGCCAAGAGTTCTGTGCACAAGCCGTCCATGGCTACTTTGGGACAGACCATGTTGCAAAAGGCAATGCCTTCAACCTGGACGATTATAGAGCTATTGCTGTCGATTTGATTCTGGGAAGGTTGTATGCTGTTGTTTTGAACACACAGCTATTTCTTTGTGCTGAAAGAAATGGAAAGGAGTGCAGAAGGACAAGCTGGGCTTATTAATTGGAAAGGTTACTGTTGATCATCGTTTTCTGCTTTTGTGTCTTATTTAGTCACTGCAAAAAACATTCTTTCTTGCTGCTGTATCAATCTCCGGAAGGCATATGATAAGGTACGCAGACATTTCTTACGTTGGCTGAACTAGTGGTCCAGGGTGGTATGTATTCTTAGATATGTGCCATCACACAGATGTTAGACTGGTCTGTCACGCTGGTACCCAAGTTGCATGGCATACAGGGGGGTTCCTATCCCCAGTACATGTGTAGTGACAGGAGTGGTGAGTGGTGACAGGTGTCATCATTACTCTTCTTTGGTCTTTCCATAAATGAGTTTGTCAATGAGTCATGGCTGCAAGAGAAAATACCCAATGTGGGGTGCAGATGGGCCAGAGGTTGGTGTCAAAGATGCTATATGCTTGAGCAAGGCATGGTTTTGTTGGGGAGGCTGTTAACGTTCTGCTGGGACCTGCTGTCTGGGCATAAAACAAAGTGACATGTCGTGTGCTATTGAGTCTCAGGCCACGTGACTGCTCATAAACTAAGCAGTATGGGTACTATGCCAGCAGAGATACTGACTGGTTACATTGAATCACGGATGTGGTGCTGCCGATCAACGTGTTTTTGTGGGGCCTGGGATGTTTGCTTTTCTCTTGTAACATATTGGACAGGCTATGGAACAATGAGCTTCATAAAAATCAGAAGCTGTCGTCTCTAAGGCAGTTTAGGAGACAGCATTCGTTCATGAGGAGATGAGCATGGATTCAGTGGCAAAGGGCTAGTACGAGCTTCTATTGATCAGTTGATATTGGTTGTGCAGAGTCCCATTCAATAGCCTATTGGGCACCCCTACCTGTGCACAGGTTTCTGGCATCCTATGCAGACAAGGGGACTATTCCGTCTCCTCCCAGAACAGGAGCTGGGCTGGTCGTACGGTATGCACATATGGGCCTATGCGATAACGCCCAACTCAAGTCTGGTCAACTCATTTTGGATTAAGCTTGCTGCATAAGTCATTTTGTCGTGGTTCGATTCATTGGACATGCATGCTTCAGCAGGAATTCGTTGGAGGCTGTCTATCCTCTGGGCAAGTATGCATGCCCAGGTGCATCAGGCACACGGTAGGTATCCCTTCATCCGCTTATTACGATTACGATTACATCATGGCCCCTCAAAGGGGGCGCCCGTACGGAGCCAACCTAGGCTCCATGGGCAGAAATACTGGAACCTGGTCCATCAGAAGTGAATGTCTCAGCAATATCACCTCTTGGTCCAGAAGAAAAGGTATCGAAAATACGACCTTGCCATTCATCCCCGAATAATGACAAATCAAAGTAAGGATTATAGTCCTCACATTCCTCCGACCTCCGAAATTCCATGCATTCATAAACAAACTTTGCAACTTGGAAACTTGGCTCTTGGTCCATGAACAATCTCACGTTGTCTGAATTATGCTTCATTGTACTAGAAGCTTCCTGGCAACCTCCAAACTGTGCAAACAAAACGGTATTATACTTCTCACGAATTCTATCATATGCTGGGCATTCAAAAAGAAAGTGTACCTCGTCCTCAACCACTGTGCAAGAACATTTTGAACATACACGATGCTGCCTTGGCAGTTTGGGACGAGCCCACCTCCCAGTTTCAATAGCAAGATGGTGTGCACCAGTACGAAACCGCATTAACTGTTTCACATAAGTAAACGGGATACCTGATGTGTGCCTGATATACCTTGGCATACCCTGAGGATAGCCAGCCTCTAACTCCTCCTGAGGGATGTCTCCCGTCCTAAACCACGAATGATATGTGGAAAGCTTGATCAAATTTGAGCTGACAGATTGCCTGGGGTTTGCATATGCGGCCACCTTGTCCCATGGCTCTTGCAACATGGTATCCCAAGTACCCCACACTTTAAGCCATGGAATAGCTGCAAGTTTATCATTGTCCGGCTCAGCTAGGCCATTTGTTGCCAGAAACTCTGCAATGGTCCCATCTGCGTCTCTACCCTGAGAAAGAGAGCGTACTGTATGCATAAACCGTCCAGCCCAGCTCTTAGGAGCAGAACCAACCCCCTCGCCTGCGTAAGATGCCAAAGAATCACGCACAGCCATGCCCAATAGGCTATCAGAGGGCACTTTGCCAAGCCTACGCCATAGATCAATAGAGGCTCGTAACCAACCCTTTGCCACTGGATTCATGCACATCTCCTTATGCACCACAGTTGTTGGCACAGACTTCCTCAACTTCCCCAGCTGCCTTAAAAATATGCTTTGAATCTTTTGAAGCTCATTGTCCCATAGCTTGTCCAGCGTATCACAAGAGAACAGCAGATCCGGTCCCCATACCTCACTACAATACTCCATGATTGGCACAACCAGGCAAGAGAACATCCGTAACTTGATAGAAATATCAGTGATCCCTGCTAGCTTAAATCTTGGGAACAGAGCCCACATTGCTTTACGAGCCGCCGTGGCCAGAGATTCAATAGCGCATGACATACCTTTTGTCTCATGCAGAATAATGCCCAGGTAACGGAACTCAACGGAGCGTTGGACAGTCTCCCCGTTGTATAGCCATTGGTCAGGCACCTCTGGGGTATTGGCCTTGCGAAACACCACAATTTCTGTTTTGCGGACATTTACCTCCATACCTTTCACTATGGGAACAGTCCGCCCTAGATTTCGCCTAGAATCAGTCTAGATCTCGCCTAGGCGTCTAGGCACAGCCTCCTACACTGCCTAAAATCTAGACACAGCCCCTAGACTGCCCAGGTAATTCTAGGCACCGTCTAGACCCAATCTAGGTCCACTCTAGGCATGGAAGCAGTTCCACTGGGACATTGCCTAAGCTTTCGTAGGCTGCTAGTTCTGTCTGCTCGTTCTCACCGCAATGAACACTTTAAATTGCAAGTATGCTTACATTAGTAAACAGAACATCTTTCACCCCAAATCCTGGCAAGTAGATCGCTAGCTGTGGATCTTCCACACAAGGTGCCCTGTACTGGCTAAAATTTGCAACATATCTAGATGATAAAACCACATGCATATGCTGTATGATACAGCAGTCAGTACCAAGTGCATTTACACTGGGCATATATGCAAAGGCCATCTGCACATAATTCATAACACCTGCAGCAGCAGCAGCAGCATAACCTTACTATCCAGCGGGCAGAAGCAGCAGAGACTAGTACAGAAGCAGCACCGCTTGCAGCAGGAAGCTGGCAAAACATTGGGCCAACAGGAGGAGAAGGAACCATGTGACAGCTAGGAGCAGCTGCATCGGCAGCTAGCTGCTCACCTGCAACATTGGACGGATGGGCACAAGCAGAAGAAGATCAGCGACAACAGTAGCGGCAATAGCAGCAGGGGAAGACACATAACCAGCAGACTATTGAGCAGCAGGGGCAACACCAGCAGAAAAGGAGCCAGCAGCAGCAGCCAGCAGCACCAGTAATGGAAGAAGGCCACACTGCAGCAGCAGCAAACCAAAGGAGCAGGAGGGGAAGCAGCATGAAGGGACTAATGACAAGAAGCAGCACGAGGAGCAGTTACGCCAGCAGTCATTTTAGGAACTACACCCCCATACAACATACACGGGAAGCTGAGCACCTAAAATTAACCTCAAACAACAAGCTTTATGATATGTCTGCAGCAGGACATGTTGGCATGCCACTGTCCTCTGCTGTAGTTGTTTGGTATGGTATCCAAAGCAAGGCACCACTTTCAGCAGCGCTTCCAAAGACAACCCCTGTGATCCCAACACAGCATGTATTTGTTGAAAGACCACTGCACAGCCTTCTGGGCCAACACAGCATATATTTGGGGCTGGCAGTAGCAAAAGAAGAAATAGGGCGCAGCAGCTGAAGGAGCAGCAGCAGAACTAGGAGCAGTAGGTGCCAGATATTATGAGAAACATCATATCACTGATAACAGCAAAGCAGCAGCAGACACTGCTGCTGTGTTGCTGATGCGATTCTCGTAACCTTTGTGCTGCAGGTGCCATTCCTGGTACCATAACTGGTAGTGGACCTACCTTACACATCGCTAACACATGTGTTAGGTACATCTCATTTGTTGTAATACACACATGCATGCTAAGCCGCAACGGCATGGTCGCTTCACTGCATGAATCAGGGCATTTGCCAATCAAGACACTACGCATCCTTGTGATCACAACAGATCCCATACAAGCAGTGCAGAACCGAAGGAGCCAGGATTGCACAGCCAAGCAGAGAAGGTTTGAAGTGTTATAACTTAAAAGCAGATTGCCATGTTGAATCTCCTAAGCGGCCCAAACTGCGCTAGTCAGAAGCTTCTTGTGCCAACGTCACTCCCGCAACTGGCATATATTGCAAGAAAATGAAGGATAGCAAGATGAGTTCTAGGGAAGACTGGAGTACCAGGGGTAAGCAAGGTGAGCAACCAGCTCCCAGCCTACCTGCTGCTGCCAGCACCCATGCAACCCCAATTAGCCATGGGCTCAGGTAGGTACCACACGTAGTCTGTGCCAATCCATGGTATCCATCCAGCTCCGTAGGCCCGTTAGAACGCTGGTGTTAAATACCATAGGAGGTCATGGGGCCATATGGCTTATGCTTAGGCTGTCTCTGCTGGCTCAGAGTGGGAAAATGCATCCAGTGGCCCAGCCTAAGTTGCCACCACGCAGATGATACGAGAGTCCTTTTCATGATAAACCCATCATAAACTCAGATGTGTGCTTAAATGAAAGGACAGCTATCTGGCTAGAAGTAGCTCGACCATCACTCGACACATGTGGAACGGTCAAGTGTCTGGCGGCCACGGAGAGACCTCGAGCTTTTGAGTGAGGACATTAGGCTCTGCTGTGGAAGAAAGAACCGCTCATCTGGTGTCCTGGCACTAAGAATGAAGAAGACAAGAAGAGTGCCGAAGCCACGGTTTCAAAGCGAGTGACTCCAGGTGGGCTCCGCCAGCCTTCACATGCTTGCCCAATCAATTGCATCCAAGGAGTTATGCTGTGAACTTCATGCATTTCCCCATTCTACATGGTTTCATACCCTGCTGTATGAGACACGTTGTATACATCAGTGCCTGCACCAGACGGTGACAACCACAACCTCCGAGGCCGCAAGCGGATCAAAATGATGCTGTTTTGAGCGAAAGTGTAGGCTGTGTTTTGCGAATGCTCGCCCAGAGCTGGCGTACATTCTTGCCACTATGTGTGTTGTCGAACCCTACCGCCCAGCATGCTATCAGCCCCCAAGCATCCATTTCAGTGGATTGCGGTCGAACGCGCACAGAAGTGCAGCTCAGACTATCACTAGACCCGATTCGTCTGTCCTGGAGCGTCCACGTCATGCATGCTCTTCTGGTTTCCTGGACATCACAGCGACTCGGCAGCCAGCCAGCCAGCCAGCCATATGGAGAAACCCAGGCCAAGCAGTTTGTACCTTACGTTTGAAGAGCTGATCGTCTTCTGCACTAATGTATCGGATCTGTGCATGTTCCGCTAACTGACGGCCTGCCAAGGCAGCAAGTAGATTCTTTGGGGCTTTCCTTTGGCTGGCCAGAGCTGGTTGAAGGCTCCACCAGTTTCCACCAAAAGGTATACCCCAGTCTGGCTGATATCCTTAACTTCGTACCTGATACAAATCAGCATTTTTGCGCCCTGACCAGATGCTTATCTCACATACCAGAACAGCATTGCATACCTTGTTGAGCAGGGCTGACATGTTGACGAAAGGAAGCACACATTGCTTACATAAAGATCACCAGCAGCATGGCATGGATACCTGTCTTGGGACCTGTCGTAGCATGTCGGTCCAGAGGAGCAGTGACTTGCGGCCGTGGTGAACTCAGCAGAATGACTGCAAAAGTCAATGCAGCAGGAGTTTTATCACTTATCAACTTTGCCTGGCCTCTTGTCGATGGTGCACGGTGCAGCAGGAATTGTCCCATTTGCCTGGACCCAAACCTGCTGCCTGGACGTTAGGGGCAGTGTGGCATGCCGTTGCATCTGGACTGAACAGCAGATATGTGGCAGTGTTGGCCATATGCAGCCATCCCTCAGTGCATGAACTTTTTGCTTGATGTTTGGTTGTGACCATTGCTTTCTTGTGTATTTTTCATGCAGATCACTGGTACAGAAAGGGTGCATGGTGCCACCTCCTCAGCTTTTGCTGCCGTCAGGTCTGCAGGATTTGGCAAAGACCTTCAGACTTTCTCTGAAAGGATTCCTGGTGTGGACAGGCTGGAGCTACCTGCAAGCAGTCAGACATTCCTCCGGCCCTCAGCTAAGGGCTGCCATGCACAACAGCAGCAGCAGCGCCAGGGTTCCGCATATAAGGGGCATGCTGTCCTCTCATTCAGATCAAGTATGCATGCGGTACAAAATGTAATGCAAGCGTCTGCGTTTCCTATTTGCAGTAACCCCAGCATATGGGCTTGGGCTGCATTGCAGTGTGTAGATCAGACATGCACCTTAAGGGGGCACCTGTCGTATTTGCTATGGCAACCTACAAGTTGCCATAGCAAAATGCAGTAAGCCCGCAAACCAAGCTGTAATTCGGCATGCATGTATCAGTGATTGGACAGGTTTGCATTTGTGCTTTTGTAGAGGCCCACCAATGTTGCAGTCTAATCCTCAGGGGACATGCCATAAGAGATTGTGGTACAGGTATGACTTCCGTTAGGGCTGTGGCACTTTGTGCTTTTACACGGAGTCATGGTAACAGCCAAGGGAACGGTTGGTCAATAGCGCTCCTTGTGCGCATTGTCTCCTACTACTTGCATGTATTCAAGGTTGACACAGGCAGGTGGGGTTGTCACTTCATGAGCTGGTGGTATGGTTATTGTACAGCTTGTCTTAACTCGCTTGCAGAAGTGGTTTTCTGCAATAGCTGTTGACTCTGGGAACTATATGTTGTGTGCTTTTGACCTTGGTGGTGTAATTGGTCGTGTGGACTCCATTGTCTTTTGCATCCATCCGATGCTGCGTTTGGTCGTTATGAGCTAGCAGCCCTTTTGCGGCTGCCGCACCTAATTTTTGTTTGTTTGTTAATGATGTCCGTGCTATTGTTCATGAGTGATTCTGCTCTGTGAACACCTCTTGGTTCTGGCAGAAGATTTTTGCTTGGGGGTGATCCTGGTAGGTCACCTTCCACGGTTCTACTGGTCGCTTTGTGCTATCTATTTATCTATAGACTATTAGTGGTCATTATCGTCCCAATGCAGATAAGAACTCATGATGCCAAACGATTGGGGTGCTCGCTAGAGATTGATACTGTTTGCTGCTTGCCTTCTTACTTGTTACAGTTTTGCCATTCAATTTTGTGGGCATGGCATTTATCAATGTGTGCTTCCATGCTGGCAGGGGTTGAGTGCCACAGGTTGGCACTCTTTGCCTTCTGGCAGGCAGGGACATTGTGCTACTGGCAATGGTAGGGTTGCTTGCTGGGTAGCTCTAAGTACTGCTGTCGTGTGTGGGTGTGAGTCTCAGGACCAATCAAATGAACTGTGAGGTCATTGTGCCAAAACAGATTAATCTGGAGGTTCCTAGAACCGCAGGCGGCTAGGACCCCTAGACCTTGACAGCCTAGATTTACCTGGATCTGCCTAGAATGCAGGCGCCTAGACCGCCCTAGACCCCCCTGTGTCCGCCTAGAATGCCCCTAGGCCCCTAGGCAATCTAGCAAATATAGGCAGGTTCTAGGCGAGTCTAGGGTGATTCTAGGCCGAATCTAGGGCGGACTGTTCCCATAGTGTTTAGCTGAGCAAAACTGGTGTAAAACATCCAGCATCTGTTGCAATTCCATAGGATTGTGTGTCAACAAGACCATGTCATCAGCATACAACAACATTTGAACTAACTTTCGGCCCATTTGCACTCCCACATTGGGTAGCCTCTGGCGTAACCATGACTCAAACTCGTCTATGAAAAGACCAAAAAGGAGTGGAGACAGGGGGTCGCCCTGCTTCACTCCACATGTGCTGGGAATAGCATCGCCCACTGTGCCATGCAGCTTGGGTACCAGCGGAACAGACCAGTACATTTGTATGATGGCTTGCAACATACGACCATGAACCCCTAGTTCAGCCAACCTTTGTATCAAGTAGTCTCTGCGTACTCTATCGAATGCCTTCCGGAAATCCACAAAGCAGCAATAGAGAACCTTTCTGCTCTTCTGCGTAGATTCAATGAGATGCCGAAGCACAAACACATGGTCAACAGTACTCTTCCCGGCCCTAAAACCTGCTTGTCCCTCTGCTCTCCAACCATTCTTTTCTGCACAAACAGACAACCGCGTGTCCAAGATGACAGCATACAACTTGCCTAGAACCGATCCAACAGCAATGGCTCTATAATTGTCCAGGTTGGCTGCATCGCCTTTTTTGAATATGGGACTCAGAGTAGCCATGGACCACTTGCGCACAAACTCTCCACTAGAGAACAATGCCTGATACAAGTCAAAAAGAACAGGGAGCAGCACATGCCTTTTCACAGGAGGACCGTCATCTACTGTCTCCATCACAAAAGCTTGTTTGAGAAACTCAGCACGGAGCCCGTCTGGGCCAGGAGCACGGCCAGAATGGAGCTTTTTGAGTCCCATGATCACTTCATGCTCATCAAGGTCATTGTTCAACACAGTTGCTGTTGCTTGTCCAGCGCTAGTGAAGGCAATGGAGTTCATGCGGTGTAGAAGTCCTGCTAGGTCCTCTCCCCCTTCGCCTAAGGCCCCATGATCAGGTACATTATACAACCCAGACCAGTACCTCTGAAGCTCTGCAATGTCAGCCTGTAACATGCATGCACGCTTGCCCTGAAAGGCAGTCCAAAACTTGCGAGGATTGTGCTTGAGATCGTCAAGCATCTTCTCTTGGGCTTTCTTATCATAAACTCTCTTCCACTTGCGCTTTTGGCGCCTAAACTCCTTCCTGTACTGCTCAGCAGCGTGACTGTCATTCTGTCTCAAAGCCTGCTGCAGTTTCTGGTGCCCTTCCTTGCAATGCTTGTACCAACTGTTTTTCAGCCTACCACTAGGCAACCGTGGGTTTGGTTTCCCAACAACCCCAAAAACCTTCACAGCAGCTGTGTGAATCGCTTAATAATGTGAAACAACTCCTGAATTAGCAATGTAAGATGTGTATCATGTTCCGCTTACGGTCTGCTTGGCTCAGTCGCGCGTCAATACCGCTTTCTATTCTCTCACTTACTCACCACCCCACACCCCTAACAAACTGGTTGGCGTCATGCTTGGGTGCTGCATGGCCCGGAGGGCTGTGCAGTGGTCTCTCTTAACAAATATGTGAAACAACTAATGAGGTTTCGTCACAGTACAGGCGCATATCATCCTGCTATTGAAACATGGAGGTGGGCTCGTCCCAAGCTGCCAGGGCTTGAAATATGTTCTTATTGTTTCCACGCGCCATTTGGGTTCCCAGCATATGACAGAATTCAGGAGACGTGTATACTTTTTTGCGCGTTTACAGGCAAGATTCATTGAGTCGATGAAGCATAATGCACAAGATCTGCGATGTTCAAGGATCAAGAGCCAAGCTTCCAAGTTACAGAATTTGTGAATGAGTGCTTGGCCGGTTCCGGAAGTCGAGGAATATCAGCCTTATTGGATTTGCCATCATTCCGGGATGAAATGCAAGGTCGTATCAAATATACGTTTTCTGCGGGCCCAGACGGTGACTCGGATTGAACGCTAAGACAATCACTTCCGTGATGGGCGTCCCCGTACATCTGGTTTACTGACACGGGTGCACGATGCTTATTAGGAAGGCGATCAACTGATGCACACCACACAACAAACCCCCAACTAGTCAAGCCTCCGAAAAGGCACAACCCGAGGAACGAGTACCAATTGAACACAAGAGTGACCAGCCTGTGACTGGAACACACCTGGATAACCACCTTCTATCACCTGCCGACAGGCAGAAAGCACAGCACAGATATAGCAACGGCATGCATACAAAACCTCCCACACTGTAACATGCTCGCGAGCAAACATAGTGTCCTGTGAACTGCAAATGGGTGTATGAGGCAAGGCTACCATGGGGACCGCAATACCACAAAAGTACATACATGCAGACAGGAATGGCAATTGCTGGTACTGAAACCCAGATCTAAAAATCACCAGAGCTACATGGCACCGCAAGCCAACCCTAGGAAGACAACCAGCCCCAGACCAAAGTCGTACCGCCTGAGACCTACTCTACTGCCATCTGCCACTCTTTGCACAGTCACCCGTAAAAGGCTGTTGTGAATGACTGACGCCAAAAGTACAAAGTCTGATAGCATTTCCCAATATGTAGCTGCTGCCACATGACTCACAACTTCAAAACGTGCCTAGGAAGGGAATCCAAAGCCATGCTGCTGCTGCTGCTGGCGTAAACTGGCGGCTGCCATGAGCTTCCTGCCGCGCTTATTATCCATGCCTAACGAAGTCGCTTAGCACCCAATAACAAACACACCCAAAAGAAGTCGTGAGCTATGGTGGCAGGCCACCCAAACATGATGCCACCTCAGCAGCTCGCCACCCAAACCTAGTGCCAAAGCCCTGCTAAGCTTCTGAACAACAGCTTATGCAGCTGGCCATTCCCTATAGTGGCGTCTCCTACCCGGAGCAATGTGACACACACTGCACAAGGCTCTAGATGCTGATACTGAGTTCCCTTAATCCCACGCAGGAGGACACTTCAGGCGGTGCCTCTTTGCGTACCTGTCTGTACAAGTCTGACCCCTCGTCGTCACAAGGCACATTATCATGCTCCCTCACAAGAGCCCAGGAGTGCAATTCTTAACATGTCCTGTGGGAAATGTACTCATGAATGTGGGTTAGATCTCAATGTAAAGCAATACAACTTCGTCCAATGCTTAAACCTGCTTTGCCCCTTGGGCCTGACTTTGCCTGTCGTCAGGGCATGCTCGCTCGGTGCAATTCCCACACTCTTTCCTTTTCCTATCTAGCCAACATAAGGTGGCACCCCCCAGCGCACCCATGCCTTCCCATACTCAAAGTACCACCCCCTAGCATGCGGCCTCAGCGCTGGCGGAGTATACACCAGCGGATCGATCTCCGTCCTCGGCGCCTCATGGGCCAACCACAAAGGCATTGAATGCACCTTATCCCCATAGTGCCTTGAACACCACCTGTTGTACAGATACAAGATCGGCAGCAAGGCAAAAGCTAGCACACCCTGCACATTCGCTTTCTTCATCAGGAGGATGCTGCAGGTAAGCACGACAAACATCGCCATGCACCAGTTGATCATCTTGAAGTACAACGGCCACATTAAGCCTCCGCTTTCGTAGCACCGGACGCATACGTAGATCATCTGATACCGCCACAGCACATATGCTGTGCACATGTACGCAAGCGTGAACGGAGTAAGCAGCGGTGCAGCGACGCTATACGCCGCGCCAATGAGGAAAATCAGCAACACCAGCCCCGGCTCCCGGCCGTACCGTATGGATGCGGGGTACAGGATGAACGCACGGTACCGCTCCGTAGCAGCGTGTCCGACCGACGTCCCTGCCGTGAAGAGCATCTGGCCGATCCATCTCCACATTGCGCCATGAGGCATGATCAAACGGAAGCAGTTCATCATAAAGGCCCGGGCTATGACGTAATTCAGGAAGAAGTTTGAGGAGTTGGGAAAGGCAGCCCCGAGTACCCCAGCAATATCATCCGGGTTGTCCACAAAAATCTTGATCTGACTGTTAAAGGGGAGGGGATGAATGAGGGGAATACAAAAGAGAGGATTAGGACATTAGACAACGGTAAGAGCTTGGTTCTTGGGCAGGCGGTAGCTTTATCTGCAGCATGCCTTGCTGCCTGAAACAAAGCCTTGCTGTGGATATTAAGCGCCTGAATATGGGAGGAATCCATGTCGAGACCATACAATTTTGCTCACGATGAGTGCACCACTGACAAGAGGCCACGCAGGGTGGACAAAAAACATGATACCCCAGTGATGTTCTAGGACTGAGAGCTGACAAACATTCAGGTAAAACACTCAGCAAGAAAGGCAGTGACCACCATCCAGTGTCACATTTCAGTTCATACAGAGCACAGCAATGGCAGTTGCATGCTTACCAGCCAAAACACATCATATTCATGATGGTCAAATGACCTACAATGCAGTTGGCTAGCTTGCCCATTGTTCAATGCTCTTTAGCGCATCCTGGCACGCCCATCTGTACACTTCACTCAAGTCCGAGTCAAATGAGTGACAGATCCACAGCAGCTCTCAGGCTGTCTTCCTCATAAGGACCCAGAAACAGAAAGAATCAGTGAAGGCAGTGTGGACATTGTCCTCCTTTACCAGTAACATGATCTCATCCCAGGCTGTCATCTACCCCATTTGCATCAACAGGCGCAAGAGGTGAGCTGCGGGCTGTTTGCTACAGTAGCGCGAACCCTCCGAGCATCATGCACTACTCAAAACATGAACCTCCCACGTCTGGCGCATCCCCACCCACCTGACAAATGATGCTGAAAGCACTCCTCCCAGAAAGATGTTGATGAGTTCCCATGTGAAGTAGAAAATCAGGATGTTCCGCTCCATCTGGCTCAGGCTCACAGCTCGTGCACGACGCAGCTCAAGCCTGACAGGAGAGAGCAGCATGCAGAAGATTAGGAGCATGCAGAAGATTAGGAGGAGAGTGGCCTGTCACCTCGGACAGGAAAAAGGAATAGAAGCCAAGGCACATGCGAGGCACACCTTTCCTCCAGTGTGACCTTGTCACAATTTCCTCCAAGCACGCTCTATTGCAGCCACATGTGAATAATTGGTGTCGCCCACGACAGTGTTTGCAGAGGTTGGCATTGGGCACCATGATAATCTGGTCACCAAGCACTAGCGATGTAATATCCATTGGAGAATCCACCCCTACTTGATCCCTGTAAAATAACTCATAATCAGAAAGGGGGCCCAGCGTTTGCCTAACCAAACTACCCAGACATGTGAACAGACAGAGCCCCCACCCTGCCAGGAGAACCCACCCCTCTCCCCCACCCAGCATCTATTCACTACCCACCAATAGCTCCTTTCAAGACAAACTCAGAGTCCTCTCACCACCATTCCCGCCAAAGCATACGCTAGACGCATGGTAAGTGCTCACCATTCCCTTCAAAGCGTACGCTAGACGCATGGTAAGTGCTCACAATTCCCTTCAAAGCAAACTCTAGACGCATAGTAAGTGCTCACCATGCCATCCCATACCCTATGAACGTCCCACACCCATGTTATCCTTGTATCATTCAGCTCAGACCCTTCTCTAAGAGCTTTCCACGATTGTTCATATCCTGTCCCCAACACTCCCAGCTTCCCTCCTAACAGCTCCCAGTGTCTGACCTGCTCCAGACCCCTGTTTCTGACTACTCCGCCCAGTAGTGGAGTTATCCCATGTGGAAGCAGACACCCCACCTCTTTCACCTGGGATAAACGACTGCAGAATGAGCAATCCAATTGTGCTGCCACGACATCAGCACTAGTTTTCAGTTACACTCCACCGGCTGCTCCCCATGATGCCTGCACCAGCCCTCCCCCTGTCCTCAGCTTCTACACCCCCCCCTCCCCCCTCCCCTCCCCGCCCAGCATTGCCATCTTATGTTCCCACTGCCCGCGCCACCCCTCCCACCCTCTCACTTGTACAAGTTGGACGGGATGACCATATTCTCCACACACACACCCTCATCCCCCCTCCCCTCCCAGCCCAGCATTGCCATCTTAGCTACCCCACCGCCCAAGCCACCCCTCCCACCCTCTCACTTGTACAAGTTGGACGGGATGACCATATTCTGCCAGAGCATGAGCAGCACAAAGGGCAGCACCACAGTGAACAGGAACTGCAGGAACCTTGTGTCACAGAACCAAGCCATGCTCGCCTTCAGCTCCTGCGGACTGGTGTTACATATCCCGTAGCTGATGCTGTTCAGGGCTGCAGTGAAAACCCCCGTAGGCACCAGAAGCAGAAGAAGGTACCAGGGAACTGTTTTGAGCTCCAGAGCACGCCTGACTCGTGCTGGCTTCCATAAGGACTGCAGGACACACAATCAATCAATTACTCAATCAATCAACCACAATGCAACCACAACGCAACACCAGCTAATATGCCACAAGGTCACTCAAGACCAAGCAGCACACGACCCTTGATGGAAGGACACACACAAGCAATTATCTACCCATTAGCTTCTAACATGTAGAGTGCATTACATCAGTTTTACGTCAGAAACAACCAGTGAAAGCAGCGCTCTATTGGGGAATTGAAACCATACACTCCGCATGAGATATCAGTATTGTCTCTCTCAACACATACCCAACTGGTTGGAGTCATGTGGCGGGTTCTGCACAGCCCGAGGGCTGTGCAGGTGATCTGTCTCATATATCAGTGCACGTGTTCTCCATTTGGCTTAATGTCACACCATTCACACTGCCCCATGAATACAGCGACTCCATTTCTCGATTGAGCCCCATTGCCCACGTTGTGTCGGCTTGTTTCCCATCCTCAGCCTCCTCTGTCCCTTGTTCCCACACCACATCCACCATCATGCGTCTCCTCCCCACTCTCTCCTTCCTCCCTAATTGACCGCCCTTCTCGCCCCCCCCCCCCTTCGCAGAGCACATCGTGGCCATCTCTTTCTCATTTGCTTCTCATTTCAATTGCACTAGACCATCTCTGGTACTAATCCCATAACACCAACCACCTCGCCCTGCCTCCCTTCCTTGCTAATACTTTCACTTCCTCTTCCAATCTCCCACCCGTTTCCCCCTTCACCTGCCACAGCACCTCCTCCGGCCCTGGTGCTGCTTGCACCTTAAAGGCATTTAACCTGCTGCCAGACTGCGGGAACACGCTGCTGTGTGCTGCCAAGGTAGCTGCTTGTGGCGTCTTGAACAGCACAATGAAGCTGTCACTGCAGGGGGTCTTCAACACCTGAGCAGCAGTAGGAAACATTTCTATCGTCGCATACTTCAAGGGGGAGCATATGTGTGCAATGAAATCGCACCTAATGAAGGCCAAAAAGGCCAAAACACGTAGTTTAAACTTGTGATACTGTGTTCTCAACTTGCTAGTTTGTTTAGCTTATTGCCCTCAGGCAAACAAGGGTTTTCCCTTCAGTTAACAGCACAATGAACCTGTAACTGCAGGGGGTTTTGACACCTGAGCAGCAGTAAGAGTTGGCGAGGGTGAGGAGTTGAGGTGGCCGAGAAAGGCGGCGAGGGGCTGCCTTGATATTTTACGCAAGGTACTGCGCGTGAATAAACAATCTCATGCAAAAGCAACTAGGGTTGCGGGCAGCTTGAGGTGCGGGGCCTATGGCACTTTTTGCTATGGCATATCATGAAAATGCAATGATAGGGTTGCGGAGGTTCCTAAGCATCCACGGCAGACGACTCGGTGAAGGTGCCCTTCATGCATCAATGAGTCATGGCAGTACAGGAGATCAAAAGCTCATCCAGCCAGATGACAAACTAGAGCAGAAGCCAACATGCAACATGACACCGCATTCCCCTGCCTGCCTTGTCCTCCTCAACCCACCACAGACTAGCTCCTGTGCACACACATTCCCCTGTGCGCCTCAAGGCCGTCCTCCTGCGATACCTATTTCACCCATCCATATCCTAAAAGCAGCTATACAGGATCTCCAGTCTATTAGCGACCTGCCCACACCACCTACTTCCCTCCTCCCCACCTTGGTGTCCATTCCCCCATTGGAGCACCCTCCAGCAACAAGACTCCACCCCTGACGCAGTCCCCTATCAAGCCCCTAACATTATTACATTTCATGATATGCCATACAAAAAGTGCCATAAGCCCCGCACCTCAAGCTGTCATAAAATACAGCGACGTGAACAGAACCCCTAACATTCCTTGCTGCTAGCCACCCTGACCTCCTGTTTGTCACTCAGGTGCTACTACCGGCACCCTGACCACCATCCCAACCATCAAAGCTCATGTGCCCCTCCTTCCCCTCACTTCTTCAACCCTCAATCTCTATTTCACCCCCCTCCCCACCCCTTCCAATTTTACCCTTTCCATCACCTCCTCCACAAACAAACATGCTCAACCATTATCACAACATCAATGCTATAATGTTGGGACTTGCGCCCTCCTTCTCCTCCTCCATTTGTTCTCACTCGCTAGCTCCTCCTCAGCCCCTTCCCCTGCCCCCCTCCCATGACCTCCTTGCCCACCGGCCCTCCAGCTGTGCACACACTATGCTCAATCATCATCAACCTGTCAGTCGTAGAATAGCTAAAGTTGCTCCCTCCTTTCGTCCTCCTCCCTTCCCTTCTCCTCAGTCCCTCCCCCATCCCCCTCCGCCCCTCCCACCACCTCCCCCTTGTCCCTCCTCCTGTGCAGATGCTAACCCCAAACCTGGCATTATTAATGAAGCTAATTGGGCCCCTTACATCCTCCCTCTGCCCCCCCCCCTGAACATCCTCTTCAGTCAGTCCCCAAGCCCCTCCACTCAGCATCCCCACCTTCCCCCACCTGCTGTCGTGCAGACACTATGCTCAACCCTTGTTTGATACAATCGAAGCTGGTTGGCTCCCTGCTCCTCCTCCCTTCGCCGCTTACCCCTGCATCCTCTTGCTATGCACACTTAAGCTTCAATCCTACCATAACCACTGAAGCTGGCTGGTACTCCGTCCCCCCCTCCTCCTCCTCCCCCCTCCCTCCCTCCCCGGCCCTGCTACCTCATCAGTGCGCTATCAATCACTTCCACCCCCTATCCCTCCCTTCCCGCACCTCTTGCTGTACACACACTAGCCTCAACCCTATTACTACCATAGCACCTAATCTGGGGCCCGCCTCCTCCCCCTCCCTCCCTTACCTCCCCCTCCGTCCTCTTCAGTCCGTTCCTTAACCCCCCCTCCACTCTCCTCTCACCCCTTCCCTCACCTCTTGTTGTCCACACACACTGTGCTCAACCTTGTCGCATTAACGAACCTGGTTCGTACCCCTCCTCCTCCTCCCTCCCTTACCCCCCCCCCCACTCCGTCCTCTTCACTCCCTCCCCCTCCCCCTCCACTCTCCCACCACCCCTTCCCTCACCTCTTGTTGTCCACACACACTGTGCTCAACCTTGTCGCACTAACGAACCTGGTTCGTACCCCTCCTCCTCCTCCCTCCCTCCCTTACCGGCCCCCCCCCCACTCCGTCCTCTTCACTCCGTCCCCCTCCCCCTCCACTCTCCCACCACCCCTTCCCTCACCTCTTGCTGTACACACACTGTGCTCAACCTTGTCGCACTAACGAACCTCGTTCGTACCCCTCCTCCTCCTCTTCCCTCCCTGCCCTCCCCTCCATCCTCTTCAATCCATTCCCCCACCCCCTCCACTCTCCCCCACCCCTTCCCTCACCTCTTGTGGTGCACACAGTATGCTCGCCTCAACCCTGTCACTACAATTGCAGCTGATTTAGGGCTGCCTCCTTCCCTCCTCCTCCATCCTCCTCAGTCCGTTCCCACCCCCCCACCCCCCCCACCCCTCCCCTTACCTCTTGCTGTGCACACAGTATGCTAGCCTCCAGGTCCACCAGCTGCTGCCTCTGTGCCTCCAATGCCTCTTCCTCTGGTACCTTCTCCTTCATACATGAACCCAGGCACGTGGCACAGCAGCAGGCACAACCATCTCCATCACCAGCCTCCTCATCAACGTTATCCTAAAGGACAAGGAATGCACCATCACCTAGTGAGTGACTGTGGCTGTGTGACGGAGTGGTTGGAGGCTCTGCAGGAGGTTACAGACGCGACTCCGACAGCCAAGGCGCAGCCAGTACATGCCAGAAACACATATGTATTTGGTTGGCTGATGGACATTGTACATCTCTGCTGGCTTGTTGGTGGATATACATCATGTCAAAATGAAGTGCAACGGAAAAAGGCCTCAGATCAAAATGCAATTGATAATTATTCATTAGTAATATCTTTCTTATCGGTATATGGAAAACAAGCTTTTATAGGTAAAAGGAAATAAGATGAATGTTTAAGACGCAATGGGCCACAGCAAGACAGGATCACACAGGCATGCAAACACGCATAAAGACGCGCAAAGGAGCATTAGCCTCGGTACCAGCACTTCCGCTTTAGCAAGATGTCAAGCCCAATTGACTGATACTGCAGATCCTGTCCTCTTTAGCCTCGGGTTATACAAAGCACATCAACCTAGTAACATCCATGTATCAGTGAGCCCTACCCCACATTGCTGATACACAGGTAGCCTGCATCACACCCTGACTCTGAAGTCAAGTTCAGAGGAACCTAAACATGAGACCAGTGGCAACCAAACCACTCATTTGCCAAGGTCAATCCCCTTTACCCCCCCTAGCCCCTTCCTGAGCTCCCTCTCCATCACTATCTCCAATGACACAGGTCCCGTTTTAAAGGGCTCCTACCTGCACCATATCGCAAGTCACAGGCCGGGGCTGCAAGTACTTGGCAACCCTGCTTGGCGTGATGGGTCCCTCCTCCGGAGCATCTCCTAACCTCCTGCCACTACTACTGCTCCTGCCATGCTGCTCCTCCAGCAACAAGGCCGGCAAGGGAGCCCTCTTTAGCTGCTGCTGCCCCTGCTGCTGCTGCTGTTGCAGGCCATTCGCACCATTCGCTACTAGCTGCGGCTGCCGTTGCAGCTGGGCTGAGGGAAGAGCATTACTCCCATTGGCAGGTTCCACTTCCCAAACAGCAGCAACTGCGGCAAAGCTACTGCTCGAGACCGTGGTACTGGCTGCTACAGCTCCCCCCAATGCACCACCAGCAACGCCGCTGTTTCGAGGCCTACTCTCTGATACTGCAGCTCCTGATTCTGCTGCTGCTGATCCAGCACTGCTAGTGCATTTCCGGGCCTCAATCTCAGTAGAAAGTCCTGGCGTGCTGCTGCCAGCTGCTGAGTTCCTGCTGCCAATGCTAACTCCTGGGACAGATCCGGTTTCAGACCTCCTCTGCTGCTGCTGCTGCTGGCCTCTTTCACTGGCTCGGGCCGATTTCTGGGCCGCTTTTCGGCACTTCATCTCATACAAGGCCCTGTCTTGAATGTATGCCTGTGACAGTGTCAATGACAAACAAAAACTCAGGTCGGAGGGGACCATATGTGTAAGTTGAGCTGGCTGAAATAAATCTACAAGGGAGCGCCGCTCATCCCGCAAGCTTTCAACAGCAGGCCTTATTGCGCCCCATCTTGTGTGCAGCACCCAATGGTCATTCACATTTCCAAATTTTCTCCTGGACTGCAAGCACCTAGTCACAGGATGTTCCTTTACATTCTCAACTCCATCTGCTTGATTCTCTTGGAGACAGTCCACAGGCCCTGTAGAAGACAGTTTACATGCCCTATACAAGACCGTTTACATGCCCCGTAGTTTCATATGAAATTGTCCATTGAACTTTAGGATGTCTGAAGACAGTCCACATGCCCTAAAGAGTAACTCATGCAGCTCTTTTGTGCCAAAGCTATGCAACCATCAACAAGCTTCCCTCTACCACCACCACCATCACCAGCCACATTAACAGTATAATCCCATGGAAGAGGGATAACCTTCCTCCTTGCCATACCCCGCCCACACACCTACAGCACCCCCAGCAGGATCAAGTTGCATGGAAACCCCCCAACCCCCTGCCTTCGGGCGTGGATGGGGCAAATGTGTAATGCATGCCCCCCAGGTCTCAAAGCCACTGTTCCAATGCACCCCCAGCTGGCATGTATGTACAGAGTTCAAGATTTCCCCCCTTCACCTGCATGTCAAAGTTCCACTGTCGCAGCAGCTCGTCCACAGGCTGGAAGTTCCGCACTGGTACTACAGCGTGATAGTCATCTTTGAAGAGCTGCTTAAACGTGTCCTCCACCAGCCGCAGCTTCAGCAGCCCGCGTTGCACCCCCTGCTCAAAGCTACTAGCGCTACTATCCACCTTCTTGACACCAGATGGTGCATGACCACCCTTCCCAGACTCTTTCCCAACTGGACTGTAACTGAGCATTCTGTCCCAGACTCTTTCCCCACTGCTGCTGCTGTCTGCGTTTAGGGCAGTGAGGTTTGTGCTGCTGCGGCTGCTGCGGCGGTGGGAGAAGGACTTGTCATGGGCGTGCTTGCCAGCCAGGCGGTACGCTTGGCTGTTCCATTTGCAGGCAAGGGTGTCTAGGTCACGGCCGTGCAGCAGACAGGGTAAAATCCACCTGCAAGTCAACAGGAGCTCATTTCAGAAGAAGCACAAGCCCCGCACTTTGAGCAGGGTCAGCAAACAGGCTACTGGCATGCTGAAGGCTGCTGCTACACATTGTTGCTTGGCAGCGCTTACCTCAGGGTTGGGAAAAGGCCACTTGCACACACAACGCATGGCACTTCATGACAGCACAAAGAGGGGCTTCATTGCTCCATTGGCCACGGCTTTCAGTCCCTCGCAGACCATGCAAGCTACCTGAATTGCTGAGCTTTGCAGGCTCAGTCCTAGAAAATGAACCAAAGCCTGTGACCTAAACAAGTGCAGCTTACAATACCACTGTTCAACAAATCCTGCCAAGAGAGGGCCTTTGCAAGCTCAGCCCTGCCAAGTTAGGGCCTCTGCAAGCTCCGCTGTGACGCCCGACCCACCAATACAACCTAAACTCTCCACTCCCCACCCCCTTAGGCTCCCCAATATCCCACTCACATCATGCTATGCAAACAGGTGCAGCTGCTGCCCTCCTCCAAATCCCTGGCATCTTCCTCCCCATGCATGTGAATCTCATCCACTTCGGGAACGTCCGTCACCAGCACAGCATATGTTGACACATGCAGCGGCACCCCGGTCCCAGCTGGCCCTGGTGCCGTCAGAGTGTTCCGGAACCGGACAGACGGCTTCCGTGCTCGCACAGAGCGGTGGTCAAATAACAGCCGGGTCTCTGGGACAGGTTCTAGGGTAACAGAGGGCTGCAAAGCGCCAGGAGGCAGCGGGGCAATCTCCCACCAGCGGTAGAGGCGCTTGGTGGCGTCCACCTCTGCAACAGGCGGGGGCACAAGGAGGCTCGACAACAGTACAGTGCAGTGCAAAAAGGCTTCATTAGATACTTAAACTGATATAATGCCATAGGCCCCGTACCTCAAGCTGTTACAAAAGGCAGCGAGGTGGAACAGGATGGCCCCATCCTAGGGAAGGATGTAAACAAGTTTACAGAATGCAGGGCATCATTGGTAAGCATGTTACCCATTCAAGCGGAATAACTAGCAGCACTGCATTCAAGCACAGGACTTGATTGTTTGGGATGTTTGTGTCTTTTTGCTGTGGGTGGATATTTTTTGTTTGGGGGGTTTGTTCGTTTCTTTTTTCGCTGTACATCACCAGGGCGCTCACCATCGCTAGCAAACACAGACCAAATGGAGCACAAGTGGTTTCCTCTGAAAGCATGCTTCAAAATCTCAAGTTTAAACAGAGCATTCAGGAATTGAGCTTCGATCAGAGCAGCAGCATAGAGATGCGTGCATGGACCAACATAAAAGGCGGCTTCCATCGAAAAAACACGAAGGCTATAACCAAATGGCCCCAGTACACTGAACTGGTCTCAAATTGCTGTAATTCCTCCAGCTCTTTTGTCAGGCCCCATGACTACCACAATCATGCACAGGTCACTGTCAAGGGAGATCTAGGTCTACCGGCTTAAGGCTTTGCCCAGTAAACACTTATCCCGGTGCTCTCCTGAAGGCATTTTCTGCCTGGGTCCCCCCCCCCAACATGCACAGCTCTGATCCAATTCCCTCCTTACCGAAATCACAGTTGCTATCCCATGCCAGGTAATCCGCAATATCCACATCTACCACATGCCGATCCAACAGAGGGTCCCCGTACTTCTGCGCCCACCACGGCTTGCCCACTCCAAGCATCGTCTCAGCAGTCTCTGCAACCACTGCCGCCGCCGCTGCTTCTTCTTCCGCTGCCAATAGCTTGGGCGACTCCTCCTCATCCCCACTATTCCTCGGGTAGCGCCGGCGGAAAGTCAGCCCTCGTTGGTAGTCAGACAGCTGGCGCCGCAGCCCAGGAGGAAAGCCGCCAGCTTCGCTCCTAGTCATATGCGGAGCAGAGTTAGCTCTACCCATGAATCTAACAGAAAACTTGTCTTGTGCCGCTGCTATCTGGCTGCTGCTGCTGCCAGCTCCGGCTGCTGCTGACCCTGACCCCAAGGGCATGGACATACAGGTGTGGAAGCTGGTGCTGCTGCTGTTGGGCTGGTGGTGGCTTAACAAGAGGGTCTGGGAGCTTTGTCTGCTGGTGCGGCGGCTATCCCCGGGCAAACTGGCTAAGTCACTACCATCAGGTGATAACGGCCGAGACTGCCACCCAGCACCATCGGTTGCGCCCCCTGGTGGAACCTGTATGTGACATAATCCCCTGTGTTAACAAAGCTGATTCACAGTAGGAGTACAAATGGTCATTAGTCAAGTCTTAATTGTATGTGTGATTTGTGTATTTGTTTGACAAGAACCGCCTATGTCCAATCATGCTGATTCATTCCCTAACACCACCCGCATTCACCCCATTGGCAAGTGCAGGACACCTGCTCACACCAAGAACTATCTACCAAATTGCCATGTCTCAATCCAAACTATCAGCACATGCCGCTGTTTCTTGCCACTGAGGATAGACCACAAACCAGTTTAGCTGCAAGAGTCTAGTTACGCTGGCCCAGAGCCTCTCTGTGCCTAAGGAAAGCCTTGCCAGAATTTCAACCAACGTAGAATCAGAAACAGCTTTTGCCCACACAGGGGCTAGTCATAGACTCATTGCAAACATCCTGCACACATAAGCGGTCAATTTAGCAAGCTCCTACATACATCTTATGATATGCCCAAGCAGAAAATCCCATAGACCCGGCACCTCAAGCTGTTCCAAGAACAGCCAGGTTGAAAGGCACAGGAGGTGAGCTGCAGGGCTCTTTGCTACGGTCGGGAGGATCCTTGGGGCATTATGCATAACTCAACTCAAGAACAGCCAGGTGGAACAGAACGCAACAAGCCCCTTACCAGAAGTCCAAGCACATCTTCCTGAACCTCATGTGCACCATCACTCATGCCAGCTGCTGTAGCTGCTGCTGCTGGTGGTACTCCTGCTGTAGCTGCTGCTGCTGCTGCTGGTACCCCTGCTCCTTCACTCCCGTTGAACCGCACCCTGCTCATCTCCACCTCCTGCTGCTGTGGCGCTGCTGTTGCTGCTGCTACTCCCCCTCCTCCTCCTCCTCTGGGCCCTTGGCCCTCTGTATCAGGCCCAAGCAATGCTTCATCTGGCACCCCTACTGTCCACTGCAAAGCAGAGCCCCCACCCTTGAGCAGTACAGCTTCCTCTTGGTCAGACAAAGTCGTGTCGCTGACGGCAAAGCTGTTACCCAGCCATGGCTGGACGCTGTCACCCCTTGTGAGGTAGTGTTGCCGCAGGACCATGTACCACTGTGAGAAGCACAAGGCAGGTGGTCACTGTTGTAGCAGGTCCTACCATACCACTAGCACCACATAATACAGCTATAAGCACAACAAACAATCTGATCTCCACTGCTGGCTGGTCAGTGTCATTTCTTGTGAGCTGTCGGCATAGGAGGGGCATCACAACACGAGATGCACAGTAGCCCATACACTGCATATGCCTCTGTATGCAGCTCTGTGGCAGCTTGGGCGTACTAGTTATGTACGCCTCGTAGCCATCTCCTACTGGAACCCCTAGGCTGCTGCTAAAACGTTGGTATGGAGACCAGTACACACGATGGAATACTGCAAGGTGTCTAGCACGATACATTGTGTGGTTGCAAGGCCAGCGCCATCCATTAACCGCTGCTGCCGCATTACATAGCTGTCCTACTTGCAATCCTTTGCTTGCATGATAACATCATGCCTATGTGCAGAAGCAGTCAACAACACGTAATGCCAGATAACAAGGGTTCTCCGTGCAACCCCAGCATCATCTGTAGCATAATCTAAGCATATGATGTCGTTATTTTCCTTGCATGCCAGCGACAAACCGTGTTCTGTTCCACCTCGCTTTTTTGTGACAGTAATGACGTGCGCGGCCTATGGCACCTTTTGCTATGGCATATCACAAAATGCAATGCAAATAACAGCATCTGCAGTTGTATACCATACCTTATAGTGGTGATTTAGCAGCCACATTGCGTACAGACAGTAGAGCCATAGAAGACTGAAGTGAATCCTACAGCATAGCGTGCAGCAAACCTTTAAGTTCTGATATGAACGCGGAATGTTGAAATCTTTCCCTAGAAATCTCCATGTCAGTGCCTCGAGCACATTGCTGAATCATTGCGCTGCCCTGATGCGGTGGCTGCTGTACTTATAGGTACAATGCACAATGTCCGGCATGGAGATCCATGCTACAACTCTCAATACTCTGTGCACCCTGAAGGTTGTACATGCAAAAAGCAGGGGTGCAGGCTAGGCGACAAACGCAGGGTTCATGACACGCTGGCACAGCACATACAGAGCAAAGAGCATATAACTGAGGCCACCACCCCAACATATGAGACGTCTCTGCACCCTGCCATCCATCTAACAGAGATTGTTATCCACCCTGCCTGACCGTGACATGGCACATTCTGAGCTGCTACAGCTGGTCTCTCTAAGACTTGCATTGAGCATTATGATCTACCACCCAGTTGCATAGCTGCCATATATCCTTCACCATCCATTACATAGCTGGTCTCTCTAAAAGTTGCATTGAGAGTTATGAGCCACCACGTAGTTGCATAGCTGCCAAATATTCTTCATCATCCACTACATCCCTGTGACTTGGAAGCCTGAATTAAAAAACCATGAACCAAGTCATGCTTGTCAGTTACTCTGCTCGGGCGTCATCTCATGTGGTTGCAGCTCATAAGCCGACCCATTCCCCAAGACTCCCCATGATGCTTGCAAAGCTGCGTTTCCTCACCACAGCAGAGGGGAAGATTGTGTCATATTGCTCATGGTCAACTTCATGAGGCTGCTTTTGGCAACGCCGTCGTCTGGTTGATTATCCAGAAACCTCCCAGACCAATGCACAGGGATCACTGCGGCCAAGTAGATAAACACAATGATATATCCTCAAACCAATGCGCAGAAATCACTGCAGTCACACAAAACACAACAACAATGATAGTTATCCTCAGACCAATGCACAGGGATCACTGCAATCTATTCATTATTCTGATATTTGTTCTGATCAGTAATAGTCATTTAATCAATTATCAATCAACTATACGACCACAATGATAGCATTCTGACAGTTCTCACAGAAAATGCCGTGAGTGGCAAGCCAATATGGCATGGCACAGACAGCAGCAGCTTCTGTGCAGAAGCGATGATGTGCTGCCATTACAGTACCAATGCTGCCAAACATAAGATAACTTTAAAAACATTTAAGCTGTGGCAAACGGCTGCTAGGTCGAAACGACCAAAACATGTGTGTGTCAACTACTCTAATGATGCTCGACATTACCTAGTAAGTTCGCAACAATCACTATCTGCAACGAGGTTGATGTAAACTACTGCAGACACTACATGCATGGTTCAGAATCAACAGGGGGTGCTCCCTATGGTGCGGGGCTGTGCAAAAACCCCGTTGGCATTATCAATTGAGCTAGCAGAGCTTTCCAAGGCCCCCCTCCAACCACTCACATATCCCACAGGACAGGATTGTGACAGGTGTGAAGAACTGAAGACCGAGCACTATCAGCCGTTCGAACATCTGCACAGGCAAGTAAATATGTCAATGTTTGGCCTTTGGATGTTTTACAATCAAGTGAATACCATCAAGAGGCGTCAAGATCTTGCAGGGCGATCAGACATGATAAATTACATACGTAACCACTGTGACACACCAGCATGGCTGTGTGAAGCTTGAGTGCCACCCAGTCGGCAACATCAGACATGCCACTGTTTCCAGCTGCTGTGGACCCCAACGCACAAACTTAACACTTGACAGAGGATGCGTGTGAAGCACTTGCTCTTCTGTCTCCTCCAGTAGGATATGAAGACAGTTCATGACATGCCAAAGCCATACGCCCCACACCTGAAGCTGTATCACAACAGCAAGCTGGAATAATGGTAGAATTCATGCCAATTCTGCATGCACTGGTCGAGAAGCACCCTGATTGACGATGACATAGCCCCCCCTTTGGCCCTACCAGCGCATCCAGACCTGCCGTTGCCAAGAGCTCTTTCTCACTGAGGCTTATGGTAGGCCAGATCCAGTAACTGCAACCAGCAAACACAACATAATGTACAAGATAAATCACTGCACAGTTTTCGGGCCGTGCAGCACCCGGCACCTGCCCCCAACCAGTTTGTTAGTGTGTGTTGAGAGAAACGGCTACCCAGAGCTAAACACAACATACTATTATAGTAGGAGCTACTGTTGCACGTAGGTCTGATAGGTGCACATCACATGACATCATTGCGAGGAGTGGGCATTGCCTGCCTTTTGAGGTTCAGTATAAAGGGTGACACTACAACATGGGGCTGGTAGGGTGTGGCTACAGCATAGGCATTGCTAGGGCTGCATGCATACTGTGGCAGGTTCGTCTACATGTAGCCAAAGGCAATCAGTTGCCGTATAACTCCTGCTGCATGCTGTCATATGTGTCAATGTTCCATGGTGTTCACAGGGTTAGCCCTATGATCTCTCCTAGGGTGGCGGCAGTTGACCTCTCTTGCTGCTGCTGCTGCTGTAATTGCCCATGTGTGGTGAGTAATGCACAATGCCCCAAGGACCCTCCCGAGCACAGCAAAAAGCCTCCGCTTTCCATGCTGCTGCTGCTGCTGCTGCTGCTGTAATTGCCCATGTGTTTTCAACTGCATGACCTATAGCCTTGCACCTGCTGCTGCAATGATGAGTACCGCATCAACCTGAGCTCATGTGTGTTGCTGTTGCTGCATGCAGCAGAGCCTGCTTCTGTTATGGCTGCCACAAGATTGCCTGGCATCTTGTCCTTGAGACTAGGATGAAATGTAGGCCAAATCCTTGGCTATGCCCGCCATCCCATTACAAGCCTGCCCCTGATCTTACAAGAACTTGAGAAGTCCTCGTTTGTACCAAAAGGGAGGCTTGATAGCCACTTGTGGCAGCCACTGCAGCAGGTGAAGAGTCAACTAAGGTGTCTTCTCCTGCATGCTGAAGGAGGAGATCTATGTCAGCTTACTATGCGGCTCTTGTAGATGCTGACAAAGGTCTGCAGGAAGCAGAAGGCAGCCACGCACAAAAGACCTAAGGCTCCACTCGTGATCATACTGCAAGCATGAGCCGTCGTTGGTCAGACGCATGTGCTGGGTTCCTTTGCTGTGCCTGCGCCTGTCACTGGGCAGTTCTGCCTTGCCTCAAGTATATCTGAGAATCAACTTTGTAAGTTGAAACGCAGCTAAGATCGGTAGTGTTGCACTTGGTTCCTGCACCCCCCCATCCCCCCAGCTCCTGTTCTAGAGACGCGGAGTCCATGCTTCACCATACACAGGCAGTGTCCGTGCACGTGAAGCTGCCACTGAGTGGCACTCTAGGCTTTTCAACTCATCACGCAGCCGCACCAGCAGGAGCCAAACGTCACCATAGGGTTTCAGACCCTTTTTTATCCACTTGTGCAAAGCCCAATGCAGAGCATCCTACCTAGACAAGGTCATAAGATGTTGGATGCGATTCATGCATTCTAGTCCCCGCCCCTGGTGCTTTAACATCCGGCTACGTTTCACCAATGCTTGCATTAACGTGTCAGACTGGCTGCGGACGATTTCACTGCGGACTGGAGTGTTTTGGGTCAAGTGAAGGCAGTACCGCCGGGCAAGATGGACTCCTTCATCAGCTCGCACACCTTTGGGTGTTCGATGGGTATGCTTTTGTGTTACCAGATACGGGCTGGTTGTGTAAAGCTCCACGGATAGCCCCGTAGTGAAGGCTGCGTAAAAGGCATCCCCGTACAAAAACAGGTCCCATAACGGCCCTACCAAGGAATGGATTCACCTCCGGAGTGTTATATGCGTGCTCAGATTACTCAAAAAGGATATCACACCAGCTAGACGTCGAGAGTACATGATCGTAGGAAGGCCGATGCCCACTGCACTCGGGAGTTTGTGCGTTTCCACTGATGTAGGCACCGCAAGCAGGTGAGCGTTTCTCAGCATGTTAAAAGATATTCACGCCAGGCCATGCTAATACTTTTGGCTCTTGTGCGAAGGCCAGCCATTACACAGGAAAGATCCCAACGCCAGAGGTGAGTTCCTCAAGCAGGCACCTGCCACAACGACAGCCTTCAAACCAACTGTATCGTCCTGCTTAGCCATATTATCTCCCATGCAGGAAGGATAATGGAAGATCCGATGATGGAGAGATTACAGGCAACCGCCTCAGGCCCTCTACCTCCCTCATCCCATACCAGAAAGCCCAGCCCAAAGCGGCAGCTCACCCTCAAACCACAACTGGCGAACCTATAGGAGACAAACAGGCTCGCATCCAGCACTTAAAGCGCCTTCAGGAGGCCTCCACTAACAGGCCCCTGACACACACCGCATGCTATTCTCAAACGCAGCAACAGCAGCAGCAGCAGCCTGATGTAGCTGCTCTCTTAGCAAAGGAGCTGGTGAAGAACCCTGATTCCTTAAGAAGCAGCAGATCTGCGCAGCAGCTGCTTGCCACCATTGCAAAGCAGCTCCCTGCCAAGCAGCAGCAGCTGCACAGTCGCAGTCCTTCACTTCGACCAAGCACAGCCTTAGCAGCAGCAGTAAGGCCCCTAGCAGCAGGGAACAGCCCCTCTACATCTGACTGCAAAAAGTCAAAGGTACCAGCAAGCCCACTGGCACCAGCAGCAGGGAGTTGCAGGCCAGTGACCCCACACGTAACGTTCCCATACAAGCCAGGACAGATACGCCCACCCAAACCTAGATATGCAACTCCCCAGACACATGCAGTGCTGTATACAGTGCAAGCAGCACCAAAAACACTGGGAGATGCCCCAGCAGCAGCTGCAGGGTTGAAAGCAGCAGCAGCTGTTTCAACGGTAGGAAAAGCTGCAGCTGGACGGGGAGCAGTTCAGCCACCCCAACCAAGCCTCCCAGCCTCCTCGCTATCTCCAGAACGCCGGTGCCATGCCAGCAGAGGTACCACAGCCATTACGCTCAGCAGCACTAGCTATAGCACACAGCTTGGACGGTCTCCATTACCAGTAAGATACAGTGAGTCTGCAAGAGCCGCTGTTCCTCGCCCGGGATCCGCTGCAGCTCAAGCCATCCTAAGGTCCCTGGCAGCAGCTTCTGGTGTGCAGAAAAGCAGAGCTACAACAGCAGCAGCAACAGCAGTAGCAGTAGGAAGCAGCCCCTGCGGCTTGGTGGATGCCAGAAGGACTACTGGGACAGCTACATTGCGCGATGTCCAAAGGCCGCCATGTACAGCAGCAAGTGTAGACAGCAGTGACCCTGCAAGAGCCAGTGATAGCAGCAGTAGCAGCAGCAGGGAAGGGGCCAGTGCCACATCTCAGAGTGGTGATGTTGCTGCTTGTTCAAGGGTGGCAGCTGGTGCGGTGGCAGCAGAGCATTGGCAGGAGGCACCAACCGAACTGTTGGAACAGCCTCATTGGGAGCAGCAAGGGGATATGCAGGATGAAGGACAGCTGTGCCAGCAAGTGATACATAGGGGCAGCTCTGCTCCAGTGGGCTGCTACACTCCTGCAAATAGGTTATCTACAACCGTGCTATCAGCTAGTGTAGTGTCAGCAGCAGCAGAGGTAGAAGCTGCCACAGGTAGCAAGCAGGGCTTAAATCACAGAGTTGCAGGTTCTGCAAAAGTAGCAACCATTGCTGGAGATAGCCAACGCAGCGTAAAGCAGCATCAGCAAGCACCAGCGGCAGCAGCAGTGACCTTACCAATAGCAATGGAGCACACGTTGCATGCCTCTGGGCAGCTGCAGAAACATTCGCGGCCAGCGACATCAGCATCAGCTGCTTTGTACCGGCCAGATACAGCAGCAGTACGGGCCATGCTGGGAACAGCTTATAGGAGGGATGGGGTGGAGGAGCGGCTGCAGCAGCTGCAGCGTATGAATGAGCAGCATGAGGGGGAGGAGCTGGACTTGGTGTATGGGGAAGAGGGACAGCAGCTCATGGAGGAAAAAGGGAGCACAGGTGCTGACAGTACAGGTGAGGAATGGGTGGGGGGTTGCTTAATATGCTGCAGATTGCTAGGATGTTTGTGTGTTCTGAATCACGAATCACACTTAGATGAACAAAGGGCATAGTACTGGGGTGTGTGGGGGGAGTTGAAGGTGACATGGCAAAGTGGAAAGGCAGGAGAACTGGCAATATGTTGACGATCAAGTAGCCTATGGAAAGGAGCAAATACCTGGCTGTCTAATTGATGCAATTACTCCCCAAGGGTACCTAATCTGAACATATCACACATCATCCAATGTAGGGACTATAGCTCCCTGCGAGGTTTATCACGCATTTTGTGGCCTCTGATGGATTCTCTAAGAAGCTCAAAGCAGGAAAAAGGCTTCCGGCACATGGCCGCAAGCCCAATTAGTGTGCTGTCTCAGCAACTGCTTGGTTGCCGCATTCATATCCTTCACGTCTATGTTTTCCATGGTGTTTCGGTGTGCCCTTCTGCTTCACAGGTGTAAAACAACAAAATCCAGCACTGCCTGAGGCTCCAGCTAGTCCAGCAGCAGCAGCAGCCAGAGGCACCTGCAGCTCACATTGGCAGTCAAGGCGTCCAGCACCAGCCAGCAGCATTGATAGAGGAGTAGCTCCAGGTGCCCAAGCAGCTGCTATGGTGCTGAACGTGGAAGACTTCTTGCAGAGCAGTGAGGAGGTTGTGGAAATGGAACTGCAGCAGATGGGGCTGGAGGAGTTGGAGCATCTTAGGGCACAGCTAGAGGGGAAGAGATGAAGTAGAAGAGGTGCTTCGTGTACTCTTACAGCTTTGTGTTGCGTATATGCGCTTAAAACCTGTTGGAAGGAAAGGGGAATCATCCAGTGTGGAGCTCATTGCACTGTGGTGGATGTCAAAAGATGCTCTTACCGAACAGTGCAAACGGGAATCTGTTTGTATAGCAGGCCGCAGCAGGAAAGCATGGAAGTTTCATATAGTGTGATGTCGTCACGCTGGTTTCAGGCGCTGTATCGACAACATAAGTGTAGTGAACCCTTCTACATGGGGGCTACGGGTGGCGGGGCGATGAGGGGATGTAGTCTATATACTCCAGCTCCATGCCAAAACATATTGGGAGACATGGCCGGTTGGAGAACTACCAGCATGCAAGAGCTAAGCCATTCATACCCGTATAAGGGGAGAGTCTGCGCTGTACTGCCCTTGGGCACCCGGGTGACTTAACAGTCTCCAACATGTCTGTGCGCCCGCTCGCCTTCCCGCAGCTGCAGAATGTGTATTGCATTTCGATGAGCTGCCAAGGACACCCTCAGCTCGTGCTGCACTAGTAGTGGATCTTTCCTGCGAGTACCAGAGCTGAAAGATCTCGTCTGTTGTCGCTCCTAATCCTAATGTCTAGGTCATTAGCGTGTTGCAGACAGACTCTATAGCCTTATCCTCGTGCCGGTGTTCCTGCCTTGTTAGCATCGGACGTCCGGAAGTGGGCAAGCGTGACCGCCATGTCTCGCTCAGCTCCTTCAGAACTCCCAGCGCTAAGCTTGTTGGACCTGCCTACGACATGGCTCGCCAACCTCGTTCAGCATGTTGGGTCTGGTCCTGATGGTCTGACCAGTGCAGCAGCGCTGGCTGAGACATGCAAACCCTTCTACACCCTCTCAGAAAGCACTGCAGTGACCTACCGCAATGTCTACATACATAACACCATCAGCAGCCCGGATCACCCCGCCTGGAAGTGGTTGGCTAAGCGGCGCGGCCGTGTCTCTACCTTAGTCATGAAGGTCCACGTCCGTAGCGATGAAGAGCTGATGTATGACCAGGGGGAACAGCAAGAGGAGCAGCCTGCCGCTTGGGAGGGGCCTTGGCAGAGCTTGGCGGCGGTGCAAGACCTTCAACTCACGCTTCGAATGGATAGCCTCGGTCCGGCGCAGCCTCGTGCCTGTGAGTGGCTGAAGCAGCACAGCCATCTCCTAGCAACCGTCAGCGCTGACATCATGGTAGACTCGAAACAACTCACTCTGCAAAGCTTCTCTGACGCGCTTGCTTCCTGCAATTCCTTGGACTTGGCAGTCTCCCATCCTTCCCTCACAAGCGTAGACATAAGCAGCCTTCTTGCCGTGAAGAGCTGCTTGGTAAACTTGGGCATGCTCGATGACATGCTTGTCAACCATTCCAAAATGATTGGTGTTACCACTTTTGCGTGCCTTACAAAGCTCACTGCACTGACCTTCGATTGCTACACCTTAACTTCTGAGGAGCCATGGCCAGCCTTGGCTGCCCTAAGCAGCCTGAAGTATCTCCGGCTTGTGGTAGCTGCTCATGGTGACCCTTCCCCACTCTCAGCTCTCACAGGCCTTACATCACTGTACATAAGCAGCGCGAGGAGTTGGGATGAAGGGGATGATGCACCCCCCCTTCAGCTTCAGCAGCTTGCAGCCCCTCAGCACGATGCAGCAGCTGGCAGAGCTGGAGCTGACAAGCTGTGCCTGCACCGCAACCTCCCTCCAGGGCCTGGCTGGGCTCAGCAACTTGCTGAATGTTAGCATTCCCTATGCTGCGGAGATGCTAAGCTTGGAAGGGTTGCCTGGGGGAGTAGAAAGTCTACTGCTCAGTGGCTTTGAAGGAGTTGGGAACATGGCTGGTCTGGAAAACCTCTAATCTTTGCTGGACTTGAGCATAAGCTGGTGTGGTGATGCCTCGTTGCAGCGTCTGTCAGGTTTGAGCAATTTGTCTAGTCTGCGAATCATGGATGTGGCTGGCAGGAGCCTAGGCAGTGGTTCATTGTCTAGCTTAGAGGGCATTGAGGGATTGGGCAACTGCCTGAAGTCATTGGGGCTAGAGTTCTGCATGTCTTTGCGCAGCCTGTCAGGGATTGAGGGCCTTACTGCGATAGAAAATCTAGAATTATATCGGTGTGGAGTCACTAGCTTGCAGCCAGTAAAAGCTCTGGTTACACCAGGCTTGAAGAGGGTCCTTATCACAAGCTGTAGTGAGATAGCGGTAGAAGAAAAGCAGTTGGGTTTACCCCACATTGCTGCTACAGCTGTTGTAGCTATTGAGGACGTTTCACCGTAGCAAGCTTGAAGCTTAAGGCGGAGGGTGGAGTAGCAAATGCAGCTACAGCTGACTTGATCAGCTAATGATGTGTCTTTCAGTAGATTAACCCTTTGGACATGGTTCCGTTCCTAAAGGTGTTGCATTTATTGCTTAGTAAAGGCATGGAAGTGATTGACACAAAGGCGGCTTATGAGTACGGCGTTCTAACAGTCAGGGCAGATCTCAATCTGTGCTGCATGTATGATTGTGTGGTCTCTGCCTGGGGCAGTTGACATGGGCCCAGCTCGGATGATCTGGGTTGATTTAGTAGCACCATGCCTTATTCGAAACAGGCAAAGTGGCCCCAGACTGGATTGTGTGGATGTCCTGCCAAAATGGCAGTCTTGTGCTGCGATTTACAACCCTTCATCCAGCAGGCCACTAGGTGTAGCTGCAAGGTGTTCCATCAAGTTGGACGCTGGAGGTGGATGAGCATGTTTTGCTGTCCCACTGTTGGTGCTGTGTCTCCAATTATCAGCTAGGTAGTAGGGTGCAACCATTGTGATTTCAAGCATGCTTTGTGTGCTCCGTGCCTGTGTTTGACGCTTGTTATGAACAGACAGCGCCGTTGTTATCTGAATCTTACATTGGCAAACCCTTCGGCACGCGTGCGGTGCCACAGTTGTGAACGGGTGGGATGTGCATGAGCAAGGGGATTAGATACCTTCACTGCTTTGGAGCAGAAGGGCAGTTGGCGCAACAAGTCAATGTGTGTGTGTGTGTGTGTGTGTGAATCTTACATTGGCAAACCCATCGGCACGCGTGCGGTGCCACAGTTCACCACAGGGGTGGCAAAGCCACTAACACAAATAGAACCAGGAAAAACTGAACACCATCCACCAGTTTGAACTCCATGATCATGCATGTCCAAGCAGATACAATGATGCAGAATACTGTATTGGGCTGCTGGCCTGCAGCACTTAAAAAAAATTTGTTGATGCAGATGTTACAACTTAAAACAAATTTGTTGATGCAGATGTCACAACCAGGACAGGGTAGCACACTCGCAAGCGATCCCGGGGATCGCTTGCGAGTGTGCTACCTTGTCCTGGTTGTGACTCTGGCTAGACAATGGTCCAGTGATACGGGGTTGCAGTGCTGCTGATTGTGAGTGAGAGGTTTTATGTTTGTAGTCTAGAGTAATGGCTTGAGCGGGCTGGATCTGGGGTTGCATGCACAGCAGCAGGGTCTTCTCTACCCAAGGCTAGGCGAGAGCTCTTCCTGCTTTCCGATGTGTAAACATTCAAATCATGATAACGCATGCAGGAGGATATGCTGATGCTTTTGGATGGGCACGGCAGTTGTTTGCGGTCTGAAGGTTTGGTGGCGAATGGGGGTGCAGCTGGTGGGGGCGTTATGCTTCAGTAGATCATGGGTTCGCTGAATCTGTCAATCTTTTGAGACAGGAGTCATCTATGGACTGCGAGCAGATGTCATCAGTATGTTCACATGTAGTACACATCGGCACAGCAGCGATGTGCTGATTTTCGGGGAGCTGCATCTGGCGGTGCAGTCAAACATATACTATCCATATGCGAAGATCATGAGGACCTGCTGGACCATGCGTTCGATGCTCGCGGTGACCTGGGCACAAACTTCAGTGACTGTTTGCCAAGACCCATACCTTCAAGAGGAAGCGCTGAGGTTCTGCGACATGTGTATCCTCTTATGATCTAGAGGGGTTTCTGTGCTTATTGAAGTGTACAGCAACAGATCATGCTCAGCCGAGACCGCCAGCAGCAGAAGCGTTGCTTTCCACATGTGCTCGGACTGCAGACGCCCAGTGCATCTCCCTTAACATGCACCGCATGTTTCAAGGCAGCTTTGAAATATGCATGTTGCGGGCGGAGCCACGTCAGCCGGTGCTTTCGGAGGAAAGGGTGACAGGTAGTTCCTTCATGATCTCTGCATGTTCTTACACCACGAGAGGGCCCAACATCATCAGTCTCAAATTGTGATAGGGGAAACGCTTGCTGTTCTGAGACGTTTGAACATCTTACTGCTAGCAGATACTTCCTTTCCTCTGCATCTGGGTGAACCGTTCTTTTACCGGCCTTATTTCTGAGAGCTTTTGTGGCCTCGAATACCGTGACACAATGGCCAGTGTGTGTTCTCACTGTAGCTCTGCCCTGACAGAGAAGGCAGGCTCTGTGCTTCGAAAGCGCATGTCCGTACCGCTAGTATCGAGACCCACGTTTCAAGTGCATGCAACGGCTTCTTGCCAGCAAGTAAAGCAGCGAACGCTGGGGCATAACAGTTACACTCCAAAACGTGTGTCCTACATAACAAAAGCCGCAGCTGGTGCGTGTCGCTGTAACCTCGATCAGACGCTTGCGACAGTTTGCTTCTGTCTGCAAAGATCCGCAAGCAGTCCTTCATCCCCTCCTCTGTACCCACATTGGTCTCCTCATGCAGGCGCAGTCGACAGCAAGGCTGATACTGAAGAGCCAAGTGTAGAGGAAGTCATGAACCCGCACCCAGTTCTGCTTAAAGCAACCATGCCAATCAAGTGAGTGACCTGTAGCTGCTCTAGCAGCTCCAACCTGCCCGCGTCGCACTAACTGTCAATTGCTTAACCGCAGGGAGGCTGTGCACCAGATGTTGGATGCAGATGTGTCAGGTGCTCCTGTAGTAGATGATGATGGACACCTAGTTGGCATCTTATCAGAGAGCGATGTCATCTGGAAGGTAGGAGGGTACCATCTACCATTATGCCTTGCTTTCCAGATGTGTGAAGGCTGCACCAGCTTCGAGCTTTGCAAGAGGACGGCATGACTATGCAGTTGTGAATGTCAAAACCAAGGCCTTTACCGGGACAGCTTGGATACTGTTCCACCTTGCTGTTTTCGTAACAGCTTGAGGTGCAGGGCCTAGGACACTGCTGATATAGCAAGGCACAAATCACCAGGACTCTACAGGGCATTTGATATGCACTCAGACCAAGAAGCTGCACACTGTTCAAACTCCTTTATCTTAGCAACTGTTTTAGCAAAGCCTTCCCAGGGCATTGGAGCATGTAAGGTCTGGCAGTGCCTTCATTGCAATGTAGTGTACTCCATCAAATGTTTCCAGAGCGTTGGAGCACATCCTGCCAAGAGATTTCGCTTGCTCAAGACCACACTTTTTACCTCTCTTCTATCAGGGAGCAGGTGCCCCACAGGACCACTTCATCATCCCGCCCATCTTCATTGGTTTCGCTGATGCTTTCATCTATCTTAGAGACAACAAGCAGTTTGAGGAGGAGGTGCACAAGATTCTGGCTAAGACGGTGAGAGCGGTCACAATGGCAGGGCATAGCTAATTCCTGGGTCAACACAGTTATTGCCTTGGTCAATTTATAGCTACGGGCAAGTCAGCACGCAAATATGTTGCTCTAACTGCTATGGACTTAGGCAACAGGGTTCTAGGGGTCAGTGCATGGCAGCATGTACCATTGCACTGAAGGACCAGCAGTAAGAGGCGGCTCGGGCATCCATTCAGGGCAATGCACATGCTTTTGTTGGAGTTTCTGGCAACAACGAACGTGCACTGACTTCATACAAGTAGATTGTTTTTGTAAGTGCTATGTTGGTAGTGTGTTTAGAAGAGTCGCACAGCAGGGAAGTTCAAACCTATGGTCTATTGTCAAGCTTGTATAGCAGTTCTTATTGACAGCTTGAGGTGCGGGGCCTATGGCGTTTTTTGCTATGGCATATCATGAAATGTAATAATAGTACAGCAGCAGCTGGCAGGAAGCGATGTGCCAATGTGTTAGCAAAATGGATGGCAGCATGGTATAATAATGCAGATGATATTCTGTCATCTCTTTTCAGATCTCTTTTCTGTTCTTTCTGACAGGTTGAGGTGTGGGGCCTATGGCACTTATTGCTATGGCTTATCATGAAATGTAACTCATATCTTTTCAGACGCTGCCCGGAGTAGGTGTAGCAGCCGCTTGTGCCGCTCTTCTGATCAGGGGGCTGACCTGATTGCGCCACCTCCCTGCATCTGTTATAGCTTGAGGTGGCATCGTATGGCCATCTTGTTATGGCGTATCATGAAATATGTTAGGATATAACAAAAGTGCCATAGGCCCCGCATCTCAAGCTGTGCCGTAAAGAACGAGGCAAATGTAAGAAGAAGGGTTTATTAAAGTGTGTCCAATGCTTTTATCATGCTGCAGGTAGCTGAGGCCATGACTGCAGATGTTCTGAGTGTGAAACCTGAGACGCCTATGTCATCAGCAGCTCAGCTCATGTTGCACAAGCAGGTAGGGTGGCTGCAGAGGGCAGACTAGGTTTTAGAGTTCACGGGCAGGGTTTAGGGTCTAGACTCCTATGTCATCAGCAGCTCAATTCATGCCGCAAAAGCAGGTAAAAGGGTTGCTGAGGCCAAACTAGGGTTTAGGAACTACGGGCAGGGTTTAGGGGTTAGATGCCTATGTCATCAGCAGCTCAATTCATGCCGCAAAAGCAGGTAAAAAGGTTGCTGAGGCCAAACTAAGGTTTAGGGAACTACGGGCAGGGTTTAGGGGTTAGATGCCTATGTCATCAGCAGCTCAATTCATGCCGCAAAAGCAGGTAAAAGGGTTGCTGAGGCCAAACTAAGGTTTAGGAACTACGGGCAGGGTTTAGGGGTTAGATGCCTATGTCATCAGCAGCTCAATTCATGCCGCAAAAGCAGGTAAAAGGGTTGCTGAGGCCAAACTAAGGTTTAGGAACTACGGGCAGGGTTTAGGGGTTAGATGCCTATGTCATCAGCAGCTCAACTCATGCTGGCCAAGCAGGTAAATGTGTTGCTGAGGCCAAACTAGGGTTTAGGAAATACCGGCAGGGTTTAGGGTCTAGACTCCTATGTCATCAGCAGCTCAATTCATGCCGCATAAGCAGGTAAAAGGGTTGCAGAGGCCAAACTAGGGTTCAGGAACTACGGGCAGGGTTTAGGGTTAGGCGTGAGGCCCCTATGTCATCGCAGCGCAACTCATGCTGTATAAGCAGGTAGAGCTGTTGCTGAGGCCAAACGAGGGTTTAGGGTAACGGTTTAGGCCTGAGGGCCCTTTGTCAGCAGCAGCTTAGCTTATGCTGCGTAAGCAGGTGGGGCTGCTGCTGAGGGCAGGCATGGGTTGACATAGGGCTGGGCAGACTGTGGGAGGGCTGGGAAGACAGCAAGGGCAGGGCAGAGAGCAGCGGGCCCCTTATGCATTTTTGTCATTGTCTTTTGTAAGTAAGCAGGTGGCAGCAGAGTCTTCAGCAGCTGCAGTAGGTGCTGGGCAGATGAGTATGGTTTCAGCATGTCACAGTCTGCAGCCGAAACATGTATACCCAGCCCTACATTACGCCACTGCGCAAACATTGGTGACCCTCCTCGTGGGGGTGACGTAGGGGTTGCCTCCCTGCGCTCGATTATAACCAAAGGCTGCGCATCCTGGTATCCTTGTGACGCCAGGCCTCGTATATCTGGGATGATTCTGCTGGAACTACCCATTCTAGGGCCAGTGGATCTTTCTTCACTCTGAGGAGTGGGACGTTACCGTGCTAGTTTAGTGCTGTAATGCCTGGTCCATCTCTATGATGGCGAGTACAACATGACATGACATGTCACAGTTGGAAGCAGGGATGCTCATCTAGAAAGAAAGGAGGGCAGTCATTGTCAAAGTGGTTATAACTCCAGTTAGCAAGATGAGGCGTGACCTCAACAACATGCATCAGCAGTGTTTCGCCTTAGACTACCGTACTTTCCAGTCTCATCTCTTCATTCAGCTACCATGCTAAATATATCAGACATAACATGCTGATCAGCCCTGGTTGTTGTTTGTCTCAGGTGAACTTATTGCCTGTGGAGAGTGAGGGGAAGGTGGTGGGTGTCATTACCCGCCATGATATCCTCAGGGGCATCTACGCGTCCAAGTCGCCCTTCCTATGAGCCCACATGCTCAGAAAACTCGGCCTTGTTACGGCGCTTGAAGATGATAAGATGTCTCTTCGATGGGCTAAGGGTCTGATCAACTGGGGAAGGCCGTGCGATGAGTCGTTTTGACTTCTGGACGTGAAAATTGGTTTGTTTTAGGGGCACTAAGATGAGAAGAGAGTTCGGATGAGAAGGGAGTTTTTGGATGCCAGGCTTTACCCAGACGATATGTGAAGTCGGCCTTTCTGTGACCCGGGGGGGGGGGTGACGTAGAGCAGGCGGTTAGCAAGAGGAAGGCCAGGGCTCCAGATATGGGAAGCTACGTAACGTAAGAGCTGCTGACCGGTGCTGCATGGTCCAAGGGCTGTGCAGTGATCTATCTTACATGTTAATGTAGGAGCTTGTTCCTGTGTGGAATGACTCTGGTCCTGGGCAGAATTTTACCATTGCTGTGCATGAGTGCAAGCATGTTAAAGCTTTGCAAGGAGTTGCTGGTGGAGATAGGTGAAGATAGAATGGGTGGGAAAAGGTGGAGAGCATGAGGGATGTAATTAAGTGCGGATCAAAGTGTGTCAGCTAGGCCTTACCACAAGGGAAGGATCATTTGCATGCCTCTCATGTTGTGGGGAGGGGGCTGTGTGTGTAAGGGCTCCTGCATTGGTTTACAGTAGTGTGGGAGTATTGTGAACATCTGGAACATGCAATACCTTCTGGTCATGGGAGGGAAGCATGTGATGGATGCTGGCTTCTGATGCAGAAGGCCCTGCCCAAAGTAGCAGCAGCAGTACGTCTAGCTGCTGTCAAAGGGCAGCAGCGTTCAGGAAAGCTGACTTCTGCAGTCCGGGGCTGCACTGCACTGCTTGAAGCAATCATGAGCGCTGCTGCACTTTGGCATCAGAACAGCTGTACAGCGAGGGGCCCCTTGCTTGCTGCTTTCTGCACTTTCCAGTCCGGCAGCAGCAGTCCTTGTATTCTTGGTTTGTTTGCAGCTGCCATTGGGAGTTGGTGCAGCTAGTGTCATGGCGTTGGGATTAGCATGTCTGGCCAGCGGTACCCTTACAGGTTTGATGTGTGTGCGTGCGTGTGTGCTATCTAAAATAAAGTGACTGGAGTGCTTTGCTGTCCACACGCGGCTCTGATTGTGGGTATGTTAGCGAGTAACTATGCAGGCGTGCTGCCGGCTTCATACATTGGTACAGTGAGCTGCGCCAGCGAGTAGACATGCAGGATGTGCAGGAGTTGGACCGTATTCAGGAGTTTCAGATGAAAGTACTGGTCATAGTAGTGTTTCTTCTGTCTCTAGTGCACCCTGGTTGGCTCCTCTCTGGCGCGCCGTCACAGTGATGTGGGGTCAGTCAGTACATTGGTTGAGTATTAAAGTATTAAAAGCTGAGTTAGGGTTGCATGCAAAAACATGACAGCCCGAGCTGTGCAGTATTACTCATGCTGGAGAATTTTATGTACAACTAACACAAAGGTGCTCATTTCTTGTATGGCCTAGAATCGTATGTATGCAAGCCCTTTCCTGCCAATCCGAACGCAATCACCAATCGGAATGGTACAAACTTACATTTCACGGTTCGTGCTGCAATGACGGGTGTCAAAATGCAATCACCCTCATTACCTGCTGCAGATCACGACAATCACCAGCACTGCATGTTAAACGGCAACATAACAAACATTTATGGTGTGGCAACCGCAAAGGGCTGCTAGCTCGCAACAAATAACCTCGCACAACAAACACGGTTTGTAGCACGCCTTCCCAAAACAATTTAGATCAAGAAGTTGACCACGGCAGCTGCCCGTCATTCCCATCCCCAGAAAATTTCAGTTCCCATCCTGATCACATGCTCACAAATACAATGCTCCATTGGCAATGTTCCAACCCTCAAGTGTCGGCGAATGGATCATGCCCACAATCTCTATGCTCCATCAACAATGTGCAACCCAGGGGTTTTAGCAACTTTCCCGTCAGTTAGTACTGTGCAATCCAGCAAGCAACAAGCCACCAAACAAATCGCTGAGCAGCCAAATTTCCCATACCACCCATCGATAAGCACCCTGATCCAGGGTTTAATCTTTGCCTGCATTCTTACTGGCCCTTCAGGGTCCTCTTGAGGTCGCTGAACACCTTCTCGCTCTTCTCACGAGCGTCCTTCCCCACCGCATCAGCCTGCTCAGCCTGCTTGTTCCTGAAGGTGTTGAAGTCGTTGTCAGTCTTCACAGTACCGGAGCCAGAGCCCACATCACTGAGGCGGCTGACGGCCTTGGTGGGGGCATCACTGATGGTGTCAGCAACCTTGGTGGCGGCACCCTTCAGCTGCGGCAGCAACCAAAAAGAGCAGATCATGTCAATGCGAATACACGTATATCCCATATGGTAGGGAATTGGCAATGACATTAGGAAAGAGACCGGGTGCAAGTGGTACAATGGCGGAAAGAGCATCAATGATGGTGTCAGCACCCTTCAGCTGCAGCAGCAACAACAGCAAGGAACATATTAAATAACTTAATGTGGATTTGCAGAAACCCATATCATTGGCAAGTAAGATTGGCAACACTCATCAAGATCGAAAGAAACAAGCCAGTCAATTTGATGATAGGCTGCCCTGCTGACGATCCATGGCAACCTTTGTGGTGGAACAACCAAAAAGCAAGGCACGGAGAGGCACCTTGGGAAAAGAAAATGAAACCAGCAGACCATTAGCCTCTACAACAGCGGCAGCCAGGAGCAGCCGAACGCGATTCACACACTGCCCTGCAACATCTTACCAACAGAAGTGAAACCTTAGATGCAAGCAACGGCAGCAATAGGAGCCCAGTACCTGGATATGAGCAATGAGCAATGAGGCAAAAAGCAGCAAGTTCTCACCTAGCAATTTGAGGGTCAGACTTGGGGTCAACTGCCCCAGTAAAACGGTCAACCTCTTTCAGAGCTTCTATAGGTGCTGAGATGACAGTGTCAGCTACTTTGGCAGCTGCATCTTTGACCTACATAAGGTCACAAAACCCCATAGCACCACCAAGTTTGTCACCTGGCAGCTCTGGTTCAGACCGGCAATGCAATATGTAGTGGTCATTTTGCTGCCGTATGAGGGTATTATTATTACCAAAACACACGATGCTTGACCAACCGCGCAAAGCCTCAGCGGCGGTCGAGCCAGTTGCCAGTTCATAATTTCCACAACTTTCCTTGCCACTAGCAAATGACACAAGTCCTGAAGACCACACATCACTTCTCATTCCAGACAAAGTAAACCCTAGCATCAGCCCCTCCCCCACCACCTACCTTGTCAGCCAGAGGCCCCTCCTGCAGGTCGGGCCTCAGAGCATCATCAGGGTTGCCAGTCTTAGAAGGGGAGGTGTTGATATCCTGGAAGGTCTCATCAGAGCGGCGCTGGAGGTTCCTAGAGAAGTCCTTGCTATTCTCAACGATGCCCTCCTTGGCATTCTCAAGGATGCCCGCCACCTAAGGGATGAGGGGGAGGGGCAAAGAAAATTGTCAAACATCTCAGATAGGTATTGTTTGTCGAGTTGCTTATAGGTATGCAGAAATCTGATCATAACCGCTACAAATCACGCCAGGTGGAATTGTGTTAACAGCACAGGTCAGCCCTTCCTGTAACCTGCAGGTATTTGAGCTTTGAAGGCAGTCACTTGACCAGACAGAGGTGATGCTATAGCTTAGCACAGGGCACCTTTCCTGTCTACCAGGCTTTCCAAGTTGAAGGTGCAAGGGGGGGCATTTAGCAAAGGCCACTTCATAAAACGGACGTATAGAGCTCTCAAGCCATCACCCCTCTATCTGGTGTATGATGCGAGAGGAAGTCAGTCTTCAAGGGATGCGCTCAGGAGCCTTGGCCCAAACAAAAGAGGGCATCTTAGAACAGCTAAGCATTCAGGGACCGCATTGACGGCTTTGGTTCCAAGGTGTTCCAGCTTTTAAAGACACTGCACCTGATGTAAGGTTCTTACCTCGTACTGGGGCTGTACATTCACCATGACTGCCTGAGCATCGCCACCCTGCAGTACAGAAAATGGGAGGGAGGCTGTCAGACCAGCAGCAGAATAGTAAAGCACGGTAATACAACGATGAACATTAGAAAGCAAGGATATCCCGCAGTATCTTAGCAGATATACGCGACTAATTGACATTTTCTGCCCTCTGCAAAGATGAACATTGACCGGGCTGCTGCAGAAGGAGGGGCCTATCTCCCACGCCGCGGCTTACCAGGAGTGCCAGAGTGCTGCACACGAAAGCGCTTGCAGCAATGGCTGCTGTCGAAGGCAGTGCGCTGGGGCTCACGTCCTTGGAGGCCTTGGCGGAGCACCTGACGACCGGCCTGACGGAGGTCACGAAGGGCTTGCCGTTGCAACGTGCAGCAGAGGTGCTGCGCTGCATGCGGACGGTGGAGGAGAAGGTCATCGTTGCTGGACGTGAAAGAAACTGAGCCGATGTCTTGCTGAGCTGTTCCGAACCTATTCTTCGGGAAGATTGGGTGAGGGGATTATCAGTTGGCAGGGGACAGCAGCACAGATCAGTATAGCAAAGATCTGAAGCACAGGGACTGCTTATTATCTACGTCTATGACAACTCCGACAACTGAAGCTGAAGTTGAAAGCCTGTTCTCTGATTGGCCGGTCGCAGAAAGCTGTACGAGGGATGACGCCAGTGTTGAAGTCACACCTTGGACGTCCATCCAACGGTTTGGCTCACTGGACGCACCTTTGGCCCACTTCCTCGGACGATGGCCAGCTAACCTGTGAGCTGCTGACCAGCTTTCTGTTCCCCGCCTGTCATTGGCATTCTGGGTGAAGGCCAATGGCACCCTGGAGACAGTATGGAATCATGAATGGTATGAGTAGCCAACAAAGACATGTCGACACAATCCTCTCCGCCATGCCAGGACTAATGGGCTCGTGCACAAGCGCCTTGTTTTTCCACCTGGGAGCATGTTATGAGACTGTTTATCAGGTGGCTATCCCCAGTTTTCATCTGTAAAGGTCAGGCAATGCTGCACATCGATGACCTGGCCATGCCAGTCCTTACACCGCCGGGAAGACTAAGAACATACAGCCTTCAAGCATGGTGAGAACAGGGCTGGAGTGCCTGCGTGCCTCTTGGTAGCCATGCTTGAGCGCACAGAGAGGAGGATTGCAGACTGCTGCCATATCTGTGAACCCAAAGTCCAAACAAGTCCTGCTGGAGCAGCATGCTTTTAAAGCCTCAGACTTGCCCAGTTAAGAGCAAGGGCTTCCAGCTGTGCCAATATGCTCTTGTATCTGCAAACCATGCTGTGACTATAACTAACATAGCTCAAGGTTGATGTCTACCGACTGAGCAGCCCTTGGTTTGGGCTAAACACATCGCCGCTGCCTGATTGTACATCAACCAATAGAGGCCATTGCTCACCAGGCATGTTGAATTCTTCCTCACAAAGGTTAGCCTGTAGCCCATAGCCCTTTCTTCTCACATTCTGATGTCCAGGGCAATGGCATAACCATTGGGGGGGTAGCTCAATTGGTAGAGCAGAGGACTTCGAATCCTCAGATCCGGTGTTCGAGTCCCGGTCTCCTCGCCGCCCTTAGCCGGGGCCTCTCAAGAAAAGGTTACAGGTATCCGCGTTGCCTAGACAATGGATTCGTCTGTTCAATGGGCTAACGGTCTGATCAACTGGGCAACACCGTCGCCGCAAGGCCGTCCGATGAGTCAGTCTGACTTCCGGTCTTGGACCCGGACGTTAAAATTGGTTTGTTTTTTTGTTTGTAACCAGGTCCAGCCGGCAGAACCTGCTTGACAACCAATGGAGTTTCCAGCTGTATTAGCTGCTGCTTGCGGCATCAGGGATATACACTACTGCAAATGTTCAGTAAGCAATGACTAGCAGGTAGTCGTGTGGAAGTCATGCCCATAAGCCATGCGTCCCCTCCATTGCACAGCCAAGTGTGTTAGCAAGCAGGCAGGGAACTTTCTGCTGCCGGCGGACCTACATCCTTCAAGCTGTGGACAAAAGCAGATGCATGAGCACACTAAATGAGGAACCCAGTTGTGTGCATCCTCCTTGATGTTTCTGTACTCAGCATCAGATACCCCAGCCACTATCTGCTGCGTCTTCCCAGCTTCTATGTGTGCCGTAGATGCAGGAAGCTGCTCACCGCTATCTTCAGCTTGCCTCTTTAACAATTGTTGAGTAAAAATTGCCTACTATGGAATCACTACTATGGCAATTACATTCGTGCTGCACATCAGTACCAGTTTCCAAATGAGCCATCGGTATATGTTTACATTATGCAAGGCACTAAAGAGGGCAAAATGGAGCATACACATATACGCCCTGGCTGTAGCTCCACAAATTGTCTCCCTGGAGATTTTAGGTTGGCCATACGCCATGCAAGACTCAGTGCTGTGCTTTCCAACCGCACAGTGCCCGGTTCATGGGCAACGGCAGGGCAGTTTCAGTTTCGTTTTATGGAAGCTGCCCTTACATATTTAATATGCGGAAGTAGATCATGGGTTGCCTTCTAGCTTGCTAGCAGCTCAGGATGCCAGCCTCAATCATGCAAATCTATCATACTGCTTGCCCCTCAAGATTTACTTCTGCACCACTTGATAATTGATAAGCGAGCTAATATATTATTGGATGGACAATCTGGCATACTTACGGGGCTAAGCATTGCATCCAGTGGGATGGCATATCCTGCGCAGGGCTCTCTGCAGCAGCATGCTACCACACTTGCCCCTAGCTTGCCCTTGCATGAACTTCTATTCGTAAGCCAAGCTGGTCGCTGAACAGGGCCATTCTATGGCACAGGACTACTATCCTGCATCTTTGTTCCCACGGTGATGGCAGAGGGCTCCAGAGGGCTGTGGCGAGCCTTACTGCTCTCTGTCCCACAGAACTGAGGCTGACAGATGCCATATGTGTAAGCAACAACTGGCTGCATGCAGTCTTCCATACTGAATGTCTTGTCATCCCAATCGGGCTTAGCGTGTACGTACTATGCAGCCTGCATTTAGCACCAACCCAGTACTATGCAGCACAAGCCCGATGCCCGGGATTGCTCGACCGAAACCTTGATTGTTATTTATCATCCAAAGATCATCCAGCAAGAATGAAGCTGTTTGTTGTGTGTTTTGCATCCTTATCAGAGCCGTACCATCCGATCAGACCAGATTTTTCTTGCACGAACCTGCCAGGCCAGATTTTGAATGTCTTGCACCCCGAACCCTGGGCTTTAGTAGTTTCACTGGGTGCCAAGTCCACTGGGTGCTTAACTCGGCCGGGAGCATTGCGCGCTGCCATTGCTGAGCTATGCGAAGGTCTCCAGATCTTTCTCCGCTACGCTGGAGGCTAGCTGAAGCACTTATTTGCGTATCGTGACGCGGTCCAACAAGAAAGCAACGTTTTCCTTGTACCTGTGTCTGGCGCTGGTTGTGAAGGAACCACGCAGGGTACGAGGATGCATGACTACTTAGCACCGCATGTCCCCTGGTTGCATGTCTGCTGAGCATGCACAAAGCTTGGTTCCACAACAGAGTGCATGGGTAGACAGGACAACAGGGCGAGATTTGCGTCTAAATGGACGAGCACAAAATCACTGTGCACCAGAAGCCTGGAATATACAGTTTCATTGTGTGCCTGCTACCAATGTTCACAGGAAGCAAAGGCGAAGGCCGGCTAGGCCATGGCGCGAGGTGCCGACACCAAAACAGGCCTCCTCCGGGACATGGAAGGGACTTGCGATCTTTGTGGATCAATGTGCCACATTGATGCAGAGGTGTGCATTGTGTGCAGCTATTAGCAGCATGTTTTTCGGGGTAGCCCAGGACTAACCACCGGTTTGCATCGCTCGCAGATATGCGTTGCTGTATGTTGCAGCTTCTTGGAATGCAACCAGCAGCTCTATCACCAAGGGTGCATGGAGAAGTATCTCTCCAAACTCGGTTTGGACAAGTGAGTACCTCCTGCATGGACGAACTGATACCAGCCATATCGGCCTGTCCAGTAGCTGAGGTGCCTTCTACTGTCTTTGCAGGATCAGAAAGGCAGGGTTTCCCTGTCCTCGGGGGCGTGGCAAAGGGACAACTTCACCAGAGGAGTGTCGTGGCAAGGTATAAGGATCTTGTTCAACAGCTCAAGCTATGGACATGCTTAGGAGGCCCATGCAGACTAACCCGAGCTCTTCTTGCAGATTGAGAAGTCTCACCCCATAATGTACAAGAATGCTGAAAAGAAGAAGAAGAAGGTACGCAGGGCTCGATATGAATACTTGTGTCCAGCAGTGGCTGGCTGATGATGTAGAGTGCGTCCCATGTAGAGTGCGTCCCATGCAGAGTGCGTCCTGAGTGGTCCACAACACGCATTTATTGGCATCCTGCTTTGCTTCAGTACGCATTGCACCATGCAGTGGGTTGTTGCCTACAGTGACAAAGCTTCAGTACGCTGCTTTGACTGGTTCTTTGTATCATTATATGCAGGCGCCACCTCCCGCCCCGCCTAACATACCTAAGCATCAGCAACCTCAGGGAAACAAGAAGGCTGCACTGCCAGCAATGCCCCGCAAGGCACCAGCAGCGAGCAGGATTCAGAACACAATGGGTCTGCACCGGTAAGTACAAGGCTGGGGCAGGTTCAATGCAGCAGTAGCAGGCCGTCCAACTAGCCTCAGTTCCAGGCTCCTCCAGGGACACCTACATGGTGGGCCATATGAATGACTTTAGAGCAGTGCAGCAGACTGGGAGAAGTTTGAAAGCAGTGCTGCCTTTGCTGTAGTGGCCATGGAAGCGTGTGTGTCAACACACACCCCGGTTCAGGCTCTGCAGCTATGCTTAGCCTGGCCTGCAGTTGCATCATCAAAGGTTAAATAATTTGTCATTTTGCACCCGTTTTTGTCGTGACTGCTGCTGTAGTTGTTTGGCTTCTTGCTTCTTGCTTCTTCTTCTACCTGTTGCATGTTGTCACCTTTTCTAACGTGTATTTTTTCCTTCCTTCCTTCTCTTGCTTCTTAGCCCCTATCATGCACCTGCACCTGAGCTTGCCTCCGAGGCATTGGAGCAGGAGGATGGGCCACGTCTGCCTGTTGGAATGGTTCTGGAGGAGAACCTGACCAAGGCCCAAAAGAAGAACCTCAAGCGTAAGCTCGGCAAGCAAGTGGCAGCAAAGGCAGAGAACAGCAGTGAAGCTGGGACAGCAGTCACAGACGGTTCTACTGACCACACCAGTGGCTTTGCCGAGGCAGATTGGGGCTTTGGGGAAGGCAGCGGCGGCGGGCATGGACAGATGGCGCCGCATGAGATCATGGGCTGTCCCAAGTTAGTCTCTAACTTAGACAGGTACAAGCAGCTATTGGGTCTGCATGCTTACATTGGCAGTGAAGACGAGGATGAGGAGGGCGGTGAGGGTTATGATAGTGACAGCGATTATGAGAGGGAGGAGCAGCAGGTTGGGCACAGCACCCGTGACCGTTCTTCTGGTCACATTCAGAATGGTAAAGTTGCGAATTCTAGTGCTACAAAAGCAGCGGTTGCTGCTGCTGTGGCTGCTGGCGGTGGGCATTTGCATGTCACTGCTCCGCAGCCATCAGCAGCAGGTGCTACTGCTATTGGTGCTCTTTCCAGTGATGGGTCAAGTTATGACGCATTCCCTGCTGGGTGGGAAGGTGGGCAGAATGGGCGTCATGACTCAGCAGCAGCAGCAGCGAAGGAAGAGGAGATGGTGGCGCTTGCAATGCAGCTGTCTCTGCAGGAAGAGGCAGTACGTCAGCAGCATCAGTTGCAGCAGCAGCATTTGGCTGCTGCTCCCGCTCCGGCGGCAGGGATGGTGCAGCTGCCTGCTAGCTCCCTTGCTGTGCCTATGGTGAGTGGTGGGCCAGCTGCCTCCATGGGCCTCCCGCTGATGATGCCGGTGTCTGCTGCTCCTGTGCCCAATGGCACAGCAGGCTTCATGATGTTCACCTCGCAAGCCATGCAAGTCCCCATGCATATGCCAGTGCTCGCTCCAGCAGGAGGAGGAGCAGCAGCAGCTGTGTTTGGGGTGCCGGCAGCATCAGCTGGCATGCCGGGGCTGTTTGCACCCCAGCAGCAGCTGAACGGGGTGCTTCCAGGCGGGGTCTTTCATGACAGGGCGCCGTCGTATACTACTGCTGGTGCAGCTGCTGCTGCAGGCGGGGCGCAACAGCTGCTGCAGAACCTTGGTTTTGGTGCAGGCCATGGGCATACTCCACCTACCTACCTTGTGCCTGGGCAAGCTCCTGGTTCTTTTGTACCTGCCGGTGTGCTGGGGGCTATGGGTGGGTTTGGCTCAGTTTTCAGTGCAAGTCCGTCTGTTACAGCTACTGGAGCAGGGATTGCTCCTGTTATGGCTACAGGGCATGGCCTTGTGGAGGTGAATATGGGTGCTGGGGGGCAGCAGCTGCGGGTTGAGGATGTGGAGGAGGATGACGAGAATGATGATGAAGATGAGCTGCAGGAGCTGCTGGGGCTGTGCGGTGTGACGGCTGCTTGATGGTAGGTTGGAGCTAGTTATGCAGGCGTTCTGCCGACCTCCGCATGGTACAGTTAGATGTGCCAGCGAGTAGACAGAGCATCTTCTGCATGCTAGGGTTCCGCGGTGAAGCTGCTAGGGTGTCGACCACCTGTATGCATGGTGATGGGCATGCAGGGGAGGTGGTGGAGGGGAGAAGGGGGCGTTGCGGAGCAAGGACAGGGTGTGAGGCAGGGGCTGTACCTGCCTCCAACTTGCTTTGCTTTATGGATACGTCCAGAGCATGGGGTGACGTTGTTAGCTTGAGTACCTTGGGGAACAGTTATTCAGGCAGGGCCCTGCTAACCTCCATAAAGCATTAGGTGCTGCTAATGCCAGTGAAAGGCAGCCCTTTACTGCTGAATACCTGTGACAATGATAGGGGATCAAATTGCAGTGAGGTTAGGGAGAGCAACGGGGGCTGGATGCTGCTTCCACCTGGAATTTAGGTTTGTGAATGTACTAGGTGGGGCCAGCTGCGTATTTGAGCATGCTGGACGCTGGCATGCAAGAGAGACACCTCATATTTACGCCTGCAGTTGAGGAACTGGTGATTCTTGACATGCATGCACTGCTTAGCTGTGCAGTTGTCTGCGTGTGGGTATGCTGCCAGAGAGTGCCCATTTGCTTGTTTGGTTGCATGCTTGTTCAGCTTGGGGCTTGAATATGTTGCTAAATGTGGTTTGTTGTTCTCCAGTGGTGGAGGTGGTCTTGGATGTTGCTGTGAATGCTTGACATGCATGCTCCTCAGGAAGAACGGAGGTCAGCTGGGCTCTGAACGAGAGTTCAATTCCTGCGATGTTATGTCACTCTGTTTTCAAAGCTACATTCTCATGCATGCTCCTCGCGGGCCACAGCCAGTTAGGGGCTTCGCTTGCAGCACTCTGAACGGTACATTTTGTGTCTTGAGGCGGGTGTGCACAAAATTGCGAGCGTGCCGTGGAGATGTACTTGTGGGTGGATGCGCTCAAGTAGCCCTGGAGGGGCATGTCGGTGCTGCCGTGTCTCAGTGGCAGCGCAGCGATGAGGATGTTAGGCAACTGACAAAGGGGTGACACTTCCTCCGGATATCATACACCGAAAGAAGGCAGTATGCTTTTCACAACGGCACAAGCACATGGAGGCGTGAGGAGTGGAGTCATGGGTGCCCCTGTGATGTGCACATGCGCAGTGGCGCTGTGAGAAAGGCGCCCGGTACTTACTCTCCACTTGACACTGTGTTTGAGGGCTTCGATCGTATGTCCCACTCTTCTGTGTGTGGCAAACTTATCTCTGAGCCCAGGCCCTGTATCGCGGCATGCCGCCTGGTCGCCTATGTTCTATCCTGTACGAGTGGACGGTCATGCGTGCGACATCACTCTCAACTGAAAGACCAATGAAGCTGAACCTGGCCATTGCGGCCACTATTTCGCATCCTGCAGGATGGTAGCAACCCCTTACTAGAGACACCATCATTCTATGGATAGATCACTGCACAGCCCTCGGACCGTGCAGCACCTGCCACGTGACTCCAACCAGTCAATGATTATGTACTGCCTTCAAAAGGTCAGGTCCATCCAGACACCATCATGCTGATAAAAGATATCTTTGGAAGTAGGGAGGCGGCACCACCATTAAAACAGCGGGATCATGACTCATGACCGCGGATCTGATGCTAAGGGATACCCTCCCACCCGTAATCTCATGGGCAACCAGAGTTCAGACGCTTAACCACACCTAACTATTAACAGCTTTTAGGTAACGCAATCAGAACTTCCCCTTCAGAGGCAGATCCGTGACCCATGCATTTCATGATAGGCCATAGCACTTCAAGCTATCACAAAGAACAGCGAGGTGGAACAGAATACAGGTTGTCTTCGGCATGCAAGCATGGCAACACACCAGTACGTTTACCTCCCCGAGGACTGGCTCGTCAAAATTTGAGATTGTGTCACTTATGGCATGCATGATCCTGCAGGATCAATACCAATTACCAATTACCAAATGGCCCCGTCAAAGCGGGGCGCCGGTGGGGATCAGTAAAGGCAGCAAATAGCAGAGTAAACACCACCTGCCCCTACATATCTGATTTCCACACACCAGCTTTCAGATATGATAACTAACACAGCCGGCAGAGCGCTAAGGCTGGAAACTGCCGGCCTTCCACTTGTTCCTCAGAATGTTCATTTCTTCACAGTGTCCAGCATTTCTTCACAGTGTCAAGTATTTGTTATGCCATCCGCAGAAAACACAACAGGGAAAAAGGATGGCCACGCACGCATCGCCCAGCTAGCAAGGAAATTGCATACAAAAGGGATGATATAGGCATCCTCTACAACCCTTGCTGGGCATGGCCTCTGTTTCCATCGCCCTGGATGTTCAATGCACTTGGGCACAGCCTACTGCTTTCCGCCCAAAGGCAAGTCCAGTATTGATTTGGCGCTGCTGCTTCATTCCTGCCAATGGACTCAGCCAAGTAGGGAGGTGAGGGCCCCAGCAGGGTTTGTGATTGCTTTGACTGCAAGGTCACATTGTTTTGCATAAGTGCCTGTGGCCTTGCACAGTGGGCCTGACACTTGCACACAGATGGTCTTGTAGTTCCTGCACAGCTGCGTGGCCGCCGCGACGCAGTTGCTGCCATTGGCGGCCTTTTGGCAGTATCCACTGGCCCAAGTCATGGCGGACTTGCAGACCTGAGAGCCCATTCCTGAAGAGCAGCCTTTGGCGAGTCTGGTGACCATGTCTGTGACCACGCTGGCTTGAGCAGTGCCTGCAGAGCAAATACACAGCACGTTCACCATTAGTTAGTGAATGATGCACTCTTGGGGCGCAGAAGCAGCATGTGGAATTCATGTCGAAACAGTTGCCAGCGATCTGATGAGCAGGTGTCCAGTGCCGAGGGGCATCTGTTACTGTTCGCGATCATACAGCTACGATCATTAGCACATATGCATTTCATATCAAGGGCTTTTACTATGTCGAAGAAGACATGCAGTCATAGCTCACCTGCAGCCACCAGCATGCAGCAAAGGCACAAGGCCACGGCAGTTCTTGTGTGATACATCTTGCACCTGGTCATGCGTACTGCAGCAGTTTCAATGGTAAAGGTATACGCGCACGCTCTAAATCATGGTCTTCCCTTAAGTAGCCACGTTCGTCGTGCCAGCCAAATAGTTGCCCGCTGCTGACGTGTAAGTTGACTCACCGTCCATAGACCTCAATGTCACTTTGATGCGCTCGCTACACCCGCATTAAAGCTTTCAGGCAACTCCAAAGCAGGCTCGTTTACCACAAGGCATTCTCCATTATGACGGTGCTGCAGACCACGGGTCCGGTGCTACTTCGGACCCGTACTTTCATCCGCATGCTGTACCTGGAGGTGGTACACGCAAAAACGCAGGGATGCAGGCTACGCGACAAACGCAGGGTTCATGACACTTCTCTCCCGCTCCATTCAATTGGCGCATTGTAGTATGCGGTACACCGAGCTCTACCGCAGCCGTGTAAACAATCTCTATCAAATGAACCCCCCCGCCCCCCCCACACCCCCAACTAAGCAAGCAGACAGCAGGCTCAGCTTTCAGCTGACACAATCAGAAGTGCCCCTAGTCAGAGGCAGACCAGTGACCCACTGCATTTCATGATATGCCATACTATAGCAAAGAGTGTCAGGCCCCGCACGTGACAGCTGAATTTCAAGCTGTCACAAAGCAGTTCCTGCGTTCAGTCAACTCTTGCATTCTGTGTAGCGCCATAGTTCATCAAGCAGCTTATATTTCTCCTCTGAGACTATTGCTTATATGCTTCATTCAGAGATCTTAAGTTAGCACGGCGAGGCGTCACCTCAGCAACATGCATCAGCAGCACTTCTGTGCAACTTCACCTAAACTTACTGTTCTAGTCTCATCTCTTCATTTATCCTTCATGTTAGAAATATCAAGCACAAAGAACAGCAAGGTGGAACAGAGTACAGGTTGTCATCGGCATGCAAGCATGGCAACACACCAGTACTGTACGTTTACTCCCAACGTCTGGCTTGTCAAAATATGAGGTTATGTCAGTCATAGCATGCATGATCCTGCAGAATTACCAATGACCAATTACCAAATGGCCCCGTCAAAGCGGGGCGCCGGCGGGGGCAGCACCACCCCCAAGGAGCCTTCTTAGGCTCCAACGGCATACTCAATTTCCTGTCCAAGCTCAAACAATGGCTGCCACCAGCCCACCCTAAATCCCTTGCTAGCCAATGTATGTCAGGCCAACTACACAGCCCAGAGCGCCAAGGTTGCAAACCCCGGCCTTCCATTTGTTCCTCAAAACGTTCATTTCTTCACAATGTCCAGCATCTGTTATCCCACTCATCCACTGGGCCTCATTTCTAGGCATATGTTGTCTGTCATACCTGCCGAAGACCAACCCGTATTCTGTTCTACCTCGCTGAATTTGTGACAGCTTGAGGTGGGGGGCCTATGGCACTTTTGCTATGGCATATCATGAAATTAAATAATATCCCACTCATCCAGAAAACACAACAGAGAAAAAGCACGGCTACCCCCTCATCAACTAGATAGCGCCGAGAATTGGGATCCAAAAAGGGATGATATAGAGGTCCCTTTCATTCCTCGCTCTGCATGACCTCTGATTCCATCGCCCTGGATGCTCAGTGAAATAAGGCACAGCCTGCTGCTATCCTCCCGATGGCAGGTCCAGTATCATATTAGCGCTGCTGGGCATGGCCTCTGATTCCATCGCCCTGGATGTTCAATGAACTTAGGCACAGCCTACTGCTTTCCGCCCAAAGGCAAGTCCAGTACTGATTTGGCGCTGCTGCTTCATTCCTGCCAATGGACTCAACCAATTAGGGAGGTGAGGGCCCCAGCAGGGTTTGTGATTGCTTTGACTCCAAGGTCACATTGTTTTGCATAAGTGCCTGTGGCCTTGCACAGTGGGCCTGCCACCTGCGCACAGACGGTCTTGTACTTCCTGCACAGCTGCGTGGCCCAACTCATGGCGGACTTGCAGAGCTGAGAGCCCATTCCTGAAGAGCAGCCCTGGCCGAGTTTGGTGACGATGTCTGTGATCACGCTGGATTGAGCAGGGCCTGCGAGCACATACGCAACACATCGATGCAATAGTGAGTGATACGCTCGTGGGACGCAAGTGCAGCATAGCAATGTGGCATCTGTATCGCAGAAACAGTTGCCAGCAATCTGAACAGGTGCCCATTGCTTGAGGGCAACTTTTACTGTTCGCGGTTATGACAGAGACGAGACCAGCACATACTCATTGCGTATCAAAGGTAATCTACTGAGTCGAAGAAGACGTGGAGGTAGTTTCACCTGCAGCCATCAGGATGCAACAGAGGCACAAGGCCACGGCAGTTCTTGTGCGATACATCTTGCAGCTGGTCTTGCGTACTGCAGCAGCTTCAATGGTTAAGACAATTTCAATCAAGCACTTGCTTTAGTAGTATGTAGCGCGTGTAAACAAAATGGGAGGGGGAGGGGGGGATGGTTGCCCCGCTACTGACGCTGTGAGTTGACTCATCGTCCATACACCTCGAGGTCACTTTAAAAATGCTCGCCAGACCAAGAAAGCCTTCAGGCGACTCCAAACGATGTAGTCTTACCACAAGGCATTCTCGCATATGACATCGCTACAGACTATGGGTCAGGTGTTGCTTCTACTCGGACTCACTCCGCATTCCATGCCACTCCACCATTCATCTGCCGCATTTTACATCCCCCATGCTATCAAGCCAACTTACTCGACAGATAATCGGCCCCACAAGCCTGATGAAAGCAGGCTCGATGCATCAGCTGATGAATTCACGGAGCCCGATATTCCTTGCGCCCTCCTATGGATGTTCCCCTAGTGCTCTTCCAGTTCTCCACAGTCTTTTCTTATGTGTGTTCCATTTCCTGTAGCCATCAGAAGTCACAACTATCACTGCTGATAGTTATAATACAACTACACACCCCGCCTCTCTTGCTAATGCTAACTGCCCTGCTTCTGCTCGGTGCATGCACCCACTCCTACCTAAACAGACAATACAATACCGGGCAATACAAGTTGGAAGATTGAAACGCCTCCCAGCACTAGCCTGGATGCCTACTTGGAGAAAAACATAAAGGGTGTGAACCCATCCACCAATTACCGGAACCAATTACCAAATGGCCCTGTCAAATGGCCCATCCACAAATCCACACCTCCTACTCTGATGAAAGCCGCCCGAGGACGGTCAAAGGAATGCCTCCCTCTAGCCCTCACTCACACACGACTCTGCTTCGCCAAACAAATCTAGGGGGTTGGGTAGGGAGGGGGGGGGGTCTCCCTACCTCCAAAAAAAATTCTGGAATCAGCGCCCACTCCAGCACACCCACAGACTCACACAAGATGACAGTTGGTCAACGAAAACACGACTTCCTGCCTCTTCCCATCCAGCCCATATGCCACCTCCCCAGTTGTGCCGTTCCTGATGGTCAGTGACACACGCTGCTGCCTCCAATCCACCGAAACCATGCCAAAGCTGGGCTCATGGACGTAAGAGCAGGGGCCCAACGGCCTAAGCCCTACTCGGTCCTCCCTGAACGTCCCTTGGCACTTTGCATAGTAGGGTTTAGCTGTGCTCCATGTTAAACCGCTGGACATTATCTGCGGCACAATGGGAGACCAGCAAAAGCAGCAGAGGTATCGTTAGCAATGCTGCCGTAGGGGATTAATTAGGGTTTAGGTTTTAACGGGGTCCTAAACCCTACCTACACCATAGACCCTAAGGTAAAGATATGCACTGCATCATTAAGGTGCAGTCCCTGGTGAAGGCGCTATAGGAATAGATCACTGCACAGCCCTGGGGACCTGCAACACCCACCACATGACTCTAGCTTTACTTTAACTTTGAAAGGACACATCATCCAAGATTTGTTTGCACCTTGGGTAACTCGAATATGACATGAGCACGTGCAGCCAAAGAGAATGGGACCAAATGGGATGAATAGAGAACATGGGTGTGATTACAGCAAACACAGGGGAGTCGGCCAATACTGACTGACCTGCGTTCCCTCAAAGCCATTGACGTTTCGGCAGACACTTTGTGGCCTGAGCCCCACCCTCCAAATGCACCTCCCCAATCCAAACCCTGGCTGTTCTATCTGCAGCCACGTATAACAGCCCCAACAGCAGTGCAGGGGAATTCCACCACCAATGCAGATCAAAGTCTGCTCAAGACAGTAGTCAGCTCAGTAGAGTTCTGAGCTCCAAGTCCCCCTGAAAAAATATTCCTTAATGTGAGGAACTGTTCAGGCTGTAGTCCTTAGTCCCACTCTGATGCACATATACTGCCAGCAACCCCACTTAAGGCCCCAGAAAGCCTCTCATTCTCCACCTCAAGGGCCACTCGCCCAATCCCCCTTTGCCCGGTGGGAACTGCCTACTTGGCCCCCCTCCACTCCCCACGGCCCCCTCTCATGCCCTTGCGCATTCTTCCAGGCTTTTCTCCCCTCCACCCCCCCCCCCAACCTCTTCCGCCACCCCCTGTGCCCATGCCCACCCCCTTCAGATCCACCCTCCCTGCTCCACTCTTCACCCTCCCTGCTCCTCCCCTTCTCCAGTATCCCCACCCAGCCCGCTTACTCCCACCCTACCTGCCTCCTACCTTTTCTAGCTTCCTGACCGCCCCATTCCCCACCCTCCTAAACCCCTTCCCCCCTCTCCCTCCCTGCTCCTCCCCACCTCCACTCCCCGCCCTCCTAACCACCTCTACTCCCCCTTCCTCC